>CM046377.1:46952349-47168349 GCA_025413485.1 Ficus microcarpa | reverse complement strand
TATGTATATATTTTAAAGCCTATGATTTTCAGTGGCTGCTTGCAGTTGTTAAGAAGAAAATAATGACACTTGCTGTAAAAAACAAAGTACTAAGACCCCCTTATCAGCTTACAAATAGCCAACAAAACAGGTGTTTTGACACCTAAATAGCAAGCAAAATAGGTGTCAAAGAGCCATCTTTATCTCTGGGATTTCAAGAACTGTCCTAGATTCTAAGGGGTTGGAGGAACCATTATAAATACCACCCTTCTCTAACATTTTGAGAAAGAGAGAAAAAAAACCACAGATCAGCCTCAGTAATTCAGCCATTCTCTTACTCCACTCATAGTTATTTATCCATTCTCTTCTTATCTCTTATTCTATGCAACAACCCAAACTTTCTAATACCAAATTCCACTCCAAACACCTTCTAAAACTCTAGAACTTTCCTTGTTCTCTTTCTTTACTTAAAGGAACAAGATCAAGAACCTAGTCCAAAGACTATTGAGCTACAAACCCCAAATATTTAAAATTATGTTTGTGGTATAAATATCATTTAACAAAATTGTATGCTGATTTTTTTTTTATTTCTTGTTTATTTCTCAGTTCTTTACTTATTTTTTAGAACTTTACATTTCTTGATATTCTTTTTTATCTCCGGTTAACTAGTCCTTGCTTTATTTTCAGTTATATAGTTGATTAATCCAGTTAGCTTGTCTATTTTTTTTCTACTTCTAATTATCTGGTCTTGTTTTTATTTCTTAATTTCAGTTAGTTCATCCCTTTATTTATTTTTAATTCCATTGTTCATTTTTGTGCACTTATTTTTTTAAGGTATTTTTATGCAATTATTAGTTGCTCTGTTTTGAATTTTATGCTTATCTTTGTTATCATTATATAGTTAAAACATAGTATAAATATTACCACAAACAATCGTAAATGAAAGACGAAGACGGGTGGAGGGAGCTCAAACCCAGGAGGGAATATGCCCCCCTAGATTTTTGAAACTCCCCTTTTGCCCCATAAATTCAGTGAGTTTTATAATTCTCCCCCTACAACAAAATATTTTACAACTTCACCCCATGTTTGCCCGCCTTGAAATTTTTAATTACTAAAATGACTTAAATTTTTGTCAAAAAAAATTTAAATTTCACCAAATTTTTTTTACTTTAAGCACTCTCGTTCAAAATTTAATAACTCAAATGTATCAAAATCAACTATACAATTACAAAATTGATAAATTTTTGAACTCTAAACATTAAAATTACATCAAACTCTATTACAAGTGTAGTTCATTTAGGAAGAAAAAAAAAATCAAAGATATAAATAGATAAATGGTGAAAAAAAAATATTCACATTGAAGTTTTAGTTTAATTTTTTTGTCTAATTCAAGCTCTTTAAAAATATATATATTCTAATTCGGTCAAGAGAGAATAGATGGTAGATAAATAAATAACTAAATAAATAAAGGCTCAACTAAACGTTCATCAGCAAAGAAAAGAAAAGTGAAAACACATACATACACACATAAAAAGACGTTTGCTGAAAATCGTTTATTTTTTGCAAGGGAAAAAAAAAAAAAAATTGCCCATGAAAGTATGTTTGTCGTTTGATGTTATGTGACGGTCAACGGGTGTCAATGTAAATTAGTTGGGGCAAATGGTATCACTGTAGTATTAATAAAAGATAAGGGGTGTCATTGCAACTTTTCTTTTTTGGTTTACAACATATCAATTGCCATAAATACATATTTGAGCGCGCTAGTTAGTCATCTATCTGAAAAAAAAAAAAAAGATCTTTAACAGCTGCGCATCAGGTGCCTCGATAAAAAACCTCACAGAAAACTAGAAAGAGTTGGGAGAAATATGGCAATGGCAGCTGCGAATGCGACGGCCATGGGAATCAGACCAACCTCTGGCGTGATTCTAACAAGGTTCAAAGCTAGGCGGGTCTTTACTCCTTGGCTTTCTCTTCTTCTTCTTCTTCTTCTTCTTCTTCAAAGCCGCCAAGAAAACTCATCCTTTACTCAAAGCCCGAGTGCTGTTTGTGCGAAGGCCTGAAAGAAAAGCTTGAAGCTGCTTTCTTATTGTCCGGTCCCGATTCTCTCCATGACGTTCATTTAGAGGTACCACCAGACGTTTTCTTACGAGTATAGAGCTTTCCTCTTCGGTTTTCGACTTCAAATAGTGTCGTTTTCGTTCTTCTTCTTCAGATAAGGGATATTACCACTTGCCCTTGCTGGGAAAAGGAGTTCCAATATGAGATACCAGTTTTGGCCAAAGTCCTCTCTGATGGAACTGAGGTTAGTCTGTATTATTGTTTAAACATTTGGTTTTATGTTGTTCTTGGTCTTTCTTAAATCTTTTGTGTTGCTTCTGTATTTGAGAATTCTCTGTTTAGGATTTTTTTGAAGTTGGAAATATGAGTATGTTTTAGTTTCTGTTTAATCTGTTACATATTAAAGCCTAATCCTTTATTAGCAAGAGCCACAATGTGAAAAGAAAGACAAGAAAACACACATTACTTATGGTGGTTTACCCTCGATATGAGAGCTACGTCACTTAAGTTGCCGCAGAATTTCACTACTTTCCCAATATACCCGCAGCCGCGTGCTAACTCTGTCTCTGCTTTTTTAGCTGCTGTTGAGGAGCGTGGGTCATAGTAGGAGACTTAATACTATTTTTTTTACTCAATTGAAAATTTATGTTTATAGGATATTTCCGATTATCAACTTTTACGTTCCTTTTTTTTTTTTTTTTTTTTTTTTTTTTCCTTTGGGTTTTCTAAAAAAACAGTAGGTGATGGTTTCAGTTTAGAGTTGATCGGTGAATGAACATTGATGTCATTGGTTTTCTTCATCTTTAGCACTCATTCTCTTTCTTGAATATTCTCTTATCTCCTGTGGTTCTATTACCATCTTCCTAGTGTGAGTGTGTGTGTGTGTTTTTTTTTTCCCTTGTTCTTTTCTTCTCATTCTATCACTTCTATCTTGGTCCTACATATTTTGTTGCAAAACTTAGAAAGACTTGTTAGCCACTGGCTATTGAAAAATTCAACAAGAAATTTGACAACCAAGAGTTTCATAGGAAAAGAGGTTGTTGGATTATTGTAGACTTCTAAGATTGTCTTTTGTTTGTCGCTATCTTGCTATGATCGAATGAAGGAACTTGTTTTAAGTGAATTTACCTTGAGATAAATCTATCTCATGCCAGTGGCTCACGTGTGCCTTATTTATGCTAGTGGTATACCTTACCGTATTGTGCTGAACACTCACAAAAGCCGTGGCCTTCCGCTATGTTATATCCTCCCCTACAAGTACAATGGTTGGTCTCTGCGGAACCAGTAATCTCCATTTGACTTGAAAGGAGCCCTGTTCGGTAGGTGTGCAGCAAGTATTCTTTCACAAGTTTGATGCAAGTCATACCTCCCCAACACATGAACCTCTTGGCAACCCTAATCTTTAAGGGTTTGAAAGTAGAGATTTCAGCGACAACCAGGAGGTTTGCCAGAAGCAGCTATCCTTGAAAGCAAATCTCAATACTTTTATTGCTTCCGCCCACCACCCGGTCATTCTTATGGTCTCTGGAATCGCTTTCAAAGCGGTTTTTTCTTCCTTTTTTCCATCGAGTGTAAATTTCGGGTAATCACATGAGTGGGAGTGACATTGCTGAATTGAAATATGGGCTTGTGATAATAATATTTTCTCCAAAACTTGACATCAGTTTCTTCTTATACATTCCACTTGTAGATGTCTTGTTTGTTTTAGGCAAAACCCATATTTATGTAGGTTCAAAATTGATAACTCTATCTCGAGAAGTAAACAACTTCTTAAAGAAATGTTGCCCATAGTTAGGCCAATCTAACTAGAGAAGAGTTGTTATTAGATGATAGGATATACTAACTCACCACCTTAACAATAATCTGAAGGCAACATCTCTGTAGACTGATGACAGGAATATTAGTTGCCACAGGTGGTTAGAAGTTTGTTAGATTTGTTTGATAGATACTATTAGTTGTTTCTAGCTGCTTCGTTCTGTTAGAGAGCAGTTAGCTATTACTTTAGTAAAACTCAGGCTAGAAACATAAGGATCAGAGGGAGGAGATTTTGGTCGCTATGCTGAAAATTGGGAGGAGATGGATCTCTTTAACTCTCTGTCAACTTTGTACGAATCTTTCTGAGTTCACTGATTCGATAATGCCAAACCAGTCCAGTTATTAAATTCTTCTCTATTCTTCCACTGTCTTCATAGAAAAAAACTAGCGTTCTAACAACTGATTAGAGGAGCGTGATACATCCAGTGAATATTTACAGAGTTATAACCTAGAGCTGACGGGACAAATTGGATTTCCAATTCACATCGACAATGGTATGTTTTTGATTTACTATATTTATCTGAAGCAAGCATTTTGCCTTCTTTGTTTCAATTCTTCAGAAAAGTTACTTAAATGTACTAAAATCATATCATCTTTTGTTATGAATGTTAAATTCCCCACCAGGCTTCCATAATGGGATCTAAGGGCCTGTTTGGAGCATCGTTTCCTGATTGCAAGATGCCATTTGGATCCAAAACTTCCAACTCTACATCAAACTCTCTCTCTTTCATTTTCAAAAAACTCAAACTATAGAACTCCATAACTTTTTCATTTCAAATCAAAATGAGATGATTCTTGTGTGAAAATGCTCACACAACGAGACAAACAAGACAAGATCCATTTTGCCTACTTTTTTTCCGAGCACATTTCAATTTTTTGCACTATTTTCTATTTCATAGAACTTTTCCAAAAGTCTCCCCCCCCCCCCAAAAAAAAAAAAAAAACATTCCAACCTAAACTCCAAAACACCGCCTCCAGACATTCCCCCAAACGGGCCCTAAAAATTCTTGAGGCAGCATAACTTTGTTTGACGTGGTAGAATTTTATGTTGGAACTTGTGCATAGATTTCCTACTGAGGTACCAGTCCTTAGTTCCAAATCCAGAGAGCTCTTTGTTCTATATTGATTACTTCACAAATCATCATAAGTCTTGTTCTATACAGAATCCCCTCTGTTTCAAATGCAAAAGTAATTGAAAGTAAATAATTACTTGGAGGTGTAAAATTATATTTTTAGGGGAAGCCACTGCTCTTGGATTTTAGGATAGAACAATGCTGGTTCTATCAGCATGTTCCAATAATGAGACTCAGATTCGAAAGGTTTGATTGCCTTCGTGAGATGTACATAGTAATTTGCATTCTTACACACAGATACTTCGACTAGGCGTTTTGAAAAGAAAGATCTTAAGTAACAGCAGTTACTCATTTTATGACCTTTATGATGCCCTCTATTATCGTGCAAAAAGAAATGTTTAGTATAAGATAACGGTGTTGCCTGGAAGTGAGTTTGCTCAAGAGACTTTGTTGGACCTTTCTAACACAAGTGTGAACTGTAGTGTTAACACTATTGATTGCTTTTTATGTTCAATATAAGAGTACTGGAAGGGTAAAGTCATGGATGATCAAGAACCTTGTCAAGTTGAGGTCAACAGCGTAATGCCTTGTTTGTAGCCCAGCCCAAATAGTCAAGGTAAATGTGATTAGCACATACGAGCTCTTTATGTTTTGGGCCGGACCTTTGTTTGAAGCAGACTTGAAAAACGTGACCCTGTGGATTGATTCATCGGTCAGGCCTTCGGCTTGCTCCCACATGGTCTGGGGACAATTCCTTTGGCCCACCTATAAATAACCAAGAGTTTCATGCTTCCCAAAGATTCTAGGTTCATTTTGGCTCTAGTTTCGAACCCAAGCTTACAACATGGGTTTCAAAAACCTGATTATTCAAAATATTTGTGCTTTTATAAACTCCACATCTTGAATGACCTCGTCGCAAATACACCCTCTTCTTTTACTCTTTTTTTTTTTTTTTTAAATAAAATATTAGCTGCAGCTAATTCTACAACGGTATAACCAGCAATATTTTGTACACAAAAAATAAAATTTGTTAGTTTTTACGTGCAGTTATAATTTAAAATTTCATTTCGTATACAATTCATGCACATAATTTAATAAATCTTTTTGTCTTTCTTTCTTTCTTAAAGCCACTCTCCGCCAAGAATGATGCTAAAATATGCAGATTCTGATTCCTAATTCTCGTTTGACCAGATTCTTTCTTTTCGGTCAGGCACCTTTCATGATTTTTTTTTTTTAAATAGAAAGACACCTTTCATGATTGTAAAGATCATGTTCATGTTTTACACGGTTGTTTCTGTTGTTTACTTTTTGCCCTGTCCACAATCAAAAGTTAATGGTTTTAGCATTGATGCCTGCTTAAAGTATACTCTTTTGTGCACGGTCAAGACAAATCTCATCAATCAAATGGCTTCCCACAAAATGGTTCAACTCTGGTTGACTATCAAATCAAAGACTGTCTTTATCCAACATTTTAAAAAAAATGTCTGTAAAGCTACCCATGTGCTAGAAAATCACTAACTTTCCTTACCCCCACTTCTGTTTTTCTTTCTTTATTTGTTATTGCCATGTCTAGGTTGAACCTTATTTTGTTTTTATAAGATGATTCCTTTTCCTCAAAAAGTTTGGAATGTGTGCGTGCATTTGTTGCTGGAGCTCCTTTTAAGTTTCTTTCTAAAGAGTAATCTCTATTTCAGGAAACCCTACCTCGATTATCTCCTCGACTCGGAGTGGAGCTTGTACACAAGAAAATATCCGAAGCCTTAAAAGAAATAGACTAGAAGAAAATTTAGATTTTTCTGAAATTTGTTTCTTGATCAACGAGGGTAATGACCTAAATGCAGAGTCGGATTCAATGACCTAATTTGCCCAATATGACCGGACAACACTTGGCTTCTCTTTTCTTGTGTTTTGTTATGTTCTTCTATACATGTTTATACCTTATCTTACATATCTAAATTGACTGTCATCAATATGCTTTTGAGGGAATTCCTTTTTCTTCCCTTTTTCACTTGTTTCCTTCTCTCCTTTTGACTATAATTGACCACTCAGGGTGTCGGAAAGTGATGCAATAAGTTAAGTCGATTCTATGATTTCTCCTTTCCATGCTTTTTTTTTCTTTTTTCTTTTTTTTTTTGGGATATAAATCTTTTAGTAGATTATGAACTCTTTTTGTGTATGGTAGTTACAAAAGATATCTCACTTAGTTATCAATGTCTTCTTTTGTTTGTTTATTCCAACTTGGAATGAAGAAAGAAACCTTTTTGTTAGGCCATGAGATTTTGTTTGTTTGTCTGTTTTTTTTTTTCTTCCCTTTTTTAATGGTCAAGTCTTTTATGGTCATTCCAACTTTATATCACTTTGAATGCAATATACATTTTTAATTTGACTGCACTTTATTTTACTAATTAAGTGACCATTTGCTGGGTGATAAGAAAAAATGTCAGGTTATTTGGTGATCGTGTTCGTGTTGTACTGTCGGCTCACTAATTCTTCCACGAGGTTAAGCTGATAGGAACTGAGCCAACATTAATATTTATTTTTTAACATTCAGCTTGCTCGCTTATAACACAGAATGAGGCCAAGGCTTATTGCATGTTGGTGTTGCGATCGGAAAACAACTAATCATAGCCATCCCACCATTTCAGCTTCAACATACAGCAAAAAATAGTTACTAACTTGCGATTTGGCAACTCTTCTCTTGTAGTTTTCAACAATATGGTTTTCGTTCTTTTTTTTTTTTTTATATTTTAAATTTACGTGTTTAACACAATTTGCATAATCCAAACGTTTACAAAACCACCATATGTAGCCTTTATTGTATATATTTTCAAAACCACCACATGTGGCCTTTATTGTATATATTTTCTTTCTTTGTATTCTCCCTCAGACTCATCTTTCCTAGGCCCGTGAACTTTGACCACATTATTTGATTTGCATGGCACATTACTTTGTGGAGCATTTTTTTCATTTCTTTAAAAAAGATGTTAACTTTTGTTTAGAGCACTGTATTTTTGGATATTCGTTGCTTTTTATTGATTGGGTTCAAAATAAAGCCATCACTCAAGTTCATTTTCAGTATTTTCTTTTCTTTTCCCCTTTTTTAATCCTCTTCTTTGATCACGTAATTGGCCTCATAATAAGTGTTTAATAATTGAAAGGTTGTGCCGGACACACAACGTTTCTTTACTCTATTATATGACCCAACTTTTTCAATTACCCAAAAAAAAAAAAAAAGCTATAATTTAGTAAACTTTTATGCCTCCATATATCTCACGCTTTCAATCATTTATTAAGAAAGTGTTTTATAAATACATATATATATATATATATATATATAAAGAAAAATCCACTTTATAGATCTCTTTTTGCTTTCATAAAGAAGATAGATTTTCATCACTCTTTTTTTTTTTTTTTTTTTCCCTCTTCACTTTATATCGATATAATATACTTATAAATATATACCCCACAAACATTATTCATGATAGAATTCTCTGCTCATAATTCATGTTATTCATGTTATGTGACGACTGACTTCATTTATTAGCATAGACTGAAGATGTCCAATGATTGCGTGGACATATATATATATATATATATATATATATATCACAAGGGACTTAATATTAAAGTAACTCAATTATAAGGCAGCTAGCATATGACATGTGACATACACGCAAAATAATAAGATACAACTTACAAAAGCTAATGGAGAATTAGATGATCGTGGAAGTTATTGCTCAATTATTTTTGGCTCGTTAATTTACACCCAATATTTAATTACTAACTTGATAAATGACATTGTTATGAAAGAAGAAAAATTATAGTAGTGTTTTAGGATCATTAAACTACTATATAAGTATTTTTCTTCAACTTTAAATGTATGTATGAGATAAAGAAAAATAAGTGTCATACAGGCTTTTAAAAAGTAAAAAATTAAGTTTAGTTTTGAGTTGATCCCAACATTTGGAATGGTAAACTTTCCAAACTCATAAAAATAAGATGTGAAAAACTTGAAAATTTGATAGGTTTTAAATTTTGAATGGTAAACTTTCAAAGCAGGCATGTTTCCTTTCCATCTTGAAGGCTATTCACATTTCATACGTAAATAGGTACAGGAACACATACTTGTTGCCTATAATAAGAAAAAGTTAGAAGATATATCGATTAATTA
The DNA here is from genome assembly GCA_025413485.1 of Ficus microcarpa. NCBI lineage: Eukaryota > Viridiplantae > Streptophyta > Magnoliopsida > Rosales > Moraceae > Ficus > Ficus microcarpa. Next base: position 47,159,253 of record CM046377.1, on the reverse strand, counting down.
ATTTATTATATAACGCTGGATCAAACCCACACTCTTTTGTACTCAAGTTTCACATGAGACCTTCTCCCATGCCATTATATCTTCTCACTTTATTTTAAGGGGTTGTTCGGAGCACATACTAAAATGGGAGTTTTGGAAATGTTTTGATAAAAAATGAGTGAATGTTAGGAGTTGTGCATTTGGTTGAAAATAAACTATGATAGTTAAATATTGTAAAAACTTGAAATTTGTTCATAAAAGAATAGTAATATAGATCTTGTATTGTTCCTCTCGTCATTTAATCCAATTTAAAAAACAATCATTTCATTTTGACTTGAAATTATAAAGTTATGGACTTTTAAAGTTTGAGTTATTAATAGAGGTTTGGATATATGAATAATGAAATTAGTTTACTTTTGGAGAAAAAAAACAAAAAAATTTTAAAAAACTTCAACTAGAGTGTACGTTCCAAAGTCCAAACATGTCTCTTTTTTTTTTTTTTTTTTTTTTTTTTAAGGGCAAGTTCCAAAAACTTCAACTGGACAAAATTTAGGCAGGTTGTTTTTTTTTATTCAGCAAAAAAAAAAAAAAAAAAACAATTGCCCTATATGTTGTATTGGAGAACCAACTACTAATCAATATCACAAGCATAGGGTGTTAATAAAATAACAAGGAAAGAAAATAAATAAATAAAAAGAAAGAAAAAGAAAGCAACCTATGACTCGTGGTTCTTGAAGAAAAATACCAAATAGTACCATTCCAAATTAGGGCAACAATGCTTGGGAGAAAAAAGTAATAGAAAAGGACTTCTTAATAATATGGAGTTGGTAGGGGTGGTGAATTTTTTCATATAAAGGTAATTTGTCTTCTAATGCACATAATTGCGTATCATGTTGACAAAAAGAAGTGGTTTATTAAAGCAAACCTAATAACAAACACCAAAATTAGTGCAAATTTGTTGTTCTTAGACCAATGCGCTGTGTATAACTTTATCTACTATTAAACTTCGTCTAGAAGTTCAGAGATAATCATGTTCTCTTTTGAGGGAAATTATTGGTAAGAATGGGGAGAGAGGGAGAGGGAGATTAAAAGCATATATAGGAATCATGACATTACCACCGGTTTTTTTTTTTTTTTTTTTGGTTCATTCTTATAAAATTCTCTTGGAATATACGAATAAAAAGGACTTAATTATATATATATGTGTGGGTGTGTGTGTGTGAGTGAACAAAAGAAAAGAAAAGAAAATAAGTGATTAAGCTTGTATTTGGTTCGTAGGTTGAAGACAAAATTTTTAATTAATTTAGAGTTAGCTGATTTTTTAAAAATTAATTATAAATTTTATTGACTTTTTTGGAGAAGAAAAAAAAATAAGATGAAAAAGTACAATTTACTTGAAGTTGAACTGGAATCCCAAACAAAGCCGAAGTGATGATTGACTATTTTATTTAGTAATTGGTTTAAATTTGCTTGGAAAATAGGGACAGATAGATAATTCTTTTCTCATTCAAGAAGTAACTAGTTTTTGTTCAAAAATCTCTAGGATGGATGAACGAATGATGTTTCTGCCCATTTTTATTTTTCCTTCTCTTTTCTTTCTTACCAAATAACTCATAATCCGGGGTAAAGAAAAATTTTAACCAAAAAAAAAAAAAAAAAAAAACAACTCTACTAATTTTCACTTTTCACCTACCATTTTCTATTTATTTATTTAGGGAAAATCCCACGTGGTACCTTATTATTTAAGAAAATATTATGAAAACGTCCTAAGTTTATCTTTTGAAGTATAAAATGACGATTTTACCCTTTTAGTCCAAACGAGTTTATTACCCGTGCATTGCACGGGAAAGGAAGAAAAAAATAAATAAATAGACTGAGTATTATATAATAAAAGCAGTTAGTTAAGATAAATATTATAATTATAATAAGTATAATTTTTCCCAAAATCTCTCCCAATAGTGAAGATGCAAAATAAGAATAACAATAGTACTAACAATAACAAAGACGAAGACAAAAGCAAAAAAGGAAAAAATTCTTCTGTAGTCATACTCATTTAAAAATAAAAATAAAACAAAAATAAAACAGAAAACAAAAAACAAAAAACACGTACAAATACAAAAATCTTTAAATTCAAAAGAACCGGAAAAAATTAAACCTAACAAAAAAAATTATAACAAAAAAATATATATATCCAATTTTCTCCTTTTTTTTTACTGTTTTTAAAAAACCAAAAAAACAAAAAACAAATTTTTATCGGGTTATATACATGTAAAAAAATTTTAAAAAAAAAAGGATTTTTTAAATATAAAACAAAACAAACAAAAAAGACACAAAAAAAAGCATGCAAAATCCTAAAAAAAAGGGGGGGTCTTTAAAAAATAGAACAAAAGAAACACAAAAAACACAAAAAATCCAGGAAAAAAAGTCTGAAATAAAGATAAAAAATTTAAAATAAAAAATCGTTAAAAAAAATAAAGTGAGCAAAAACACAATATAACAATAGATCGGAATCTAATGTCTAAAATTTAGCGTCTAAAAATAAAGGCAAAAACAATATTAAGGAAAAAAACAAACTCTAAATAGGGGTAAAACTGAAAACATACTATAGGAAAAATAAAAACAACTAAAAAAGAGGGGTAAAACGGTAATTATACGGTACGTGCAACTCACAATTTCTGCATTAGGGGTAAATAAGTCAACTAACTACAGATGGAGGAAAACCGACAAAAATCACAGGGACAAAAAAGACTCTACACTGTAGACAAAACAGTAAAATATGTGAGGATAAAACCGTCCTTCCACTGTATATAAGTCAAAATCAACACATGAAATAAGGACAAAATCGATATTTTATTTTAAAAAAACATATACTATACATCACTATAACAAAAAGTACTGTATATTGTTGTACAATACTATAGCAACTGTAGTAATTGTAGCAAAAGTACTATGCATTACAGCAAAAAAAAAAAAAAAAAAACACTATTCATTACTGTTAAAGTAACAGTAAAATGGTCACATCTTTTTACTATATTTATATAATGTGCGCGCACGCGTGTGACCGAAATCTGTCCATTTTCCTATTTTAACATCCAAGTTTTTTTTTTTTTTTAGTTTTTTTTTTTCCTTTTTACCACAGCTTTACAGTAAAAGGGCATAAAAGGCAATTTACGTCTCAAAAAATGAACTTAGGGTATCTGAATGATATTTTTTAAAACGAGAGGAAAACTCACTGGGATTCTCCAGATAACAGCGTACCAAATCGGGAAAAAAAAAAAAAAAAAAAAAAAAGTTAAAACACAAGATATCAAAATGATATTTTTCCATTTACTTATATGTTTTCACAATTAAGAAAAACAATATACTCTTCTTGCGAACAAGTAATTAATTTTCTCTCCTATATTAACAATACAAGAATGGGACTTTTATGGGTACTGTTCTTAAAACATAAGACTACTAAAAAAAAAAAAAAATTCAAGTAAGAACAAAACAAATGCAAATATAACGGCAGTTGACAAAGAAGGATTTGCTCCCTCGTAAATTGAATAAATATATATTATTGTTTGAACATGAAAGGAGCGGAGTAAAAGACACATCTTAATTTTGTTAAATAATATCGACAACTTATGTTTTATAAAAGATATCTACTAATAAAATTCAACTTATACAGGGTGCTTATTTTGAAGATTAATTGGAAGTTTTGAACTAACTCTACGAACCGGTATTTTTAGGGGCTTGAATGACTGCTGGGGACAAGATTCTAGTTCGGGTCTAAATTCCACTAAGATACCCACAAGCTGAAACTATGTTTGGTACGGTGGAAAAGAGGAAAGAACGAAGTGGGATAATAGAAACCAGATGAAAAATGATGGAGTTGATTGTTTGATAAGAAAGAAAAGGAAATAGGAGGGAAAAAAATTATAGCGGGGTCTACTATTTTTAATCCTTTTATAAGTGGGAGAAAAACATAAATCGATCCAAAGATGAGAAAAAAAATTTTTTTTTTACCCTTACTTTAAGAGTTAAATAATATTGATAAATGAATAATATAGTAATTTTATAAATCTATTATTTTCTTTCTTTCCTATCTACCAAACAGCCTAAAGGAAAACTAATTTGCTTTGTACCATTCCAACTTTCCATATTTGATAAGTTTTCTCTCCCTTTTATTTTTCTTTCAATCCAGTCAAATGGAGTGTAAGATTTCGGTGGCAAGATAAGTATGACATTGACTTTAGAATTAAAGTCTGTTTTGGCTTTTCACTAAAGTAATTGGTCATGTCTTTTTTTGATTATTGTTGTCATTTTTAAACTTTGTCGGCAAATATTGCATTTTAGGATAATCATTTTGTTGTCATTGTTCGTTCAAGCTCAATGATGATATACAGGGATTAATCCTGAGGAATTTAAGCCATTTAATGAACAACACATATGACATGTCATCCGTGGAAAAACTAGAAAAAAGCCTTTTTTTTTTTTTTTTTCAAAGAACCATTTTAATTTCATGATTATTTTTGCAGAAAATGATCATGTAAAGTCCAACATTCCATTACGATTTTGCAAAAAAAAAAAAAAAAAAAAAAAAAAAAAAAAAAAAAAAAAAAAAAAAGAGAGAGAGAGAGAGTAAAGGTGCGACTCAAATGATATTCAACAATGTTTTCTTATCCGTCGAAGTATGTTTGCGACATTAAATAGTCATGGAATCCATTTTTCTGCTTACCGTGCACTCTATTTTTCAAAATTTACGAAAAGGTTTCCTTTAGAATTGAAGAATATTTTTCAATTCAAATTTTATCTTCACGCATATTTGGATAAAAATAAAATAAAAGAAAAGGACAAAAATATCCTTAAATAGTCCTTAAAAATTTTGTTTGAATATTTAAAAACTTCAAAACATTAAAATGATTTTTTTAAATAAAAAAAAAGTCAATCTTCAACCCGTAATATTTTTTTTAAGAAAAATAGAAACATGTCTTTTAATATTCTTTAGACATTATTTAAGCTTTTTTTTTTTTGCATTGTTTCTTCCCCCAAAATATATGAGAGGGATGAAATTAAATCAGATTTTTCAAATTAAAAGGAAAAAGAAGGAGATTAATTGAGAAAACAAAAATTAAACTAAGGGCTACATTATCATAATTAAAGCATTTTTGTTACTTTCACTACCACCCTTTTTTATGTATGCATGAACAAAAACATTGTCCAAATTTTAAAAGTTTCGGGAAATTTTTCGATATAAAAGTTGCTGAAATATTTGTCAGTGTAAAAACTTTCTGAAATATATATATATATATATATATATATATATATATATCAGAGACATTCCGGTAAATGTATGAAAACTTCAGTACAAATTTTTCGAAAATATTATTAAAATTTAAGAATTTTCAAAAAATAAAAATAAAAATCAGTTGTTCAAGTATTTTAATTTTTATCAATATTATAATAAATAATAATAAAATTTTGTCACTTTCCTTGTACGCTTTACAAAAATTTTATTCTTTAAAATATAGTAAAACAAAAAAAAAATAATAATAATAAAGATCATGATAAGGAGCAACTGACTACCCTATGTATATATAATATCTGTTTATGACAATAATTCAATTGGGCTGGCAATCTTTAGAAATTCCATCCCATACCACCAACAAAACTTCAGGAAAATGACTGGAATTTTTGCGATTTCTCATCCATAGAAGAACTTATATATGAGTTAAGATATGTTCACAACTATATTAAACCCTACCATATTTATACTTCATCTCACTTCCTTTTTGTACAGAGATTCTATTAATATGTAAAGTTTCTTATATGAAACCTTTTGTTTATGTTTTTTTTTTTTTTTCAATGTTATGATTAAATCACAACAAGAATCACACTAATCAATTATGATAAAAGTCAACGCTTATTAAGTGACGACATTGTTGTTGTTAATTTTTAAAAAGTCATCGTTAAATCTCTGTTGCTAAAACCTAACGACCTAAACCAAGTCCTCGCTTATAGTCCAATTACGTCGTCACTGCCGGATAGGGGGTGATGTGATGTCATATTTTAACAATGAAACTTTTAAAAACAAATTGTCGCTTTAAGATTTAAAATTATATTAAAAATTTTGAAATTATAGATTTCATTTAAAATCATCTCTATAAAGTTTCCTATTTAAAAAAAAAAAATCATAATGCAAAAGTATTGAATAATGGTGAATCCGTGCAAATACTTCAAATAAATATGAAAATCAAACTAAATACAAAAAGTCTAATCATCTAAATTTGTTGTGTGATCTTCGTCATCATCATCGGCTTCTTAACCAGCGGTGCAAAACTAGTTGGGATGGGGTGGGACACATGACATTTATTTTTGTATTCATTGGCGACACTGCAAATGTAAAATATAAATTAAAAAACAAAAACATTAACATCAACGTCAAAACCTAAATCAAAATATCTACAAAAAATACTAGACCGAAATAAAAAAAGACAACCTCATCAACGCATATCACCATTGTCATCAAAACCCAAATCCAATCACCTCCAACAAAATAATAATAATAATAAATAAATCAATCAATCAAAAACAAAAACAAAATCATCATCACAAATGACCATAAAGCCTTCAAAATACTTAAAACAAAACCGCAACAAAGGCACTAAAAATCAAGTAATGTTTCTAAATACGTCAAAAATAGTTTTACATTCAACAATAATATCGTGTGCATGCACATTGGAAACAAGGAACATTGTATTACAGTGACGTACAGTTTCTCTCAAACGCCAAATTTTAATATTGAAATCTCAAATTTAGTATTTCGTTAGAAATACTATATCACATACCAATTATATATATATATATATATACACACACGCGGTTATGAACTGACGTGGATTAGTGCCTCTTGCTGTAGGAATGACATGATCAATACTTATCTAACCATCGTCATCACGCACATCACCACTTTTAACTCACTTACAAGAACCAAGTTACAAAAGTTGCTTAAAATATATACACACACATACACATACATACTTATTACCAATTTAAAAAAGTTGCTTAACACAAACACACACACACATACAGACAAGTTCATTTATTCTTTAAATGTTTTCAAAAGTTAAGTGCGGGTGTGAGAGACAAAAAATTTTCTTCATGTAATAACACACACACACATGTGTGTGTATATATTAACGTTATTCACAATCTTTACCTAGTAATTTGGAATACCATTTTCATTATATTTTGGATGTTCTCTTGATATTGTACCTCTGACTTTTAAATTGATGATACGTTTATACTTTTACCGAGTCAAAAAATCTCTTTGTAGCTTGTGGATTAACTTGAAACTAAAAATGAATTAGGTATTATCTTTAAAAATTAAAAAAATTAAAAAAAAAACACAAAATTTGTATTTTCAAACTAAGCTACAACGAGTATTTGATGTTTGATTACAAGGTTTATGGATAAACTAAAAATTAGGTTAAATTCATTAAAGGATTTTCTCATCATTGGTTCTTAAACTGTTTAGCAGGTGACAACAAAACGATGTTTTTTAACTTTTGCAAATGCATCCCTTGTCAAAATTCTTGCAATTAAAGGAAAATCAATAACGTCCATCAAGTTTTTTAACAAAATACATCACATGCAATATATATGATATGATATTCTGGGTATTTTAGTTAAATAACAATAATATATATTCTTTAAGTTAATGAAAATTACCCAAAAACTTCTTCGATGTGCAAGGCTGAGCTACAACTAGGGACTCGGTTGGGCTCACAACCGTAAGGGTGAAGACTTGACGGTGATAGGGTGTTTGTGATGGGGCTGAACTTGCATGGCTGAAGGGATGAGCTTACGCGACAAAGATGGGAATGTTCAAGATGGGGCTGAGCTTTTGGGGCAGAGGAGACACTACTACAAAAGTTAACTTAGATGTGGAGATTAAAAGACAGTTTTATAAAGACCATCCTCTAAAACCTAATTACTTAATGGTTTATTAAAATCATCCTGTAAACCCAAGATTACATGATGGTTTATTGAAATCGTCATGTAAATTACACGACTATTTCAATAAACCGTCGTGTAATCTTCTGAAAATCACGGAGATTACACGACGGTTTATGGAAACCAGCATGTAATCTCCAAGATTATATGATAGGAAACCATCGTATAATCTTCCAAAAATCACTCTAAAAATTTGAAATTTTATATTTTGAAATTCATGCGTAAACCATTAATTTAAATCTCCGAGATTACATGACGTTTTAGAAAAAACCGTCATGTAATCTCAAGATTACCCGACGGTTTAGGGAAAACTATCATGTAATCTTCTAGCGGTTTAGAGAAAACCATCGTATAATCTTCCGAAAATCACGAAGATTACACGACGGTTTAGGGAAACCGTCATGTAATCTTCCGAAAATCACTCTAAAAATTTAAAATTTTTTGCTTTGAAATTCACACATAAAGCATTAACTTAAATCTCCAAGATTACACGATGGTTTAGGGAAATCATCGTGTAATCTCAGAAATTACACAACGGCCATAAACCGTCGTGTAATATTTCGAAAATCACTTGGAAATTTGAATTTTGTGCTTTGAAATTCGCACGTAAACTCTTAACTTAAATCCACTTTCCTCATCTTTTCTCATCATTTTCATCTTTCTCCCTCTTGACCACTCAAAGATTTCTCCTACCCACTATCTCTTTCGTCCGCCCACCGACAACACCACTTCCCTCCCCATCGCTGCCTTACCCTCTCTCTTATTCTCCTGGTGGCGCTGTGGCCGACTTCCCTTCTTCCTCATTCGACCGTTGCCCACAATGCCGCTATCCCCTCCCCTTCATTCTCCCGTTGCCCTCGACGACGCCCGTCCCTCTCTCTCTCTTCCCCCCCGCCGTCGCCACCTCCACTGCCACCATGTCTTCCCATCAAGGCCATGACTATTTTGCATTAAAGAAAGGCAAGGTGACTTTCATATTGCTCAATTTCTTGTTTTCCAACAAAAATACAAACACACAATTCTTTTATAACTTGCTTGGAGTGTAATTTGTGTATGTATTATTGTTCAATTTTTTTTATTTTTACTCTTTGTAGACAAATCTTTTGTGCAATTTTTTGGCATTTTAAGATCTAAGAACACACAATATTCTACGCATTTTTTTTATGCCTACCACATGCTCAATGAAATGTCAAAATGGAATTTTATTTGATTTAATCTTAATAGTATGCATCTTAATTATTTTAAATTTTGAAAAACTTGCTAGGACTCTAATGGATTGGAAGCTTATAGCCGGAGAAGGAATTAAAATGAGACGAGACTATAAAACAAAAATCTCGAATTGTCCTTGTCCTCACCAAGAGGGAAAGTGTTGAATGTTGTTATTTTGTTTTAGATTTTATGAGAAACATAGTGTGGAATGGAATTTTATACTTGGGATGACGTACTTGTAAGAAAAGAATTTTATACTTAGGATGATATGAATTTGATTAGGGGAAAATGGACTAAATTTGTTATGCAATTCATTAATTACGATATGTAAACTGGTAATATAATGGATGATTTTTTTACTCTGATACAATATAGTTAATATTTTGTCAATCATATCTTAGACCGTGTATTGAATAATACACAGGTTAGGTCACCTGTGGGAAATCATCAAAAAATGTTAAAATATTTTTTAATTCATGTTGGACTTTATACGACAGTTTTTAACAAAAACAGTTGTGTAAAATTCTCACTTTAGCAAAATTTGTTCCCATTTTTTGCTGTTCAACGACGGTGTAAACCGTCGTGGAATATTAAGACACTACGATAGTTTATTAATAGTCATGGTATCTTAAAACATACCACAATGGTGGATTACACGATAGTTGTACACGATAATTAATAACCGTCGTCAAATCCATAATTTTTACTAGTGGAATGGGCTTAGCAATAGGCTGAGCTCGTGGCCGTAGACAGGATCACGAAGGGAGTTTCACAGCAACTGAAATGGCTTGTGGCTATGACAATGGTCTTTTCTTCTCTCTCTTAGGGTTTGCAAAAGGTTTTCTTCTTTCTCATTTCCTTCTTTCAGTTTTTTATTATATTTCTTTGGTATGAACCCTTCATCACATGAGTTGGGGCATTTATGTCTTTTCAATGCGAAAAATAATTCGAAACTTAATGGAAGCTAGCATTTTGCTTTAATTTTAAGCATTTTAATAGTTTGAGGGTGCATATTAGTTTGTAGAAGTTGTCACCTACTAAACTGATCGGGGACCAATGGTGCCAAAAGCCTTCTTTTTTGTTTGTTTTTTTTTTTTTTTTTTTTTTTTTTTTTTTTTGGGATAAAAGCCAAAAGCCTATTCATTAATTAGGGAATCGATTATTCACCTATAAATTTTAGAAATTTGACACGAACTTGGAACTCGGAGATAATTTATTAGAGCATTAAAAAAAAAAAAAAAAAAAAAAAAAAAAAAAGGTATGATGAGCTCAACAATGAGGAATATACGAAATAGTGAATATCCATATATATGTAAGATGTGTCTATGAATGTTCGTGGGGGGTGTTTGTGATGTATATTAAATATATCTTATATATAAATCATGAATTCTTTTTTCGTAATGCAAGCTGAATGGGAGGCAACTAGGTACACACATAAATTATCAACAAGAGACGTGCACCTCTATGATTCTCAACTTTTGAAAAAGTAAATTAAAAAAAAATGGACATATCAAATCTATTTAAGTAATATTGAAGTTGTGCACACACCACAAACAAAGATGTGACATGCTCCTGATATATTATGGTTTATATAAGGTTCTTTCTTATCCGAATTAATATTTAATTTATTGCCACATTTTTCGCCTAAAACCAAGGTCCTACTAATTTACCATATAATTATACAATTAGAGCAAGAAGCTAAGTTCATACAGACTGTGCCTTGGAATTGAAGGGGGATTAACAAAATGATAATTGATAATATCATTTTTTTATAAGCAATCATATATATATAAATATATATATATATATATATTCCACCCGCCATCGTATATTGCAGTTTAAGTATCATTGTTTGATCTTTAATTTGTTTTCTGTAATAGTTCAAACGTTGTGTTGTAACTAATTATATAGCTGCTTCAATTATATCCCTTCTTTTTCTTTCTTTCTTCTTTCTTTTTTCCCTCCTTAGTCAAAAGAATAGCCAGTCGTTTTGAAAAGAACTTTTGCTATAAAGTTTTTCTGTAATTGTCACGGCTTTTTAAGAAGAAAATGAAACAAGAAGAGTAAACACGCGAAAGTTGTCTCAGAGTATACGTTACAAAAAGTTTTTTTTTTTTTTCCATCATTACCCCTCTTAAACTTTTTATGATTTATAAAATCAGTCTTTAAATTAAAAACACTGACATACACATAAAAATGAGGGGGAAAAACCGTAAAGAGCCGTTCGAATCATGTGTCAAAAACTGTCTATAATTTAATATATATGAGCAAAAAGAACATCGATACATTAATAGATTTTGAAGTTTGATCGGACAACAACAAAATTTTAATATAGATACTGATTTGTTAAATATAAAAAGTTCAAGGGCATCCATATAAAACAGGCTTGCAAAAGTACGTGCTTTATAACATGGTCACAAGCAAACAAATGGGAATATATATATATATATATATATACACATATATATAAATAAATATATAAATGTGTATAAGTATAACATCCACACATTTGAATATATATATATATATATAGGTAGAATGGAATACCTTTGAATAATATGTTTTTCTGGATGCCATTGCGCATTAGCAATATTATTATTGATTAAGTAGCTAGCTAGAGTTATACACACACATAAATATATATGTATATGTATATATATATGTATATGCATATGTATATATTAAGTATGTAGATTTGTTTGATCTCCCCCCATAATGAAGAAAAATTCATGACAATGTTAAGGAACAATATAAATTAATACAATAAACTATAATTTGGTATTTCAGTAAGTGAATATTTTTATGCAATATATTATACTTATTACCATGTATACACATACTAAACAAAAGCTAACACAGCCGCTTTGATTAACGTATCAAGATGGATCCATATCCTCTATCTAATTTTTAATGTCGATTTCAAATGATGTCTAACCAATAATATTATGCTGCATCATTTTAAAAAATTTAAAATATTTTATAACTAATTTTTATATCTTAAGATCTAACTTTTTTCAATAATGTGTCAAAATATAATTGGTTAAACATCATTTAGAACATCAAAATTGGATGTGAGATGTCAATCCCATCAAGACATGTGCTCATGAAAATTAGGACTGTGTTAAATATCTCATTTCCAAATTTATTCTATAAAGTGATATCATGATAAGCAATACAACGAACAAACTAAGATGACCACAATCATTTTCCTACGAAAATAATTTCTTCTTTTAAAGAGAAAATTAGGTAGATTGACAGTTTTTGGATGCTCAATCAAAAAAATAACCAACGTAAAATTTATATAAAAAAAAAACCTGGTGATAATTAAAATGTCGGTGATTGACCATTTGATATGGTCAATAATTGATTGTTCATTTTTAAATATTAATATGTATTTTTCACTTATTGGTCAAAGTTAATCATTTATTAATTATGGTCAATCATTTATTAGTTATGATCGATCACTAATTAACAATATTTTTTAAGTAAAAAAAATTTGATCATTTATTTAAATAAATACTTAAAAACTGTTGATTTATTACCTAATTTTTCAACCAAAAAAAAAAATCATATCTCCCCACCTCCACACAACCCCCACCCCCCCCCCCCCCCCCCCCCAACACAAAGGAAAAACCTTTTTTTTTTTTTTTCCTTCTTTAAAGATATAATGAGTGTGACTCAGCTGTTGTGTATTATACAGATAACCCAAATCAATGACTTCGTTTCAGGTGATAGTCTGACTCGACAGAAGATATCATCTGTTTGAGTAAAATTATTGCTAAGAGAATATATATATATATATATGTATATGTATATGTATATGTATATATATAGATATTATTGAATATTAAACAAAAAATAAAAAAAACACAGACACACAATAATTAAAACACCTAATCTTAAAGTTTCCTAGGATCTTAAGCAATTGATAAACACTAGTACATATATAATCAAGACTGTGATCATTCAAATAATCTTAAATTTTATCAAGGATTTTGAAGTAGACTAAAACCTATATCTATAATAATAACAATAACGTGATTCCTTCAACAAGCGCAAGATATATTATTGTAATTAATTAATAGTAATCCCTTCCTTCTTTTAAAAAAAAAAAATTGATCCTTGAATTCAGCACATATATGGAGCGATATATACTAATTAATTAATCCTACTTGCAGTTTGACGCGCCTTAATTTGTCCACCACTACTTGTGAGCAAAAGGGAAAGGGTAGAGAGAGAGAAACCACAGTACTTATGCAAGCAGGTTGATTGGCAATGACCAAAGCAAGCACTTTATTATTATTATTATTATTATTATTATTATTATTATTATTATTATTATTATTATTACTACTACCTTTGTTTAGGGACACTCTTGAATTTAGCAAATTAGTCGCTAAAGTACTTTTTTTTCTTGGAAATCAACCCGCCGAACTTATTCTTGATACTGTCGGTCTTTTTGATCATGTTCGTTGAATTTTGGGTAGTTTTTACATGTAACAACTTAAGAAGGGTATTTTCACTCATTTTTACTTAATTTCAATAAAAATCCAGTTTAAAGATTAGGTTCACATTTGAGTTATAATTGAATTAATTAGATTAAAAAAAATATCTAAGATTCGAGTTTTAAAATAACATTTGTATTGAAATTGAATAAAAATGACCAATGATGCCTTTTGGGTTATCACATACAAGTCATCACGTGTAAAAACTATCCAAAATTTAACAGACATGAGCAAGAACATATTGGTGCCAAGAATTATAAGTTCAAGGAGTTGAGTGTTTAAAATATATATATATATATATATGGGAGACTAAATCAGCAAATTCAAAAAATACAGGGGGTGTCCGCAAAGTAAAAAGCACCTATTATTATGTTACGAAATCAAGCACTATTTATGTATATTATTGAACATCTTTTTGTATGAAAAAGACATTTAAGATAAGCCCGCGGCTCTCAAAGTTGGAGTTTTATCTACTTAAATCTTTTATTTATTTTTTTGTAATTTTTTTTTCCTCCTCGTCACTCGTCGATCTATCTCTTTCTTTCCTTTGTTTTTTGGCTACTTATAAAGAAGACCCTTTCTCACGTCTTTCATGCTCAACAAGTTCAAATTATATCACACTTGGCACACGCAGAGATCAAAAATGGCAGCTAATCAAATTTCCATTAATAGTAATAATGGAAAGTTCAACAGGGTAAAGCCTTATGTGCTAATGGTTGGTTTGCAGTTTGGATCTGCTGGCATGTACATCATCAGCATGGCCACTCTCAACCATGGCATGAGTCGTTACGTCCTCATCGTCTATCGCAATGCTATTGCAGCTCTCTTTCTTGCTCCTTTTGCTCTCGTCTTTGACAGGTACTTTTAACTTTATAACGTAAAAAATATGATGCCCCGATAAAAATCTAACAGTTCAAAACAAAACAAAAGGTAAAAATAAAAATAGTCTGTACGGTAAAAACCCTCAAGATTTTTCCCACCTTTTTGTGTCCAAGTGAACAAGATATGTACTCTACGCACGAATATGTTGTAGGTTTACCAAATGATGGAAGTCAAATAAACGTAAGTGTGTGTTAATGATAATTTTAAAATGAAAGAAAAAGAAAAAGAAAAAGAACTTAAAATCATAAACCACAAAAAATCTAAAAGCAACAAAAGAAAAACAACTTACCAAAAAATAAATAAAACAGTTTTTCAAAAAACTTTAGTACACCTATTGATAACTGTGACAACCATTTATTATAGAAAAAGCTTTACAAAAACAAAACTATGTTCTAAATTTAAATCCCTTCTCACTTTAATTCTTTTTTGCATCAGTTTGTTCAAATTTTCTTAATTGCACAAGTTCCGGCAATATGTTTTAACTAAAATTTCTGTTCATTTGATATATCTATATATATATATATATATATATATATATTTTTTTTTTTTTTTTTTTTTTTTTTTTTTTTTTTTGCGTACAGGAAAACAAGACCGAAGATGACACTTCCAATCTTCCTGCAGATAATGCTCCTCGGATTTCTAGAGTAAGGATATATTAATATTATCAATAGTTGTTACTTATATTAAGTGTGAAAATTTATAAGTTAAACATTTTTACTGTTTTGTTGTTGTTGGTCTCGGATAATTAAGTTTGACGGTACTTTGTTTCCAGGCCAATTCTTGATCAAGGCTTCGCTTACCTGGGAATGAAATACACATCAGCTTCATTTACATCTGCTATAATGAATGCTGTTCCTTCTATTACCTTTATCATCTCTGTTATTTTCCGGTAAATCAATATATGTATATATATTGGTTATATAATTATATATATATATATATATACACACACACACAGACATACTATAGTGACTGATCACGTAGCCAGCTCAATCATTGTTCTATATACAAAAGAGAAATTCTATGTGTCCCTACTAATGAATATTATTTACCAATTAATTATTGATTCACATGTTAATTCTAGAGTAGGTAAAATAATTCTTGACATAACTCCGCCTATTACTGATATGTTATTATAGTCTTGTAGCAGTGATCTATTTATCTGATTTTATAGTAAGGTATAGGGTTCAAATCTATTCATTTGAAGTTTAAAATAAGAAATCAATGGAACGATATATTAGATGATGGAGCCATCTAAGTAGAGAATCCCACAAGATTTTGAAATTTGCCTGTTGATGACTTGATTTTTTTAAGAATTTTAATTATGCCGTAGGGCATTAAATTAAGAAAATACAGTATGCACTTGCCCCCTTAAAAAATTTATATATGTCTCTCCACTTAATAATATGAAATTCTTACTATCACTACAAGAAATTGAACTTACAGCGACCAGACTTTCCGCGACCAAAAAAAATTTGGTCTCTGAGATCAGTTTCCGCGACCAAATTTTGTCCAGAGTAGAATCTTCAGAGACCAATATTTGTCTCGTAGATATGTTCAGAGACAAATAAATTGGTGGCGAAATTGACATTCGAGACCAATTTTGGTCCTGTTTTCACCTTCCGGACCAAAAAATTTGTCCCGGAAGTCCCCCTCCTCCGCAAACCGAGACCGAATAAATTTGGTGCCGAAATGACCTTCCGAACCAATTTTGTCCTGTTTGTCACCTTCCGGACCAAATTTGGTCCGAAGTCCCCCTCTCCTCCGCAGAACGAGACCGAATAAATTTGTGCCGAAATGACTTCGAGACAAATTTGGTCCCTGTTGTCACCTTCGGACCAAAAAATTGTCCGAAGGTCCCACTCTCCCGCAGAACCGAACCGAATAAATTGGTGGCGAAATTGACTTCGAGACCAAATTTTGTCCCTGTTGGTCGCCTTCCGGACCAAAAAAATTGGTCCGGAAGGTCCCCCTCTCCGCAGAACCGAGACCGAATAAATTTGGTGCCGAAATTGACCTTCCGAGACCAAATTTTGGTCCCTGTTTGTCACCTTCCGGGACCAAAAAAAGGTTTATAGCTCTCACTTATTAAAAACAAAAATAAAAACACTTTCAAGTTTCAAATATGTGAGTTTCTACTCAAATCCTGCCCCTCCCACCCGCTAATTGAGTAGATTTTTGATTCCACTTGAATAACCATACAAAATATATATATATATATATATATAGTAGGTTAGTAAACCAGGATTAGTCAAGAGATAAAGAGTTTAATTTTCAGGTTAGAGCGCATTAAGATTAAAGACATTCGGAGCCAGGCGAAGGTGATTGGAACCGTGGTGACGTTTTCGGGTGCTTTGATAATGACACTCTACAAAGGTCCTGTGATTGATCTCATCTGGTCCACCAAATCAACCCACCAATCCACTACTAGTACTCACTCCTCCGACAAACACTGGTTAGCCGGCACGCTTTTTATCCTCATCGGCTGTGTCGCCTGGTCCTGTTTCTACGTCTTGCAGGTACATACTTACAATTATGTCCTACGTGGTAAATATAAATATATATATATATATATATATGTGTGTGTATATCTATACATTATATAGAAAGGTTAAAAAGTTTTACTGTTTTCATCCAAAACGGTTCATTTTGGATGAAAACAGATTTTCTTTTTTTTTTTCATCCCTAAATTTTTTTTTTCATTTTAGTCCCTTCTAAATCAATTTTTCTTTTTTAAGTCCTTCATTTCTTTTTTTTTTTTTTACTCTTTCACTCTAAAGTTTAATTATTCTCTCATTTTAGTCATTTTTTTATAATGATCTTTTTTTTTTTTTCATTTTAGTCCTTTTATCAGTTTTGTTTTTCTTAAATTTTTTGATTGTTATTAAAATATTTTCTTTTATATTTTTGCCATTAATTTGAGTCTTTTTTTTTTCTTTCACCCCATTGTTTTTCTTTTTTTTTTTAGTCCTTTTTATTTATTTTTAACATTTTAGTTCTTTTATCTTGTCTTTTTTTTTTTTCATCTCTCCTTTTTTTTTTATTTTCTATTTTTAAGTACTTTGTTGATTTTTTTGTCTAATTTTTACTAAAATTTTTTTTTCTATTCAGATAAATTTCTTCAAATATGTCTCATCATATGCATCACACATGTTTTTAAATAGAATATAAATATATGTATATATATATGTATGAACATATGTATAATATAATGGCGTACGTAGACATTTATTAATTGTGTGAACAAAATGATCAGTCCATAACAGTAAAGAAGTACCCGGCGGAGCTCTCTCTGTCGTCGTTGATCTGCTTATCGGGTGCGTTGCAAAGCACGGCAGTGGCACTGGTCATCGAACGCCATGCCGGCGCTTGGGCCGTCGGTTGGGACTCCAGGCTCCTGGCTCCCCTCTATACGGTACTTAACAACCTTTCATTAAATTTTTACTATCATTATCGATTTAGGAGACCATAAAACACTTTATTAGGTAAAAAAAAATTAATTTGTCAAAATGCACAAATAAAGTTACAAAAGCAAAAACCGCAGAAAACATAACCAAACCTTAGTTTTTATATTCCCTAATCTTATATCATATTCCACAGAACATTTGAGGTTTCTTTGATTTAATCATATAATATGTATGTGCATATATTAACATACGTATTTGAATTCACCAACACAAAGCGATATTATATATATGCTATAATATATATATATATATATATATGTAAATAAATGATTTGATATGGATTGTACTGGTTACATTTTTTTTTTTCTACCGACAATTGGAAAAGAAACTCATTTTTTTGGTTTTCTAAATTTTTTTTTCTTTTTTCTTTTTGGTAAATTGTTGTTTTGAATTTTTACCCCCCAAAAAAAAAAAAATGGGCAGGGAATTGTGAGCTCGGGAATTACGTATTACGTACAGGGTCTCGTAATGAAAACAAGGGGCCCAGTATTTGTTACGGCATTTAACCCTCTCTGCATGGTCCTCGTTGCCATCCTTGCTTCTATCATTCTAGCTGAGAAAATCCACCTTGGAAGGTACTTTTCCACTTCTACTCCTTTTTATTTATTTCTTTACTATCAATTTGAGTGTATACGAATTTGAATTCTAGGGTGTTTGGTTGAATGGTTCAAACCATTCAACTCAAACTTTTTTTTGTCTTTTTCCTCAAAAATTTTTATCTTTTTCCCAAAAAGTTTTTTGTCTTTTCTGAAAATTCAAAAAAATTTACTATTGAAACTTAAAAATCTCAACTCAAACTACTCCACCAAACAGGTCCTAGAGTTACGCAAAATTATCGATGGATAATATTTTTACCATGTATATGAAAACTATTAAATTAAGAAACTTCAAGAACAAAACAATAAATTAAGGATTTGTTTGGTTCTCAAGTCCGGATCTAAGTTTTTCGTATAAGATAATTATAACTAATTTTTGAAAAGTCAACTAATTTCAATCTAAAAATTCAATTTCAAACATATGTTCCAATTGTAGGCTAAATTCTCTAATTATTAAATTCCTTTTTTTCTTAATCCAAATTAAGTTTCTTTTAAGAGGGGCCGAGAAAAGAAGAGGGAGAAAAAGAAAACCTCTTAATTAATGCCTGTACGCCTCATTTTCTCTTCTTTTTTGTGTTTGGCAATAATGCAGCTCTCAAATAATTTAGGCATAATTTCTCAAAAAAAAAAAAGAAAAAGAAAAAAAAAGGCATATGTCCGAAGCATAAAACTTTCTTTCTATAATGATTCTAATCTTGAAATCATGTATAGAGTTAAGTAAAGAGGTAAACCAATTATTTATAGTGACATCACAAATGTAGTTTGTACACATACATGATCATGTACGTTTATAAACATTTATATATATATATATAGGCTATATATATATAGGCTTCTCTTTTTTCTTTTTTTCTTTTTTTTTTTTGGGGAGTATAGGCTATTTTAGACTAGTAGGGCACATTCGATTAAAAAAAAAAAGGTTGCAAAGATTAAGATTGTTATTGGTACGGTCCCGAATACAAATCCTGCCAAACTTTAGATATCCATTAGTACGTAGAATATGATGCTTCAAACAAATTTATAGCAGGTTGTATAAATTAATGACTGCGAGCTTTTCATGATAAGACATTAATATTATCGGTAGTGTTTATTTTCTGAAATTATATATAATTTGAATCATATAAAAACAAAAAATATATATAAAATAAATATTTTTATTTATATTTGATGGTTGAAGATAAAATCTTGCAAATTAGATTTTTTTTATCGAGCCCTATCATAAAGTTTAATCTTTACATTTCTCTTTGAGTAAATGAAGAACCCAAATAATAATAATAATAATAATAATAATAATAATAATAATAATAATAATTAGGTCCCCAACTAAAATCAAGTATTTAAAAAAAGATTGGGGGCAAAAAAAAAAAAAGATAATTTCATCACTAGTGTACGTACGGACAGAAAAAGGTGACAAATCTCTTTTTGTATATTTCGAAATGATAGTGAAGAATATACCTTGCCTACTTGTGTTTGTGTATCAATTATAGTGTATTTCAGATATGGTGGAATTTTTTCCTACCATATATATTATTTCATACAACTTTTGAAAAGGCTATCCAAAGCCCAATAATTTACATATATAAATTTTTTCGTAAATATTAATGATTCAGCTTTTGTGCATTCAATAATCTTCTACATAGATATATACATGTGTATATATATATATATAAATGCTACAATATTATTATCTGTATAACTATATATTATCATAATTAATCATGATTTCTTAATCTTGTTTTGTAGTATTTTTGGAGGGATTGTCATAGCAATTGGCCTTTATTCTGTCGTGTGGGGCAAAGCCAAGGATTATTCTAACTCAAACATATCATCATCATCATCATCATCACCATCACCATCACCATCATTATCATCGTCAGAATTGGCGAGAGCACTAAAGGTGGAAGCACCTGAACAGAAGCTACCACTTGGTGAAACCAATAATATTATAAACGGAGCTAATACAGTCGTCATTGCCATAGACAAAAGCGACCACCAATATCCTGGAAAGCAGCATTTGTTCCCACAATAGTGCTCATACACACACACACACACATATTTATATATATATTATACTACTAATACTAATGTCTACTACTCTTAATGTTTATTCCATGTTCCCCACCCCCAACCCACCCACCTTTTCCAATATTTTGTAAGGTAAATTGCTATGTTTATCCATAAACTTTAAATCCATGTAATTTTGATTCTTGTTTCCTATGCTTTCATAACTAGGAGTGACCTTAAACTATTAAAAATATTGTTACATATTTTTGAACGGAATCCGTTAATGAGCATCACTCTTTCACCAAATTACATACAGATTAATTCCATCCAAAAAATTAATAGAAATTATTATTGTAATAACATTTTAATAATTTAAGATTATTCAAATTATGAAAACAAAAAAAAAAGAATATAAATCAAAATTATATGGAGTTAAAAGTTTATAAACTAAAGGAGCAAGTTACCCTATTTTCTATCAAGATTATAATTATATAGATCACTAAAACCCCCTTCTTGTAAGTTGTAACTCTTGTTTAATAGTGGCAATAATTAGATATATATGTGCATAGTTAATAATTTCTATAATATGTAAATCTATCGTGACCTAAGAAAGTTAATGGTATTAGCCTTGCGATGTCAAATTATATTATATACTATGAATTATAGTGACAACATATGATGCGTGTATATAGTCCATGTGACAAATAATAGGTCCCACTTTTAAAATAGCTTTTCTTTACAATAAAATTTTTGAATACGGAAAGAAGTACGTACTATTAAAAAAGTTAACTAAGTTCATTAACATATGGTAGTGCTCCATGTCAATTTGGTAAATTAGGGTTGGTATGCATCTGATCTTATTGAAAGAAATATACATGGAAAATACATTTACTAGAAATTATATTACTAAGATATCCCTAGCATTGGACGAATTATCTAAGGAGGGGAGTCAAGTAAGACGGGAATTTTTTTTTTTTTTTTTTTTTTTGGCTTCAAAAATTAACAGGAATCAGGAGTTTCATGTGAGGGTCTTATGTACTTCTAACTAACATATGATAGTATAGTGTGCCTGTTTAACAAAGTTTTCTGGACGTTACTATTGACTTACATAGTTTAACAGTTATTTTTTATCTTAAATAAAAATTACAAACAAGACATTTATAAATTTCATTCTAATGTTTTTTTATTGTTTCTCAAAAAATTTTTAAATCATTTTGACCTATTAAATTTATTAGAAAAAGGACGGTTCCAAGCAATTACTGAACGTTTAAAACTTTTCTTTCTCTTTTTTCTATTGATTTAAAACAAAAGCAAAAACTTTACTAAATACTGACACATTATTAATATGTACATATATATAAAAATTGATTTTCACTTCTAGTGATATCACCACTAGTACTTGATGATTTTACTATATATTGTGGTCAAAAATCAATGTAATAGCTTGTCACACTAATTATTATTGTGCATCTACGTGTATGTTATAATGCAAACAAATTGCAGGGTTCCTAAATATAAAGTACTATATTGTAGTGGTTGATGTCATCCAAAGTTTGGAATTTTTTTAGCCAGTTATAAGTTCAGCAAAGTGATCATCACGTATCTAATTTGGGGCATTAGATTAGATATATATCTGCATTATATATATGAGTAAGTGGTGAAGAGATAAATTGAATTGAATTGTGGACATAAATAAAAGGTAAAAAGGAGATATATATGACCAGATTAGTTGTTCCGGAGTATTAGCTTTGCAGCTTTTTAACTTTCTATAAATGTGTTCTATTTGCTTAAGGAACTAAACAAATGTCATCTCATTAATTTTCTTTCTATATGTGCGCGTGTGTGTGTGAGATGTCGTCACTTTAAGTTGATGGCATGTCTAAAGGATATATTATCCATCAATGTCTCGTTAGCAAAGCAAGAATAAGAATTCCTTTCTTTTTCTTTTCTTGACAAACTAGTTAGAATGTTTAACAATTCGTAGACTTTTTTGGCCTTTTTTTTTTTTTTTTCCTTTTTTGCTTGGAAGTGAGATATATATATATATATGTGTGTGTATGTATATATATATAGAGAGAGAGAGACTTAATTGTCTTTTGTCGTTATTAATTATATTTGTCGATGCATTTTTTAGCTCTCTATTTCGAAATAAGGAGAAATCTACTACTCAAAATATATATATATATATATATATATATATATATTATATGATGACTAACAAAATTCAATAACAATTTAACAGTTCAAAAATGTACACAGCTAGTAGAAATTTTTTTATTTTTTTACATATTAATAAAAGTGGAATTAAAAATAAGTCTTTTTGGAATATTTTAATAATAGAAAATTTAAACAACAATTATTGTAACGATTTTCATGTTTTATGCTTGTAATTACAAAATAATATTTTAATTTTTTTCTATTTGTAAAGTAAATTAATACTTTTGCTATATTTAACATGCCCAATAAAATTATGTTAAATGGTTTGAGTCACACGTTACTTGATCTTGAATTAATTAAGCAATCACAAACCAAAACACGTTTTGTTGATTAGTCAAGAAAGAAAACAAGAACATTTAAGAACCTGTACCTTTTTGTTGAAAACTCCAAAGGAAGATGATATATATATATATATATATATATATAAGGGAAAATTAGAAATCAACACGTAAATCTACATTTCCTCTCAGTCGTCCTCATGTAAAATTACAAAAGACTACTTTCAAAATCCAATTTGTTTTCTCTATTACATATAAATAACTTTATTCAAACGGTTAAATTCTAAACAACAGTTTCTTACCGATGGTATGGCAAAATAAGAGGATTTATTGTAAAAATTATATTTTCTATATTTGTGGAATAAAAATAATTGTGTACCATGTTGAGATTTGGGATAGTGATTGACATGCAACAGATGAATACATACGGTAGATAGTAGAGAATATTTTGTTACTCTGGGGAATATGTAAAACTGCAAGTACTGGACCCGTCTTAGCAAAATAATAATAATAATAATAATAAATACAAGGTAGATATTTTGATTGGAGAAGCGATTAGAGAGGTTACAAAAATCGAAGTGAATGTAGACCTAGACCAACACAAAATGTATTATAGAGTAGAAGTACGTGCCATTGTGTGTTTTCAGTTAAAATAAATGGAATGACAGCTAATTTCTACTCTTTAATTTTAATTTTCTTAAAGAAAAAAAAAATTTTAATCTCACGAAGAATAGTTTAAAAAATATAAAGTAAATATATTGAATGATCAGAATTTTTTTTTTTTGTAGATTTTTTTTTACTTAATAAATTTTAAAAATGAAGATTAGAATTCTCATTTTGTGTTACTAAAAAGTACTTTAGAATATCTGAATGATATTTTCTCAAATAACAGGATATATACCTCAATGAGATTCTCCAAGCATATGAAGATATCAAGGTTTAGATCCCATTTGATATTGTTTTTGGATACATTTTGAAAATTAAATCTCACAGTTACTAATAGAAGTATTTTCGAAATGATTATGATCATGAAGCGTTTGTTTTCAACAAATACATAAAACAGAAGCAAAAACAAAAAAAAATTTCATTTCTTTAAGATCTTGGGTTTCATGTTTTGATTTTTTTTTTCCCCCAGCTCTTAGGTTTTTAGTTTGAAATATTTTTTCACATTAGTTATTATTAAAGTAAGGTGTCCATATTCCCTCAAAAAAAAAAAAAAAAAAAGTAAGATGTCCATAAAGTTTCATAACAACAACAATATTAATAATAATAACAATAAAAATAAAAAAAATGAATAAAGTGCCTTAACTTCGACTAGCATCTTATCTCTCTTAAAGTTACAAATCGATGATGATAAATTATATGCTTGATTCATGAGTAGCTTATTCAAAACAAAAGTTGTGCAAATTATTTATTAAAAAAAATTTTAAAATTTAAAATTAAAAAAAAAAAAAAAAAAAAAAAAAAAAAAAAAGAGAGAGAGAGAAGAAGAAGTAAGCTATGTGGGAGAACAATGCTCTCTAGCTATTTGTGCCCCTCTAGAGCATGAGATGAAAGAATGTCAACACGTGATGTGATATAGATATATATATATATATATCCATATATCTTATATAGCTCAAATATCATCATTAATTCCCAGGTTTAGTACCTGGCTCGAAATCCGTCTCTTCCTGATTATGCCAAGGAATACGAATAATGTCCTTTGCAAGGAAAAAAAAAAAAAAAAACACACACACACACACACAGAATTAAAGCATGATTATATTGATGATATTGATTTTCATAGTATATGTTTATACAGTACTTGATTTGGAACTGATCTAAATCAAATGATTTGATATCATGATATAATGTGTTTGTCTCAAAAAAAAATATATATATATATATATATATAATCTTGTTAATTTCCATTATTACTTTTTGTGACCATAAATTAGACATATGAAGTCTTACATGTTACTAACTTTGTAATATTCTAGTACCATATAACAAAATAAAATAACAGTTCGTTAATGGAAGGAGTCGAATTCAGAGAATTATTCTTTTGCAAGGGCATCTGCATATTATGTAGACTTGATATGGGAGCTGAAAGGACGATATTGGATAATTTGCGCCTGTGGGATTATGTTATTGCCCTTTAATTTTCCTCAATACACGTATTTCCAATTTTGTGAGGGTTTATAAGTAGTTTGTCTCAAGGTAAAAATAAAAAAGACATATATAGAAAAGAAAAATCTTCTGTCGTCCTTTATAATAACGGAGGTCTTTCAATGCACGTTTTTGTATGGTTGGATTTTATTAAAATTACATAATAATAATAATAATAATAATAATAATATACGAACATATAATTTCTGATATAGATGTTATGGATAAAAAAAGAAAAAAAATAAAATCTATTTTATAGTTTTTTTTTAGATCTTACCATAAAAATCTCCTAATAATATCATATGCTAAGAATTCAATGAATTTTTGCTTTCAGTGTTACTATATTTAATTTTTTTTGTTGAATAATTTGTAAGCCGCATAGTATTTGGCGAGGAATTAAAGCACCCAACTCAAATTTATTAAAAGAGAAAAAAAAAAAAAAAGACAGAAAGTCTTGATAAATAGTGTGTCTCATGCAAAAATTATAAAAAGAAAGAGAATAAATTACAAAAGATAAAGAAAAATAAATTCTTCTGTTGTACTTTAATATTAGGGACTTTCTACAATAGGTTCTTTTATGGTGTATGTATATAGAGTTTTTTTTTTTTTAAATCTAAAGTCACATCAATATATATATACAGATACAAAACAAATAATTTTCTATACAAATATAATAACTAAAAAGCAAATCAACCTTATAAATTACATATCTTTTGATATCCTGCGGTAGAAATCTTCAAATATATACGTAAATAATTCAATGTATTTTGGCTTTTTTTTTAAGAAAAAAATAAAATAAAATGCATTTTTGCTTATTTCCTTCTGCTGAATATTTGTAATCCCCACAGTATTTTGAATAACGCGGTACCAAAACAAATATATTGTGTTTCTATATATATATGCGTGTATATGTATGCTTTTCACCTACTAGCCTTGTTTCATACGTGTCTTTCTTGTGTACCGCATTTGGAGGTGGGATTCCACCAACCAGAATTGTTGTTGGAATCCTAACACGAAAGCACCAACTTTATTTCTCTGCCCGTTGTCCGCCAATGTGGTTTTTAATACTCATTTTAACAAATTATTTTAAAAGATACAGCCCTTGAGTGTATTTTAGACTTGATTAACATGCATCGGATTTTTTTTTTTTTTTTACACCTGCTACGCAGCATTACGGCAGTTAATCACGGCTCTATATTTCGTTTGAACGATACATTTATTTGTTATTATATTATAATATAATATTAAAACATATTCTAATATGCGTTTGGATTTTTTTTAATCATTATATTTAAATAAAATATATGTTTAGATTGTTTATATAAATAGTCATTTTAATGGACATTGATGAGAAAGAAAAAGTCTGTGATGTGACTAGTAAAAATAGATATAAAAAAGAAATGAATAAATAATAAAATAAGTGAGTATAGTGTTCAAATAAAAGTGTATTCAAACACAATATATATCAAGGAACCAAATAAATAATACATCGTATCGGAGTTGAATGTGCATCCACGAAGCACTAAGTTTTTTCTATTCTCCCGTACTAAATGAAAAGAGAGAGAAGAGATTATTTAACAAAATTATAACAATTATTAACCTGCATAAAAATAGAAAAAAAAAAGTGCTAAATATACTTACTTCAATCCTAATTTTTGAATATCAATTCATGTGATGATAAGTTATTATTTTTTATTGGTAGATATAATTTTTCATTTTAATTGATGTTGACAATCTTTTAAACCCCTATGAATAAAAGAATGGCAACTCACATGTCATATAGATTGATACTCAAAGTTGATATTAGAGTTGATGTTATTCAAAAAAAATTATTAACGTGATTGCATATATAACTTAATGATAATTTTACTCATGTCTCAATCACAGTATGTAGAGTTCGAGTATATGGAATTGAAAATAACAAAAAAATTAATCATAATCATTGCACATGAAAACTATGGATGATGCAATAACTTCATATAATTGACTTTAATCTATTAGTGTCAATTTTATATCGGTTACGTGTGGAACATGAAAGAAAAAAAAAAAAACTATTGCCTCAATAAATGGAACATGCATGTCGATTTCAATTTCTTTTTTTCTTTTTTTACACATCGGATAGAAGTGGCAAATTGACATGGTAAGGATGAGGAGGATATAATTAGATATAGCAAATTTCATTAAATCGCTTTTGACAAAGTTGAACTAGTAATTCCTATATAAACGCACTACTACAGTAAAAATACAAATAATTAAATTACTAGCCATGTCATTCGCACTAACTAAACTTTATTACATGATAGAACTAGATATATTTATTAATGTATGTATATATGTATATATATATAATTTGAAGTAAATAAAATGTAAATTCCTCAGCTAATCAATGAGCGATGTAGGGGACGTTTGGTTCACTATTTCAACTCAAACTTTTCATCTCAATTTTTGTTTTTTTCTGAAAAAGTTTTTTGTCTTTTCTGAAAAAGTTTTTTGTCTTTTCAGAAAAGTCAACAAAAATTACTATTGAAATTTAAAATTTCTAACTCAAACTAGTGAAGAAACGGAGCCGTAGTCAGTTGGGCCTCTTTTTTTTTTTTCATTTTTTCATTTTTTTTTTTTTGAAGTGGTGTCCACTCTTCATAGCACCAAGTTTTTACAAACACCACATGAGCTGTGCATATGTCATCCAAAAGCACTAAACCTAATTCCCATTTGATGGTCAATGAATCAAATCCCCACTTCCGTATATATATATATATATTATTTTTCTAAAAAGAAAAAAAATTAAAAGGAAAAATCAAAAGATAAAGAAAAGCTTGCATTAATTATTTTCCAAAGAGATCCAAATTAACTCCTATCTCACTCACTCTCTCTCTCTCTCTCTCTCTCTTTTCATTTTTATGATTCTGACACTAATTAATGAGGATTCTAGTTGCTTTGGAATACCACAGAATTTTTGTTTTAGCTTAATGGATAAGAGAATCCTAGAGTGACAGAGGGAAGAGAGAGAGAGAGAGAGTGCCTGGACGTGTTCTACGTACTATCAATCGCCAGGCCTTTATTTTTTTTTTATTTTTTATTTTTTATTTTTTGGTTTTTCTTTTCTTTTATTTTATTTTAATTTTTTTTTCTCAATTATTGCGTTTTCTTGTTTCCTTTATGCGCCTATAAGAAGGAGGATATCTGGCTTTGGTGTTGGCAGCCAAAGAGAGAGCTTCGATATAGCAATATACTATAGAGAGAGATTAGTAGAGTAGTGGTAAACCTAGAGTGGAAATTAACAAAAATATATATATAGATATATTATAGAAGGAAATATGGGGGATAATAATGGAATTGTTCCAAGTGCGTCGTACAGTGAGACTCTGGTGAAGATGAAACCATACTTGGCTATGGTGTCTCTGCAATTCGGGTACGCAGGCATGTACATCATCAGTATGGTCTCCTTCAAACATGGCATGAGTCACTTCGTCTTGTCTGTCTATCGTCACGTTGTTGCCTTCGTCATCATAGCTCCCTTCGCCTTTGTTCTCGAAAGGTACGTCGTTTTAGTTCTTGACAGGCAGATCATTTCCTTCCTGACACTGTCTATATAATGTATATATATATATGTACTTATAGTTACTTTGCCTTTCTTCTCGAAAGGTATATATACGACGTTGTAGGTCCTGACTGATGGATTTCCTTCCTGACACTGTCTATTTACAATATATATACAAATAGTTACTCTCTCAATCACTTTGAAATTGTTACGTAAATCTGCGTGGAAATATGCAGATGTTTATGTTTCTCAATCCTTCTTAATTTACGCCATGCTAAGGAATTGTGTAGATACTGACATACATATGTTGTTTCTCAACCTTTTTTTTTTTTTTTTTTTTGAACAGGAAAATAAGGCCAAAGATGACTCTCCCGATCTTCTTGAGAATTATGGCGCTTGGCTTCCTAGAGTAATGCCCTAGCACTTTGCCTCATGTTATAATATTATTGCTAAATTAAAATATGTGTGTGTGTGTGTGTCTATATATATATATATATATATGTGCGTGTGTGTAGCGTATTCTGCATGCACACACAAGCTAAACCTTATAATATATGTTGCTGTGCAGAGTATATTCTTCACACTTTTTGTGACTCTTTCATGCGCACAGAATATTATATATTATTGACTTTATATTTTCAACATTTTTGTTGTGTACTCTGTTTAACATTTCAAGAATAAAGTATAAAAGTTGATAGTGCGAATTAATTAATTACAAGTTGAAGATATATATTTATGATTTTATATGTGTACAGTTGCTTTTGTTATTGTATTGGAAGAGAAAATCTAGCTACCGACATCACTAATTTGTAGATAGTGGGGCTATATTCCTAATGGAAATGATGTCGAGAATCACTAGTTTGTCTTGTTCTATCCCACATGGACCACTCCTTTGCACCTATTTATGTGTATGCACATATATATATATATATATATGCACATAAAAATATTTATGGAGTTCCATATAAAAAGAGTTTATTTTGTTTGATAGATCTTCCATATCAAGTCATGTGTGTCAATGGTTTTTTCTTCTTTTGTCCTCCACGCACACACAACTAGTATAGCTAAGAACATATAAATTATAAAAGAAAAAAAGAAAAAAGAAACAGAAAGAAATGGAATTATATTATTAAAGTAAAGACATACCTTATATTTAGATACAAATACCTCTTCTTTTTTTTTTTTTTTTTTTGAATATCGGTTGTTGAGTACTACTTTAATTCTTTAACAAATTATATTGTAGCCTTTGCATATATATACACATATAAATATCGTTTTCTACTATCGTATATGTGTATTTATATCACGTTTTAGATCTTAGTTTTAATAAAAGGTAATGTTGTTAGCTAAAATATTTAAAAACCTGCAGGCCAGTGCTGGATCAAAACTTGTACAACCTGGGAATGAAGTACACCTCCGCAACTTTTGGTTCCGCCATTGTTAACATCCTTCCTGCTATTACCTTCGTCATGGCTCTTATTTTCAGGTATATATTATATTTCTTTTTCCTTTTTTCCCTATTACAAGTTCTCATATGTGTGTCTATATAAATAAATATGTGTGTCTGTGTCTGTGTAAGTACTATTAGGCAAGACATATAGAGTAAGAAGATAATAAATTGAATTAAATTAAGCCGCAGCTAGCCACAAAAAAAAATTTTAAAAAGATTTTAAAAAAAAAAAACAAATAGTACTGCCGACAAATATATATGTATATATAAATATATATATAAGCAGTACATGTTTCACTTTTCACCCAACATTTTTAGTGGGTGATTCTATTTAACCAAACAAGTAGTACAATTTTCCGAGCTAAATAAATAAATAAAGTACTACAATTTTTTTTTTTTACAGAGAGGAAAAGATTTAAAAACAAAAAAAAAGCCAAAATATAATTTCATGGTATTATTAATTCTAGTACATCATTAAAAATAACAAAAAAAAATGTCAAGAAATATCTGAATGCCATTTTTATTGCACACTTTAATGTTGTTAAAATCCTCTACATATATATATGTATATAAAATGAATGATTATCAGGTTAGAGACGGTGAATGTGAAGAAGATGCACAGCCTGGCAAAGGTGATAGGTACGGTGATCACAGTGTCAGGAGCAATGGTGATGACTCTTTACAAAGGCCCCATCCTTGACATTTTCCACAACCATGGCCACTCCAAGCAAGCCGCCACCGCCGACTCCGCCCAACACCATTGGGTCATCGGCACCCTCATGCTCGTCGGCAGCTGCGCCGGCTGGTCTAGTTTCTTCATTGTACAAGTAAGTATACTACGACACATTAATTTGTACGTACCATTTATTTTTTATCATGTACCATCTATGATCTAATTTATATAAAATATTATATCATACAAAGTTTGAAGAACATTTTGATTTAGTACTAAAATATTCTTGTATATATATATGTATGAATGTATGTATGTATGTATGTATGTGGATCTAATTCTTTTTTTTTTTTTTTTTTTGTTTATAAAAATTCCAGTCATTTACGTTGAGGAAATACCCAGCAGAATTGTCTCTCACAGCTTGGATATGCTTGATGGGTGTGTTGGAAGGTGGGGTTGTCACGCTTGTGTTCGAACGTGATATGCACGTGTGGGTTGTTGGCTGGGACTCCAGGCTCCTCGCTGCTGTCTACTCTGTGAGTTCTTACACCATATCATTTTTTAAATGACTGACGCATCAAGACATCCTCACTAGATCGACACCCCTGTAGTAACCCCAGTTGTACAAAATCCCATATTGTGTTATCATCTTTCCTTGAGCTATCCGAGAATGTGCCTGTTAAACTTTTCAAAACTCTTGAGTGTTATATCCAAACTATTTTGCATGACATATAAAAGAGAATTTTTCAAACTTAACACCTCAACTTCAAATTAGCGATTATTGCTAAGTCAAACCTATAAATAACCACACAATCTGAAAGAACTTCACTGGTTAAACGTTGGCATGCCTTCATTGTTTCTAAACACTAAAAAAGTCTCAAGTTCTGCATAAATTACTTTAATTACCCCTTCCATTATTATTATTATTATTATTATTATTATTATTATATTGGTTCGGCCTTATTGCATGTGTGTGTGTGTGTATATATATATATATAACTAATGAATGTTGTGAAAACAGGGGGTGGTTTGCTCTGGAATTGCGTATTATGTGCAAGGAATGGTAATAAGGGAAAGAGGGCCAGTGTTTGTGACGTCCTTCAGTCCTCTTTGCATGATCATCACCTTCGCTCTTGGTGCCATTGTTTTAGCCGAAACCGTCCACCTCGGAAGGTAACATAATCATTATAATTTAAATCACGAATAATTAATGTAATTTTTAATTAATCTTCTTGTGTTGAAACTTAAAAATGATGTCTCTTTTTTTTCTTTTTTTTTTTTCTCAGCATTGTTGGAGCCATTTTCATAGTGTTGGGACTCTACACAGTGGTTTGGGGAAAAAGCAAAGACCCACTAGCCTCGGCAGCACCATTGAAAGACGACAAAACACAAGAACTGCCAATCACAGACACAAATGACCCTTCGAAACAAATCACCATCGTTACTACTATAAATACCGATAATGCTTCTTCAGAGATGTCCAAGATTTCCACTTCTCGGCTGGGTTCTTAAACAAGACATAATATCATATATATCATATACAAATATAACATATATATATATATATGATTATAGCTGCTTATATTAGATTAAAGAAAGAAAAAATAAATAACGTTTCACAAGATTATTTACATCTCCTCTAGGGATCATAGTCTAAAACCAAGTGAAACTTTGTTTTAACTCTTTTTTGTTTTTTGTTTTTTTTTTTTGTTTTTGTTTTTTTTTTTTTTTTGTTTTGTTTTTTGTTTTTTTTTTTTTAAGTAACTTTGAGAGCGCTTCTCCGGTTAAAGTGTATTAATGATCTTCATCTTATCCACTTCTGTTTTGGTCTACATGATATCTTTTCCTCTTTTTTTTTTTTTTTTTGCTTAAATAATATTCTCTTTTATCTCATTCCCTTTTTTTCTTTTGTTTTGTCTTTCACCATATATATATATACACACACACACACACACATAATCTAAGGATTTATGCTAGCTACTTTGTGAACCTAGAGAGAAACAACTATATATATATATATATAGACACACACACACATATATATAAAGCAACCAAAAAAGAGAAAAAAGGAATCGAATATATAAGTGAATTTAAATGTTCAATCATGTGAAAACTTGTCACAGTATTCTCAAATAGCAACTCATGAGGATTCTCACATGTCATCATACCATGGCATGAAGAAGAATGTTATCTGCACATCATATCTTTGAAGAGATGTTTGATTGGAAAGCCTTACTGAAAACGAGATCATGGAATAATATTAGAATCTAATACTTGCTAATTAACTTGGATTGATAGAGGTAGATTCGTGAAGACGGTCGCTTTTCCAAAGTATTTTTTTATTAATGTCTCAAGTTTTATTATATTAGGAAAATAACATTTTTTTTAATGATTAATCAGTTCTTTTGATCGATATCAATATATTTTTTTCAACTGTCAATCACTAATTGATTGGATCTTATTGATTATTGTCAATCAATAATTTAAAAGCTCGGATCAAAATTGTTGTCTGACGTAATTATAGTACTCAAATGATATATGGCAAGAAAACAAGTGAAAGATGGAATCAAATAGTTAGACCTTTGTTCGTCACATTGCACAAAGATTTGTCAGATTTTGCCTCTAAATAAATTTATTCTTTAATGGATTATGAGGTGGAATTTGCATGGGTTTTTGAGATTCAGAAGGACAAAAGAGTGAGATCATAAACTTCTTTTATGTTTAACTCTTGGGTACTTAATTGGGATATGCTGGCATTCAAATTCCCTGAGCTGAATTCTTTAAATTAAGGAAGAGGGGAGAGATTATTAAGAGTAGGAAATTGTTAAAAAATGATTATCAAAGAAAAATTTTACAAATTTTTCCTGAATTATGACACTAGTTTCACCATACTCCCTTAGAACTTTGAAACAAACCTGTTGTGAATTTAAACTATAATATACCTCCAGATTATCCCCCAATTTTGAAACATGTTATTTTTTTAATCACATAGCACATGTGCTATGCATGAAAAATGGTAATTTGTCAATTTCTTTAAACCCTTAACTAATCGAATTGAATTAAGGTTCATTTATTAGTCCTTTTTTATCATCTTTTCCTGCTTTTAAAGGGTTCCTCCAATGAGAGAGTATAAATAAGATTTGGTAGCCAACTAATTTATTTTTGAGTGAGAGCATTCGTTAACCCCTAACTATCATACCTAACTTTAAATCAATTGATAACTTAATAATTTCGTCTAAAAAATAATAGATTTCAAAATTCAAAGGATAAATAGAGAGATATAGTATAATATAAGGGCTTTGGAGGACAATTAACACTACCAACGTAATACAGGGGAAATTCAAAAAAAATTTTCCGAAATAAAATAAAAAGACTTTTTTTCTACAAAAGATGCATATGTTATTTCAAGCATCGTCATCGTCATTGTTATCGTCGTCTAAATAAAATCCTTAATATTCAGCATTCAAAAAAAAGACTGACAGTCCACGTGTCAAGAATAGGAATTGTCCAATTTCTGATGTCAATCATTAGCTTTTACGAATAGAGCTTCCATATATTCCTCTCCTAACTGACAATGTAGATAGTCTTGTGCTACAACAAGGTACTAGTTCAGTTTCAGCTCCTCTTACCGAGCCTTTAATAAATTTATAAAATAGAGTTATTTTGCCACTGTTAAACTTATATTTTTATTATAATCTTAGTAATTTATCTTAACTTTTCTCTCAAATTTATTAAGTTTTTTTAAATGTGTAGGTTAATTATATTAATATGGTTAAAATTGACAATTTGGAATTAAAATGTGGTAAAAAGAAATTATAAAAATTACAAATGAAAATTCGGAGTCATCATCCACCACTCTCAGGAAGACCCACATGTGCCCACACGCTCTCTAAGCCGTCGGATGAGCTCCATCAGTACTCCCGATTGTGAGTGCGCTTCACTCGTGCCAAAACACACATCCCGGAGCTTGTTAGCACTAATCAGCAACTGCAGGATCCAGTGTGACGCGTTCCAACGTTCTCGTGTGTGCCTGCATGCTCCAACGAACCGAAGTGTGC
Source organism: Ficus microcarpa (assembly GCA_025413485.1). Classification (NCBI taxonomy): domain Eukaryota; kingdom Viridiplantae; phylum Streptophyta; class Magnoliopsida; order Rosales; family Moraceae; genus Ficus; species Ficus microcarpa. Next base: position 47,124,245 of record CM046377.1, on the reverse strand, counting down.
CACGCATCCGACTTCTTCCAGCTCTCCAACTGCCACGCGTCACTTGTCTCCGTGGGGCCCAGGTGTGCTGTTGGGCTTCAAATCTACAGCAGCAAAAAGAAAAGAAAAGAAAAGAAGGAAAAAAAAAAAAGTAAAAACCTATTAATTAAAGGCGGCAGCTAAGGCATACAAAAAGGAGTCTCAAGGCTCCGTGAAGGGTGTCTTTTGGGTTGCAAGTTTCTAGAGCCGAAAACCAGGTGAAAAAGGAGAAAAAATATATATATTTTAGGATTTAGCTTTTTTTTTTTTTTTTTTTTTTTCGAGTTTTAGGTTTTGTTCCTACAAAATTAAGGAGAGTTCATCTCAAATCATCAAGAGGAGAGGGAGAAGAAAATTTAAGAGAAGACTTTGAAGACTTGTGACATCTCCATACTTGGGTTTTTCTTTTCTATTTTCTTATCTTTTTATTGTTGCAATTTAAGAATGATTAAACCTTTATTTTATAGATTTCTATTTTTATTTATAAAGTAATTTTCTTCTCTAAGGTTACGATCTATCCGGATTATGATTATTTGAGTTTTTCTATTTTTAATTAATTATTGTTCTATTCCAGTTCTATATTAAGTATTTTAATCTATGCTTAATGCATGTAAATTTTTGGCCAACTTTTGCATGATTTGGTATTTGATGCGAAACTAAGAAGTGATAATTAAATAAGCTTTTGTTTAATCTACCATGAAATTGTCATAAGCCAGAAATAGTTATGAAACTTGTGCAGCACCATCAATTTCCAGTTCTTATTAAATTACGATAAGCTACCATGAGATTGTTTAATCTACTATGAGATTGTCTTAAGCTAAAGATAGTTATAAAACTTGTGCAGCATCATGAATTTCTAGTTCTTAATAAATTATGATAAGTTGTTTGAAACCGAGAGGTGATAAGATTTATTATAATAAATTGTTAATCCTTGAGAATTATTAATGAATACATTAGAGATATTCGCTAGCAATATAAGAAATAGACATTGATTAATTGAATTAGAGGATTTGAATATGATTAATACAGTGAAATCGAAAATCCTAGATTTTTAGTTTTTTGAGTCTTTCATCTTTTTATTTATTTTGTTACTTTCATTCAAAAATCTCTTTTCGGTTATTCAAATAAAGTTAGAATTAATATAATTTCGGTAATTAATAATAACAATTTTCGTATGAACGATACTTTACTTATCACTTTATTACTAATTTACAATATTATGCACTTACCGTTTTTCGTAATAGCCTTCCCAGAATATAAATGTACAAGGTCGAAATTTCCTTTTGATCTTCCTTTTCAGCATTTTCCCATTTCAAATACTTGCAAGAACATGAGCACAGTTGCTTCTAAGAACTAGTCAGATCAAGTTGATGTTATAGGATTCACACTAGTGATCAAGAAAAAGCGAGGGAAAAGGAATGGAAATAATGACAAGAAGACGGAGCCTAATTAACAACTCTACGACCATAATTGCAGTTCATCAATCAGATCGCTGCAATGAATAAATATGAAAAGTCAATCATAGACAGATATAGCAGATGAAGACTCTTCTGAAAATCAAGAGTCTTGAAGCGCACAATGCATCAGAAATCAACAACCGCATAATTGCTCAGAGAGATTTGAAAATTGTTGTTTATTACAATTCTTAGAACAAACTGACAAATCTAAATATTTTGAGAAAAAAAAATCGAGCAAAGAGCCGGAACAAAATACATCATCTTCCAAGTTTAGAATTCATAGGAGAAAGGGTTTTAAATTGAGATAATCTCAAGTTTTTTTGTTTTTTCTTTTTTAATGTTGCTTATTTTCTGCCTTTTCTTTCTCTCTGTTTTGTTTTTTCTTTTTCAAATTTCATTTGGGTTTTAAAAGAATTTTTTTCCTTTTTCTTTTTTACTGAATCTTGTGTTTTATTTGAAAAAATAATAATAATAATAATAATAGGTATGCAGTATTGGGTGTCACGATCTAAACTTTGAGACCATGATTAAGTGGGATTAAACATGATTAGTTAAAGAAAAATCAGAATTTTATTAACAAAATCCCGTAATAATTTTTTCTCAAAAATAAAATAATAAATTTGTTGTTCTGGAATCTTTTAAACGACACTTATTGTAAAACAACTCATAATATTAAATTTTTCTCGAAATAATACAACCAAGTTACTTATTCAATCTAAAATTATATCGATTGGGGTTTCTATTTTAGATATCATCTAATCTTTGGGATCATGTTGTAATTTCTCAGTCTATAGATCACCAATAACATCCAGATATTGATTTTAGTTTCGGAGAAACCCGGATCTAAATGCGAACTTTAGCATGCCTGTATTCGTTATTGTTTCAACTTGGGCTAAGAACAAAACAAAACAAAAAAACTTGGCCCGTCAAAGTTCATTTCTGTTGTCTAATCTTAAAGTGTCACGACTTAAATCCTTTGTTTCTCATCTTCTATCCAACGAACAAATAGGTTCAATTGGCAAATTTTTTCAACTTTCCGCAAGTATAATTATGACAATTTTTTCTTTAATAATATAATTATGACAATTTAAATATGCAGTTATCTCTACAATTTAAACAATAATCCGCGATTGTTAAAAAAAAAAAAAAATCATTAAAACCTCATCTATATACATATACATCTTCTTCCTCTCTCTTTTTTTTTTTTTTTTTTTTTTTTTTTGGGTGTGCTGTGTGTGGGGATTTCAGAAGTTGAACAAGCAACAAGCCCATCCACATACCCTCTCTCTGCAACCATTATTGTTTCCCTTTTTTTTTTTTTCCCTTTTTTTATAGGGAGAATATGGTAGAATCTCTTTTAGAAATACTACCACTAGTTATCATTTTTAGACCATTCATACTTAATCAAATAGTTAAGATATCAAGGGTGCATAATAGATAAAATAAACATTGTTACATCGGATTGCAAAAAAAAAAAAAAAAAATGTAAGGAAAAAACTCGCCTCTGAACTCCCATCTCCGGATACCGTCCCACCTAGCCACCCACCTCCCCTAGCACGTTTGCCGTCGCACTACTCGCACCGTCGCCCACGACCACCCACACACATTCCTACCGACGCAATCGAAGCCTCCGTCAACATGTGAGATCAGCAATGTAAGGGTAAGGTTGGATCCAGTGGCCGAAAAAATGGCAAGATCTAGTCTGGTTGGATCTAGTTCAATTGATTAGCGCCTCCAACCGTCAAGGATCCCCCTCTTGCTCTCAACATCCCAATGTGAGATCAGCAATGAAAGGGTCTAGTTGGATCTGATGGCCAAAAAAGGGCGAGAACTAGTCTGATTGAATCTGGTTTGATTGATCAACACCTTCGACCGTCGAGGGCTCATTGAGAGCAGTCAAAGTATTGTTCAGTGCAAAGGTTCCTGTAAGATCTGGTGGCGGAAAAAATGGCGAGATCTAATTCCATTAGATATGGATCTGGTCTGGTTGATCAGCACTTCCACTGTAGACGTCTCGTCGAGCGCAATCAAAGGACTGTTCAGTGGCAACAATGCTAGTGTGCCTGAACGGTGGTGGCCGGTCTTTCCATGGCTATGATTCAAATTTTTTTTTTTTTTTAATTTGGACAAATGTTTTAGGAAGGGAATGCTTGCATGCACTCAAGTTCATATTAAGATCTGGTACAACTTATTCCATTGTCATCCACTGCATTATACCATTATTATTAGCCCTTGGATCAGACACTATGAATAGTCTCCCTTAAAAGAGCTCTACCACAGTCACCCCCCTTTATAATTATATCCCTTTTTTTTTTTTTTTTTGGCCAAAGAATTATTTTCTCATCTGACAGGGAAGCAACTTCAATTATTTTTAGTACGATAATCCAAATAGGCTAAGAAATTGCATTTCATCACATGCTAAATTAAATGTAAAAAAAAAACAAAAAACAAAACACATGCTAAGTAAACTCACACTACTACTGCCCTTGCAGCTGAGGGATTAACCATTAAGACCTACATTGAGGGAGATGTTCTGCTGAAACCAAATCCTACCACCTGTTCCTTCCTACACCCCCAAAAGCTAATTCAGAAAATCCAAATAATTATACAAAAACGAAATCGAAACTCATGGTACACTACCGTGATTAAATTGTCGACGCTCCTATGTCCGTAATCCTTGGAGTCTGTTAATGCATTCAATCACTGTTCTCATCGTCGTCTGCCACATATGAATAGAAAATCTCGTCAGAAAGGACCATAGAAAGTTACCCTTTTGAAATAATTATAAGAGGAAAGTGAAATAATTATCACGGAATCCTCGTAGTAAGTCATAACCCTCGGAGCCAATTCTCTTTGGGACTCAAAAGAAAACAAGATATGACCAATTCAGATCCAATATCTATCCTTCTCGCAGCTAAAGCCTATGAAGAAGGAAATGATTGGCATAAAAAACTTACCCGCGTTAGATTCTTCACTCTGGCTATCATTACCATTATCGCCATCCTCATCCTCATTGTTCTCATCCTCATCATCGTCATCGTCGTCATCCTCGTCATCTGTACTTTCACTGTCGCTTTCAATTGGCACTTTGGGCTTTGGAGGAGCTACAAAACTTGTTGTTGACCTTCTACGTGTACTAGACACGATATTGCTTGTGTCGATTCCCTCAAGTTCCTTTGCTCTTTCCTTTTTCTTCCTGACTTCCTTGATTTCTGAGCACATAAAGAACGAAAAGACACAATCTTTACACACACAAGCACGGTCAGAACTTAATTCATAGCATAATTTATGACAGTATTATCTCTCCCTAAAGTAATTTGACACGGAACTTCAACCAAAAGTAAATTTAAGAAAACTTGGGTAGGCAGTACAAATAATAGGCTGAAACTGCTGTCAACTGCCAACCATATTTATTTAGACCACCATAACCGAGGAATGTAGTTTTGATAGAAACCAGAAATAGAATGTTTCTTATTACTTCCTTTATCTATTAGAAAGAAGCATTGAAAATCTCAGGTATGCCCTCAATCTGTTCTTGCCCACCTTTTGATAAAGGTGAGAAAAAAAGAAATAAATAACTCTTCATTAAGAGAAAAACAATAAACAAAGGTCAACAAGGAGTCCTCAAAGAAGCAAACAGATATTATTGTTAATGTCGGTCAAGGAAATGATGGTCCAGCTAAAATATGATATGCATCGTCCATGTTCTAAGCAAGTAAATAACCAAGTCAACACTCTTGCTAAAAAAAATGTATATAATTAAAGAAAAAAACGCGTCATCATTAAAATGTGACAAAACATCAACGGTGATGTGTTGTATAGGTGTGTTGTATAGGTCAAAAAAGAATACCATAAACTATAAATATTTTTAAAATAAATAAATAATAAACTGTGAAAATTTCATTTCGGACATACAATATCTGTACGTAAGGAGGAAATTGCCAAACATCAGATCCTGAACCCATCAACTAGACTAATACAGCTATGGTTACTTTTACCGTAAATATGTGCATGTTTGTACGCATGCGCGTGCAAGCCAATTTGAGACCAGGTTAGATATGTACAAACATATTTAACAAATTTGCGTTGTTTTGAATTGAAATAACTGGAATTGAATTGTACTTATCGAAAAGTTATTTTACCTTCAAAAAACTAGACAATACTTGAGCCTTAAAATGAACAACTTGCACTTAAGTGATAGAATGATACCACATCCTAAAATTTCTTTTTTTCCCCAAATTTGAACACAACGAGATCTGACAGGTAAATTATGAATTGAAAAAATTGATAAATGTCGTTAAATCTATTTATGGTGGTGAAATACCTTATTCCTGTATCATTTTCCTTTGTTTTTTCACTACTAACCTACTTTCTTATTTTCTTTTGTTGCAGTCCAATCAACTCATAAATTTCAACCTACTCTTTTTGCTTTGTAATTTAATCCCCCAAACCTTCCTGAAAACTAGTATAGGCAACCGGAAAATTACTGTGCATCAACGTTTCACCAACAATTTTTTTTTTCCTCCAGAAGGATATATCAGAGAAAGTGAAGATGTCAAAACAAGTATAAATAAATATATTTGAACAAATAATGAATATGCAACATTCTAGGGATCTCTGGCCATAAACACCGAAACTTTCAATCCTAACCTTTGTCGGAGGGATTTGCAGATAATCCTTCTTTAGATAGGATCTCCTCTAACTCCTTTATCAGATGTGATTCCCGTTTGTTTTCAGGAGCCTGCTTGACTCTCTTGTAAACTGAGGGAGGAACACTGTAAGAACGATAATTAATTCTTAAGGCCACAGTTAGTGAAAACGAAAGCTCAGAAACAGTAAATCCAAGAAATATAACCTCATCCCACATGCTTTGATAACTGTTTTCAGATGTTCCACACGTTTTCCATATGCAGGAGTTGAAACCACTTTCTTCTGCATTTTAGAATTGAAAAAACGATAAGCAGGGCTATATCACTTGATCAACTCTTATGAGTTACAAAAAAAGGAAGTAACCTTCGTCGGTTTTTCAGCAAACGATTGCGAATCACCATCTTCAGATACATTTCCATTGTCTTCTGCATCACTATTTGCCTCTGTCAACGTTTCTGTAGCCTTGATTCTCTTCTTCTTGCCAGAAATGTTGGTATCCTTTGTAGGTTTTTTCCTTTTCTTAGGCTCATTATTGTCCTTTCCCTTGCTTAAGATTTTCTTTCTAGGCTTGACTTTTTCATCCTCATCACTTTTTCCCTCTGAAGAATCAGAACTCTCTTTGTTACTGACCTTTTTAGCCACTTTTCTTTGAGAATTTTTCTTGGCACTTGAAGCTGGTCGAGAGACTTCAGGAGAATTTAATACCTGAGCGATAATAAACAAAAACTAACGTTATGCATGCTACTTCTAGAATACTTCTTGAATTTAATACCTATAACAAATTCTACTCACCTCATCTACTTGTTCGCTTATGAACTTTTTATAGGGATCAAGAGAGTACTTTTCAAGTTTAAGATCTTCCTCCAAAAGCCGCCGAAGTCCAGCAAGAGTTAGTTGCCTAAAAACACAAAAGAAAAAGAACAAACAAATGATGAAGGCTCACTCTATTTTCCCAAGCCAAAGCCCAGAGAAATGTGAAAAACAAAAGAACAAATCCAACTTCACCAAAAAGAGGGGCAATAAGAGCATAAAGATAGAGATTAGAAAGTAAAACAGCACAACTAATTGCCGAAAAAATGAAGTAACATACTCAGACTTATCTCTGAGGTACTGAGCTCTTTTCCTGAGGGCTGTTTTTATTGTTCCCTTGCTTGGAGCCTTTTTCTTATCAACTGCTTTGGATTCCTCAGCCACAGGTTCAGTTGTTTTATTTCCTGTCAAAAGGCCCAATACAGGTGAGTTTTGCTGATGTCCTTCAGATGACTCTGCTTGTTCTTCTCTGGCTTCACCTTTTCCGCCAGTCTCCACATTTTCTTTTTTTTCGTCACTCTCCTCATTCTTTGAGTCATTTCCATCATTTGCGCATTCTAACAACTAACGATGAAGAAAGGAATGAAAAATTAATCAAAACTCAGGTATAAGTGAAAAACGAGAACATTTTATTCAACGGAGAATTAATTATAACAAACTGAGGTTTAAAGATTACAAGGAAGAGGCATTCTTCTGTAAATTGAGACACAAACTTGAGGTTTAAGCCTCATTGAGTTTTCGCTATCGTCTGACTAAAATAAAAATCCTGACCCACAATCTGGTACTTTAAGACAAAACCGACATTGTTTGGGTCTAATAAAAATAAATAAATAAATAACAGAGAGAAAGAAATATTTAAAACCTACATATAATTGAGTCTAATTTTTTAAAACAAAAGGATATTCAAGAATTTTGTTTACAATAAAGGAATCACATAAGTGATATAGCAAACAAATAGTGAGACTGATATTTACCAAAGTACCTTTTCTCTACAACAAAACTTCACAACTTTCTTAAGCAACCTAGAAAATTACGAGAGTACAATACATACATAGAAAAGTGTAAGCAAGAGCTATTCCACTTGGAGGCATGTAAACAATGTTAGTAGAGAAGTGATAAGACCAAACGTTACACAGATTCTGAAGGAAGCATTCCGCAAGGCAAGAGAAGGCAAAACAAATGAAAGTTGCAATTCATCGACGTGCTTTACTAATACCAAGGAGTAATTTTGTCTTAGATGCCAGAATCAATCGAAGAAATAGTTTTGTGACTTTGTCCCAAATGCATAACAAACTCCCCTAAGGGTAAGCATTCCAAATCTCCCTCTACTAATCTCTAGCAACCTTCAATGCACAACCACATGGTTCACCACGGGTGTCGGGTGTCAAATACGCATATGCACGCAACTAGAATCAATTTATCAGCTAGCCGATATACTCCTCCTAAAGATCTCTCTCAAGCTGATTAATGAACAAATGAAATAAGGCACTTGAGAAGAACAAGTCCACATAAGAAGCCAATAACTCAAGCTCCTAATGTAGCCTGCCCTTACAGAAACCAAACACAAACGGAGATAAAGGATGCAAAATCCAAAGCAACACCTCATGCAAAAGCTGCTTGATGAATCTCTTATGCACATCCAATGAGAATGTCTCCAACCCTAAGTCCTTCTCCAAGAGCCTCCGAACCCCCTCGAAAGTCAAAGAACTGCAATCAAATGTGAAAGTAAAAACTTTTATTTTCATTTCAAATCGCAAACCCAACCCCATAAAGTCTAGTAACAGGTCGAATCCAACCACTCCACCAAGCATATTTTTACTAAATTTTATCAGATTAAGCCCAATTCATCAGGTATTAGATTAATAATCAAACTTAAGCTAAGAACTTTCCAACTTTATAACATTAATTATTAGCAGATACAGATAATCCTCATTTACAACATCACAAACGGCCTCTTTCAGAGAAAAATCAAACTAAAAGCCATATTTTCTACATTTATAACCCCATTTACATATATATATATATATATATATATATATATATATATTCAACCCAAACGCCAAAACCAACAAAATCCAGGACACAACTTATGGACGCAGCTTCTTTAGAAAAATAAAAACCAAAAAAAACCCAGAATTTAACCGGTGAAGAACACAAAAACTTGCATATACGAAATTTAAATCACAAACGAATGAGCACAATATAACATCCAAAAACAGAATTCAAACTCAAATGAAACCCGGAAATGAAAAGGAAACGAGGAAAATCTTGAATGAGAGAGAGCGTACTCGGATTGTTCCTTGAAGTGAGAGATACGGGAGCGCATAGCGGTGTTAATCTGAGACTCGAAATCTTGATGAGGCTCTTCTTCCTTGTCATCTTTCACGACTGTCTCGCCATCTTCCGCCATTTTTGGACCGGTTTTTCTTGCTTAAACTTCAAAATTCTACTAGTGCTCTGTGTTCTGGGTCACCAAAATTGAAAATAAGGGGAGAAAAGGGAAAGGGGAAGACTCAAATAACCGCGGATTTTTGCGGTTTCTACCTTGGGAGTGTTTGGTGTGTTAGTTTGAGTTGAAATATTTTAGTTGTAATAGTAAATTTTTTTGAATTTTCAGAAAAGACAAAAACTTTTTGGGAAAAAGACAAAAACTTTTTAGGAAAAAGACAAAAAAAAGTTTGAAATGAGATGAAAATGGATGTGGTGCCATCCACCCCCTTTCTCTATGTTAAAAAACGTTAAAATTAAAATAAAATAAAATAAATAAAGCTGCATAAAGTCCTTTTTATATACCCTTAAACAAAGCTTATTTTTAAATCGTCCGATTTAATAGAGATGTTATCTATTTATGATAACTATAATATACTTTAATCTATAATACTATATGCTAAAAATAAAATTCAAAAATAAAACTAAAAAAAAAAAACTAGTTTCTCAACCACTCAACAGTGACCCCCCGACGTCATCGAAGATGTCGAGGAACCCCCCTTCCCAAGACGCCGACGCCCCCCCAAAGGCCAACTAGATCTGGCTCCGAGCGAGTTGGGGGCTAGTCGATGTTGGGAAGGGGCACTTAGGCTAGAACAGGGGGGCGCTTGGGCTTAAGCACGATGGGGTGGGGAGGGCTCGGGTTGAGGCTCGTCAACGTCAGGGATGGGCCACCTGGGCTTAAGCGTAGGGGAATGTGGGGGGGCTCGTCAACTTTCGAGGGGGGGGGTTCTAGGGGGGAGGCGGGTGCACCAGGGCTCAAGCGGTAGGGGGTGGCCTAGCTCGTCGGTGGGAGGTTGTCGACCGGGGAGCGTCGCCGGCAGCCAAAAAGAGAATGGGTGTTTTACCTATTTCCTTTAATTTATTTTTTATAAAATATTTTTAAGTTTTCAAGTCTATGTTAGTATGAAGTAAGGTGCAGTATAACTATCATACACAAATAACATATTAGTCATTTGATTACATTTTAACGGTTTAAAAATATCAATAAGATATATAAATGAAACTTTATCATAAATTTACCAAAAAAATATAGATGAAAAAATGGAAAAAAGAAGATGGGCCTTTGTGCCTTGGAAGGCCTTGCTATTATGCCCGGTCAATTTTTGAGAGAAATAATAAAATGGCATTTTTTGTTTAAAAGAAATAAATTATGACATAAAATTTTGACACAATATTATATAACTTAATTAAATTTATGACCATTTAAAAAAATTATGAATACAAAATACTATTAAAAAAAAACCCTATCCTCTTTCGTTTTCCTTTCTCTCTCTCTCTCACTTATCATCTCTCTTTTTATCTCTAACATAAAACTATACGCGTAAATTTATTATTCAAAATTAAACTTAAATCTATTTTTAGAAAATTCAAGGAAATTTAAGGATTTTCCCGAATATCCAAGTATTTACTAAAAAAATGTTTTCTATAATTTATCATCTTTTTAAATAACTTGCTATAAACTTCAAAAGTACATATAAAATATGTAATTTATTATAAGTTCCCGTTAATTGTTGCATTTTTTTTTCCTTTTTATTTTAATGGAAATCGTAGTATATTTTTACGAAAGTGATATAGAGTAAATAGTAAAATTTTCAAATAATTAAAATAATAATTTATTTATTTATTAAAAATAAATAACTTATTTAGCTGATAAAGTTTTCATTTGTTGTTATTTTTTCTCAATATTCTTGAGTCTTACTATTCACTTCAAAATTATTGTAGAAACATATTAGTAAATGGAGGGAGATAACTTGTGGTAGATTGTAACGGATGCTAAAATAAGCATATATCATTTTTCTGAAATGTGATAGTGAAAAATATATACTTAAGTAAATTACTTACGTAATAAATAAGTTTATTTAGTAAGTAAATAAATTATTCAAATTTACTATTAAAAAAACTTAATTTATTCAATTTTAGTAAAAAGGAAATAATAATTTTTTTGTGTAAATATTTTATTTACTTCAACAATCTGGTAATTATATTGTTCACAATTTTAATTAAAATTTGCAAATGCAAGTATGACATTTTTATCTTGAACTTTGAACTGTCTACCTTAAAACCCCTATATTCCCTATATGATTATAGACAATAACATATTATCAATGAAATTGGAAACCAATAAACCTAAAAAAGATGGATCATTTTTGTGTTTGTGATTGTTCCAGATACAGCAAAGCTAAGATAGTTATTATATGACGTCGTCTATCCAATCCTGTATAATGTTCCAAACACCACACATAGGTTAGAAAAAAATTTGGTATAGAGTTATATTTTGAGTACCTTATTATAATTTTATACAGTCTAATATTAAAATTGATAATTTTAGTTTCATAAAATGACAAAATTATTAATTTTTATATTATAGTATACATATTTATAGCATGCTTGCATATAACCTCATAGGTTATTGGGCATGAGAGTTTGATCTGATGTAGCCCGTTTGATATCTTCATATACAAGAATCAACAAATTAGACCCCACATTATTAACAAATCAACCAGTTATTGAAATGAAATTATTAAATTTGACATTTTTGCTAACAAATATAGAATTCAAGAATTAAATTCTGTGAAAAAGAAAAAATGACTAGCGTCACTTTTTTTTTTTTTTTTTGGGGGGTAACAAAGGACCAATGTTACAACTAACACTCAATTGCCATTAAGGGGGAAAAAAAGTAATTCAATTAACCCTTTAAGAATTTATAAAATTTAAGGAAGAAACCAAAAAAAAAAAAAAAATGACCACTATGGAAAAAAGAAAAATAAAAGAAAAGGGGCTGAAAAAATTAAAATGGTGGTTACAACCAAAAGAAATCGTTTTTGCTGAGATTATGAACATATAGCTTTGTTAACCTTTCTATATACAAAATATAGATGCATGGACCACACTAAACAGGTTAAGGATTTCGTATTTAATGAAAATATAAACTAATTATAAAAATTTGCTGTACTAAAAGACTAACAATACGTAACACCTCCCTTGCCTCCCGTCCCACCCGATATGGACGCCGAGCACTGCCGCCAAAGCATCATTGAGTTTCTGCTCCAGAATAATAATTAAAATTTTTGATTGTGAATATAATTTAACGATAATTCCACAACTAATTCGATTAGAAAATGCAACATTCAAATCTCCTACCGAAAATTAAAGAAAATAACCATAATTATTGAAATATTTTGAATGGCAAAGTTGCCAAAATATCCTTAAGTTATGTACTACATATCATTAATGTGACAACTTCAGTGAAGAACTATGTGTTTAGTTGGAATGAGAGAGAAGGTTGGAGGAGAGATGGAAGGAGACTCTCTCTCTCTCTCTGAGCCCCTCATTTCGCATTCTTTTATTGATAGAAGGATGCAAAGTCTTCCATCTATTTTAAATTGAAAAGACAATTTTACTATAAAAAGAATTATACAAATATTTCAAAAAATAAACAATATGAGTCCGTCTGATTAGTTAGTTTGAGTTGAAATATTTTAATTGTAATAGTAAATTTTTTTGAATTTTCAGAATAGACAAAAAACTTTTTGAGAAAAAGACAAAAATTTTTTGAGAAAAAGACAAAAAAAAATACAGTTTGAGTTGAAATAAGATGATGAGGCAAACAAAGCCATAATAATTAAATAAATAATAATCATCCATCTTTTCAACTCTCTCTCTCTCTCTGACTAGATAAAAGGGAAAATTTTTGTAATTAAACCTAAAAAAAAAAAAAAGGCTTTTTTTAAGACCTCATTTGTGGGATAGCACGTACAAATAGTGAGAAATACAAATTTATCCATTAATATTAGTTTCGTAGTTTCTTTTCTATCAATTTAAATTTTGGCATACAAATTCACACTAAATAGCAAACTCAATATATATATAAGAATAGTCCCCAAAATGAAGACGATAGCCAAAATGAAAGAAACAAACTCTTTCATAGCAATTATTTAAAAAAAAAACAAAAACAAAAAAAAAACACACAACAAAACACACACACACACAACACAACACTAACTCTTTGACTTAAATTTCGTCACAAGGTTATCGGATCTCCAGCAATACAAAATTGGACTAAAAGTCATCACTGATAGCAAGATGGTCGGTATCTGAAAAACCAAAAAAGCTTCCTCTACCGCAGGTTTACACCTAGTCGCCTAGTCGAATATCTTCAACAATTTTTTTTCTTCTTCAAATCTACTCTATTCAGTTTTCTGATTCATTACTTTGTTTTCTTGCTTTAGTTGATAGGTCAAAATTAAACGGAAAAAGTACTCCAACACACAGTAAAAAGTCATAAGCTACTCAAGTTTCTTCAAAGAGCCAGAACACAAACCAGTGCAGCCACTTCTAACGCATCTATTGCGTCATGACTAGACAGCTGAGCTAAATTGAAAATTCTCTGTGATTTCAGACAGTTCTGGTTCGGGGATCAAATTCTGCAAACAAGTCCCACTTGTTTGTTCCTGAGCTGGCCACCAAAAAGCTCGTGTAAGAAGAAGCGAATAGAACGTGTTGATGGTAATGGGAAAAAACCCAAGAAGCAGCTATACCGAACAATATAGCAGATTTGATAGGGAAAAAAGCATGATCATGATTATGAAAATTTTCTCTTCCTGTTAGGTGCAGAATCATTATCTGACTGGGCCTGACCAAATACCGACCTGCGTGTACGAAAAGACGACTAATAATCAAGAAAAGTAAGAGTTAAAGGTTAAATGCATATCCATTTTATCATTCGCCCTGCAACAATTAATTTGCAAATAACTGACAATAAAAATTAAATCATGACGTTATGAGTAAAACATAAATCATGAAGTTGTTGCAAGGGCGTTGGTCCACATGTGCATGTTCATCTTACATGCATAAATTTAATATTCCCCAGCATGCCTGAAATCCCTGACCAAGGGGCTTTGCATGCTGCCTTCAAAATAAATTCCTAATAACAATAATCATAATCATTTGATACACAGCTCACTTTCATACCATGTTGTTATCACCTGCGTTTCTGACTTAAAAAGTCAAACAGAGATGTTTCTTGCTTAACCCTAGGCAACGGTGACTAAGAGAGCTATACTCTTCAAGACTTTTTCTTTTTATAGCCTTTTAACTCTCAAAATGAATTCTAATTTCAGTGTGGTTCTGTCCTTATTCCTTATTCCTCAATTCACCTTCCTCCTTTCCAAGAAAAGAGGCCGTATTTCAATCAATCAAAATATTTATTTAAAAAAAAAAAAAAAAAAACATTTCCTCTGCTTTGGAGACGTATAGAAATCAGAGATCATTATACACACTTGATCCACTCTTTTTTTTTTTTTAAATATTTCCCTAATTTCGCTGATAAGAAAAAATGTTGAAAAAAGTAAAGTAGTAAATACAGAGAATTTGAACCTAAGCACGTGTTTTCTAATTTCATAAGTTTCTTGCGTTAGCTAGGCTCAAGCTTTCTTATTCCGATCTATAGAACATCCATATTTTAGTAACAAACAAATCATTTGTCATTTCCTGATTCCCAAAAAAAAAATCATTTCTAAAAGAGGAAACTTGCTGAAAGGAGTCCAGAATAATGTGTATAAAACTACAAAGGGAAAACAATTGCTTACCCACAGGTTGAACATTTCTTGTGATGCTTACAAAATATGGATAAGCAAACGGAACATATGTAGCCCATGTCTATTGTTTTCTTATGGCAAAAACACCTGCAATTTCAACATTCGATTAAGTGCATTGTCGATTAAATTTAGCGACACATGTAATTATTAGATTAGGCTCGTGATAAGCATTTTATCTAGAATTTTCAATGAAATTGGATGTTATGTGAAATTGGATATTATAAAGTCAAAAAGTCCTAAAACCAACCTTCAGAAGTTTTTTTATGTTCAAAGACATTAAAATCTGGACTCAATCTAATTAATATCGTTTGACACGAGATATATTGGAAGAGCCAAAAAGTAAAAATTTCACATACGAAGCTCGAAAGTCCACACCAACCGACTTCGGAAGCTGTAAAAAGGTCCGAGAATGCAAATCAGTAGCAAAAACCGTCTGCAAATAGGAAGAATATCATGTTACCATCAATCAATTGAAACTATAAACAAATAGTGTTGTTGATACCACATTTTGCTACATAACTATTCCTATATCTATCTCTTCTTAAAATCTTAAACAGAACACAAGGTTAAACACTAGTTACAACAAGTGTTACAATTACATGATTTAAAAATTCGCATAGAACCTATTTGATTTCACAACTTACTGATAGATACTGAAATAGCCCATCAAGTTGCTGGGGCTTCAAATACACACCCCCGGTTATGTAAGATGCCTGTTACTCATCCATCACAGACATTAACAAAAGTGGTTAGACGATTATGCTACTCTCATGCTTTCCTGCAACAAAGTATCCGGTAGAAATACAAGCTATAGATACATACCTGCTGCAGGAAGGCGGAATTATTGGAGCCTAAATAGCAAGAATCTATAGGAACCTGGAAGAGGGAGAAAAACTTGTGACATGTTGAACATTGATATTTAACCTTAAAACCATCAACCAAACATAGCCATAAAGCAGGGAAAAAAAAAAAAGGCAAAAGCAGAAAGAAAAAAGCTAAAATTGCACAAACAGTTCAACAAAGATAGACAACAAAACGAAAGCCTTAAAAGGTAATCTACCAATTCCATTTTGGAACGTAGAGAAAATTGACATACTTGCATTAAATCCTTTGATTCTTGTTCTCATTCACCAAATGTTGTTCAGTATACTCAAGAGCTAAAATATATGGATGCGTACCATAGAACGCTGTGCAGAGAATATGGCATTCATGATTGCAACATACCTGAAAGGTGATTAAGAAACTTTGAAGCTAAGACATGACTAAAATGGAAATAGGAGCCATGAAATATTCTCTTCAGCCACAACAAAATAAAATAATAAATAAAACAATCTGAAAGAACATACTGTTCGGGTCCATCTGAGGATCCCTGCAAGCATAAAATCTGCCATCCACACATCAGGAAAAATAGTTAAACCACATTAAATTTGAAGAAGTGAAAAGAAAACTTCCCAAGGCCAACGGAATGTAGTTTACAAACAACATACTTAAAGTAAATAATCACAGATGACCAAAAGAACAAATGCACGATGACTATATCATCTCACAAACCAATGTCCAGCTTTTCTTAATAGGCTACCATACCACAATGTATCAAACTTCCAAGAACGATCTTTGGTGACAAATATCAATGACAACTTCATACGCAATTCAAGTTCGCTAAGATTGCCTAACAAATTATGAATTCGTCTCCATCAAAACAGCTTGTAAAATGGTGAGATAGGCAATAAAATCATCCAACACCGACGAAATCTAAAATTTCTGGTCTACATACATACGAGCATCAGCTACTCATTATTGTCAAACAATTGATCAACTCAGAAAATATAATCATCATAACTTGAATATAACAGCAAAATTCTCACCCTCGGTTGTGGATGGAGCGGTCCTGATCGGAAAACCTTCTGTATATCTACCCAAAAAAAATTAAGTTCAACAAACTCAATGGATCAACAGAAAATCAAAAGGTTTCAACAAGACTAGTAATTTTCTCAATTTGCAATCTCCCAATTTGAAACATCACTACCCTTAATCTAAAAATCTAATTTCACATTAAATAAAAAATAAAAAATTTAGATGTCAAAAGCGAAAATTTTCCATAAAAGAGGATACAACAAAGAGCCATAGACAGAGACCCGGATAGCAGAGAAGAGGCAAGGCCATTCTCTGAGCCTTCCTTGAGCAATTTCTCGTCTCTGACAACGAATTCCTCCAGTTTCTGCAACAAGTTCGAGCAAAGCGCCGGCATTCTTCCATTTTCGAAACCACCTCGGCTCGAGGACAGAGAAGAATCGTAGATGTAGTCGCAGGAATTGTACCCAGTGGCAATAACCACAACTTGGTTGAGCTGATTCAGCAGTAGGATTGAGTTCAAAAACGATAACACCTGTTGAAAAAAGCCATACATTTGAATCAGAAAAGGCCATTTACCCTCTGTTTGGCTGCCGAGAAAAGCAGTGGGAAAAGGGACAAAGAAAGATCCTAGGGTTTGATTAAAGCAATTTTTGAACTCAAAGAGATAGATAGAGAGAGAGAGAGGAATACATGAGAGAGAAAGTTGGAGAAAGAAAGAGAAGAGGAGCTCCAGAAGAGAGGATTGGTGTCCAAAAGCACCATGAGAAGGCTAACATCGTCTGCGTAGAGCTTTGAAGGGGCAGACGCCATGACTGACTGAGAGCGTGCTTTACTTTCTTGCCTGAATTTTTTGGAGGGATTTTTGCCTCTGTGTGTGTGTGTGTGTGTGTGTGTGTGTCTACGTATATAGCCTCCAAACGAAACACACGGGAGCTTTGTGAAGAAATAGCTAGGAACGTTTTTACATTGCACAATTATATTCGATGGTCGATATAATGATCTTTTAACTTCAATCGAGTTTGATTAATTTTTTCTAAATTACGATGTGCGGTGAAGTGATTGTTCTATCTGGAGCAAGAATTTTACGGTCATTGTTGTTTTATATTCGTGTTTTTTTTTTTTTTTTTGAGTTTTGTAAGAAAGAAAGTTGTTTCCTCACATCTGATTTGTTTTTGTATATGTATTCTGCTTGAGTTGTTCTTTGATAGTATTTGTCTTTTGGTTCCTTTAGTATCATGGCTAAGCAGAGTTTGTTCTAATTTTTGTATTGCGAGTAACTATCTGTTGATCAATTAGAATATTCTATCAATTGTATATGTTCGATCATAGTATTGCAGAGAAATTGAATGAATTTTATTAAGGAATTTTTCTGTCATTGGATCTCGATTCATGTTCACCTCAAAAAGCTTCATGAAATTTTAGTGATTGAATTGGTCTTAGTCGATGGTTGTATCTCTTGTATCACATGATTATTGTCTTATTGATATTGGTATTTGTATCCCGTTGTAGTTTGAATGATAATTTTCTTTAAAAAAAATAAAAATTTGTTTTTGCAAAAGAACTTCGGAATGCTCGACCATACAAGCTGCTGCTCAAAGTCAAAATAAAAGGAGGTTAGTTTACTAAGTTCGTTCGGTTAAAGTGTTATTTTGACATACCCAAAAAAAAAATGTTACTTAATGAATTTCACTTTGCGAGATTGTATACAAACGCTATATTTTTTTTTTCTTTAATCTTCAGTTGTGTCCAAATGATTGAGTTTGGTTGGTTAGTTTAAGTTGAAATATTTTAGTTGTAATAGTAAATTTTCAGAAAAGACAAAAAACTTTTTGGGAAAAAGATAAAAACTTTTTGAGAAAAAGACAAAAAAAAATTACAGTTTGAGTTGAAATGAAATTAGCTACCAAACGCCCCCTGAAACACGCTAATTAAAACCAAAAAAAAAAAAAGTTGTTGCCGCACCGCAAGCTTCAATTGCTAACATTTATTAAACAATTTGAGGGTTTGTTTTGTAAAATTGAAAACAAAATCTTCATCTATTAAAAAGTTGAAGTTTAAGGACCAATGGTGTCGATTATCCTTTTCTTCGTAAATGTGACACAAACATGATTGACAACAAAGAGTTCCGGTAAAAAACAATATATATATATATATATATATATATTTACTCTAACTAGCTCCCAAAATTTATGAGTATTAAAACTGAATTAATTAAATAGAACCTTCTTCTTTGACCTACGAACTTCTTCGTTAATTTTACAAGCTTCTCGACCTTTCCATCTTTCTTGCAATTCACCAAGGTTCAACTAGTGCGTGGACACCTAGAACAAGCATTGCAGCCGGAGACAGAGAAGCTCGCTGGAGAAGATGAACTGTTGTCAGAGGTCGCAACAAAGACAAAGTCGTAGAAGAAGGAAATCATCCCAAGTTTACGCTAGACAAATTACGAATAGCCCACAAAATTGCCATTTCTTGCAGAGGTGTTGTTGGTTTTGAGTCTCGTTGCTGGCAAAGTTCACTAGTTGCTAGCAACTTTGATCTTCCCCAGTGACAATGAAACTTCTGGAGAATACGATCTGCTACCAGATGCCGACCCACAAGGTAGAGATCACGGCAGCTCACAATCACGGCAAGGAAGGAAGGTCACAACAGAGATAGTGACAACAGCAAGGAAGACCTGGCCCCGAGGTTGAGCTAGCAAGTGGTGATGACGGCATAGGTGAGTGAAAGCAGCAGCAACTACAAGAATGAGATCGAGGCAAGGAGGTAGAAGCTCGGGCATTTCGGAGTTTTTTCATAAAATTTTGTACAGAATATGCTATATGTTTCAATACAGTAAAATTTAAGCCTTTTTTTTTTTTTCCCATTCTCCCATTAAAACGTGTGCTATTTGCTACATGAAAAGGCTTATTTTTGCCAACCCAATACTCGACAAGGGGGACAAGGGGTATGTTGACGCCGGTTACCCAAAAAGAATGCAGTAACTTCAGGCAACATCTCAAAGCTGATCTTCTACAGAGACGGCATCTGCACACACCTTGTTCATATATTTTATCCAGCAATGAACTAAAGCAAAATACAACTACTGAATCGCCAAAAACCAATAACTTTCCATGTTCAAAAGTTCAGTTCAACAGTGCAGATATATAGAAGAAAAGGGCAAATACAACAAAAATAACCACCGGACAAGAAATGAAGCAACCGCGTATGCAGGGCCAAACCTCATCTTCTAAGCGCATAATAGTTGATGAGCAAAACTATTAGAAGATGGCAAACTCAAACTTGGAAAAGAAAAATAACAACGACACAATCGGCAAAGTGGCTAAAGAATTCACCAAGGCGCAAGCATCGGAAGCACCTCCCAGAGGGCCACCGACTGGGGCCAGTCCAGGAAGGGACCCGGTTGTCGAAGGCACCAATGAAGATCTTGGTGCCAATGTTCCAAGACCATCTGACTGAGGTGCAGGTGATGGTGCAAACATTGAATCCCTAATCACCGATGAAGGTGGCGCTATGAGCGGAGGAAACTGCTGTGCCCCTGCATTAAGTTTTGAAATGCAATATGAGGAACAAATTATGAGTTGACAATTTAAAATAAACACAAGAAAACAGTTGAATGAATCGTCTCAACGGTTAACAAAACCTACTAACAGTCCAACAAAAGTAGTTTTTTAACACCTAATTATATATGAACCACTCCAATAGTCCGTCATTTATTACAGTTGCATCAGCCACGTCACATTGTGTGTGTGGGTAAATAAAGCAAGAAAAGCTAGGAAACTCAAGTCTCAAAAAGTATATAGAGAACCACATAGATGCACAAATACTTGAAACTTGCAAGATAACATTTTTCTTGTGTGCCTATTCACAGCATTTGAGAGACTATTTACCTGGGCAGCGAGGATGAAGAGATGTCGACAGCCTGCAGAATACAAAATAAATTAACAAATTTGTAGAATTCTATAAAATTTCTAAACACAGAAAAGAAAAGAAAAAATGGAAGAGAAAACATACGTTGTGACAATAGTGCCATTAACGAAACCACCGTAGTTACAAGAAGTGACGTTGCAACCAGCACTACTCTGCTGCGCCGTGTAATTTCCGACAATCAGGTTACTGTTTCTACATTGCATGCTCGAACAGGAAACTGCTAATGAAGCAGGCATGCAGTACAAACTGTACAAAAATACACAAATAAGATTTAACTTGTATCCATAATCATAACTAACCACACAGACTATAAAGGGGACTAAAAGTTCTTCAGTTACTTGAGATTTCCTGGTCCACAACTGCATTGGACGCAGTGACTCGCTGTAATGGCATAGCTTCCATTAGGAACAATCAATCCAAAATCTGAGGCGTATCGCGGGAAGTTTGATGCACAGGCTGTGATGCAACAAATAAAAGTAAAGACCTTACCAAGACAGACTATGGCCATTACTAATCTAAGTTGTCAGCGTATAAGCAAAGATAGCAGCAAACAAAAACAAGTAGAAAATGTAAAAGAACTAAAGAATAAACCCGGTTATTTTTCTCTTAAATATATCATAAATTTAAATAACACATGACCTCTGATTCCAAACAATGTAAGATACAGTTTCATCTGCTGCATTTGTGACACAAATTTCACGCACCAAGGCCATCCATCGAGACAATAAAAGTAGGAGAGGTTGTTTACTAAAGCACAGAAGTATCAAAAAATCTTCGCCACAAGAATCACAAATACTTACGTCAAAGAAAGGCAAAAAAGAACAAAAGAAGCACAAGGAAATAGCAAGACAAAAACATCGACAAAGTTTGAAATCGCTGAGATGATAAGAACCCCATTGTTTTTCAACTACAAAATTTGAATAGCTAAAAACAGAAAAACCTTGTTGTTTTCTCTTCACAGGACAAACAGACAAATATGTTTAGACTAAATTGCATCTCTGATGCATCAAACAACAAGAAAACTTGGAAAGCTTCCCTAAAACATGGAATAGCAAATAAATCAACCTTAAAAAGAAAAAAGAACAAAAACAAAAACAAAAACCAGATAAGGAAATAGCAACAACTATGAAATTTGAACTACAGGAAAAAAACATAGACAAACATACCACAACTAAAAGACATGATCTCTGATTGCAGAAAATGCAATAACAACATCAACTGCTGCAAGAAAACCCAAAAACCTTTTCAAATAACTTCACCAGAAAGTTACCTGGCAACGGAACCGCAAGTATATCGCCAGCTTTAATGGAAGTACTCCCCATGGCATTGACATTCATCAAATCCGTAATCGTGGTGGAATACCTCGCCGCGATGGCCGCCAAGCTATCCACGGGCCTGACGACATATGACAAGTAGATGGCAGGCAGCGAGTTGTCCGTCCCATTGAAACAGGTACACGGAAGCGGCACTGTGAGCGTCTGCCCCACATCGAGAACTGTGGGGTCAGGGATCGAATTGGCCTCCCTTATCTGGTCAGCGGATACAAGGCCTGCATAAATCGAGTCAGCAATGGAGGAGAGGGTGTCGGAGGGACGGGTCTTGTAGTGGGTGGAGACGGACTTGCGGATGCCATCGACGCAGGAGCAGGTGATGGGGATCTTGAGGAAAAGGTTGGCGGGGAGGATGTGGTTTTCGACATCGGGGTACGAGATGTCGACGGCATTGGCGGTGAGGACGGCAATGGGGTCCACCTGGAAGAGGGAGGCAACCTCGGAGACCTTGAGGTCGGTGTAAAGGGTGTAGCCGAGGAGGGCGTTGCAGTAATCGGAGTTCGAGCACGGCTCAATTGTGGACTTTGAGCTCACCAGAACTACCACATTGGTCACTAACAACAATAACAACAACAAAACTGGGTTTTTCTGGTTTGGCATTTTTCTGGGGTTTTTGGTTCAGCACAGTAAGAAATCAGTGCAGGTGAGTTAAAAAATTGGTCTTTTTGGCCTTTGGAAGAACTGGGTTTTGTTCAAAATGGGGTTTCCATTTGCCTTTTTTTATTTCTTTTTTTTTTTTTTTTTCCCTTTCAATTGGGTATTCAAGATTAATAATAATGAAGCTTTTGACCGTAAGAAAGATGCGTTTTTTTTTGTTTGTTTAGGGTTTTTGTTGCGTTCTCTTTTGCTACATTTACAATCCTTAACCAAGCAGACAACAAAAGAAACAGCAAATCTAATCTAGTTCAAAATGTCTGAACTTTGACACCAAAAATTTCTTCCTTTTTAGTTTCTTCAACAATGTAGAAACTTTTACCTGATTCTGGGTTTGGATTTCTTACTTGCTCCGAAGCTCCTTCACCAGCTGAGAGATAGAGATACAGAGAGAAAGAGAGAGAGAAGAAAGGGAAAGTTCTTGAAAGAAAGAACAATGAAAGAACAATAATAAAAAAGGAATTAATTAAAAAATTAAAAAAACAAAGGAAAGCTGGAAAGAGAGCAGACAATTGTCTTTGGCATTGAGTGGAGTGAACAGACAAATTGTCAGAATTTTGAGCAAAGTGTCCGAAACGTTACTTTCTTTCTTTGGACTATTATGTCCTCATCAAACCCACATTTCTCGGCCTTCTTTGCCAGCTCGAAACGCCGTCGTTGTAAGTGGCCCTCGCCCATTTGGACTTTGGAGGCTTGCATTTTTGAGTTGGTCCTCTTCGTTTGGCGGTTTTTTGCTACTGTTGTGAGTTGGGGGTGTTTTGGTACTTTTGTTGTTTCTTCTTCAGAGATTTATGGGTATTCAAAGTATGGCCCACAGGTGTTTTTATTTATTGTGTGCTTTTCGGACATGCGAGGAAAGGAATTTGCTTGGGTTCTCTTGGTGTTTGGACATGGAATGGCATTGTTTGAACAATGTGGGTTTGGAATATCATGGACGCGCGACGGGGACGTCGCCAACGCCCCCAATGATAACCAATTCCTTTCTTTGCTCAAAAAAAAATAATAATAATTTAAAAAAAAAAAAAGAGAGAACCACCTCCTCATAACGATTACGTAGTTTTGATGTCGTTTTCACCTGTCTTCGTCTTGTGAGTTCATTATACAAACTTCTTTAAAAAGAAAAAAATTACGTAAATATGCAGTGGTCCAAATTTTTATTGATTAATAATAATTAATAAAAAATTACATATTAATATTATTTAACAACTGATTAATTATAATTGATCATTTAATAATTATTGACTTTTTTTTCTAAAAAAATGGTCATTTTCTTAATCTTACAATTTGGCCATTTATTAAAAAAAAATTTCTCCAAAAAAATTATTCACCCACATATCCCAAAAAAGAGGTCATTTTTCCCTAAATTGCTTGTTAGTGTTCTTATCTCTACCACTCAATTTTAATATCAATCTTACTTTATCGTCTGAACTTAAAAAAAAAAACAAAACTCTCATGTTATCTCCCATATTTGAATCAATTCACTTAACCCACTCTTTTAGATTTTTTTTCGTTAAAAATGGATAGAGAAACAGGATTTTAATTGAAGTCATTTGATTTTTTTTTTTTTTTTTTGTTTACAACTATTTAAGTTTTTGTATCATGCATTTTGTTTTATTCAAAAAATATACTACGCGCTTTGAATTTTTACATTTTTATTAGATTTACATATAACATATAGATTTTATACCATTTGATAGGCTTTAATTTTGACATTAAATGGCCTAAATTACCATTAAAAAGAAAAACTAAAATTAAATAGTAGTTACATTTTGATACCTTGCATTTTGTTTTATTCCAAAACATATACCGTACATTTTAATGTTCAATAATTTTATATTATTATATTACATTTAGTACATAAATAAATCCACTTTTTGCCTAAGCCCTCTTTGGCAAACCAACTCAACTCAACTCAACCCAAACTTTTTTTTGTCTTTTTCCCAAAAAGTTTTTTGTCTTTTCTGAAAATTCAAAAAAATTTACTATTCCAACTTAAAATACTCAAAATACTCTTAAAATTAAAATAAAAAATAATTAAAGAAATTTTGAAATAAATTAAAACCTAAATAAATAGGCTAAGGCAGGGTTCGAAAAGGGTGCGTTTTGGAAGGGTGGGAAAAGGCTGGTGGTTATGATGGTTGAGTTAAGAAGTCATGAATTTTTTGTTGAGAAAATTAAAGGTTTTGTCATTTTATGATTTTTCTTTCTAAGTATATTTTGTACGTGTTTAGATCAAAATAAAAATGTTGATCAAGAAAAAAGTATTGATTTAGTTATTAAATGTAACATAATGATAGAAAATACAAAATCTTGACTGTATGGTATACTTTCTGAATAAAAGTAAAATATATGATATTTTAGGGTCAAATTATGTGTTGAACAAGAAAAAATATAGATATCTGTGTATTAAATACAATCTCATGGTATAAAAATATAATGTTTCGAAATACAAGATATACATTCTGAATAAAAACAAAATACAAAGTATAAAAATGTATATAATCCTAACATTAATTTTAACTAAAGTGACTAAATGAGACTAGTTTCCTCCCTGTATATATATATATATTTTTTCTGAGACTCTTACAAAAGGTGTTATGTGGGGCCAGGTTAAACTTATAATTAGTTTGGATAAAAATAAAAGTATCAAATATTTAGAATGTCAAAGAAAAAATAAACTAGGATACAAAAATATATTTAAAATGGCAGAACAATATTCATCTTATAGAATGATAGTTTTTGAAATTTATATGGATGTGTAATAAATAAATTTAATCATTTAAAATTAGGGAAAACATGACCGCGACTTAAAATTCAAGTACTACTGGAAAGAGTAAAGTAACATGCACAAACTAATATGAGCCGACCATAGCATTCTAATGAACATGCACAAACTAAAAAGTAAGGCTTAGATTACAAGATCCTAGACACGATATTCTTAAAGATGTAGAGCCACTTGCCTTGCCTTTTCTAGCCTCTCCTTCTTGCTTGCTCAGCTCTCGTCTTAGTTTGTTCAGTCCATAGCATTCGAACGGAGAAAGTTCATATCCAGTAGTCATACAAATCCAGTCTATAAATATCAAATTTTACGGATTGGATTCATGTATTCAATCTGTAATCTCCAGAAATTAAGAATAAACATGGTAGAGCATATAACAATTCAACAAAATACAATTATTGACAACACAATCAAATTCAATTCTTTGATTAAAAAAAAAAAAAAAAGGGCCAAATTGAGCCTTACAATCTATTACAACAAACAAACATCAACTATAAATTAAAAGCAAATTGTTCATTGCCCATGGGTGTTACTTATACAAAACTTATTTATTTTTAAAGATGTATGAGTTGAATTTTGTGGATTTCAAAGATAGGCAAATCCTTAATTTGAATCTAACTCGTAACATTTTGATAGGAAAAATATCTCAATTATTATTAATCTGTTAATCCTTAATCCATATAGGATTGGATTAGATTGAATGGATTTACGAATTCGATGAACACCTCTATTTATGTTATTTCATTTTAGATGTTTTCAATACTCAATTAGCAAGCTGTATCTTAAAAATTCAAAAATTTAAAATTTCAAGTGTCATGACATGAACGTCGAGAGAACAAGGAACTTCTGTCTATTACCACGAGTATCATTGTGCAAATGGGATATCAAATTTAATTGCTTTCCAACTTCTAAAATTAAAAACGAGTGGGATAATGTAACTTTACATTCACAAATAAAATATTGAAGTCGATTGAATCCTTAAATCAATTAGAGATAATGAAACATAAATTCAAAATTAAAATATGAAAATTGTCTGAATCCTAGTCTCTCGTATTTTCCTCATCAAAAAGCTTCAACTTGGTCCCAAACTCCTCCCCCATCTGCCTGGCCATTCTACCAACTTCGTTAATCACCAAAGTCAATAACTGACTGACCATTAGTTAATCATTAAATTTTATAATTAATCACTGATTATCTAAATCTGAAAAATGATAAATGATTATTTTTCAAAAGAAAAAAAAATTGGGTCATTTATTAGTTTAAGTAACTAAAAAATACTACTCAACCTAATTTTTTATATTTTTAATATATAGTTAATATATAACTAAACCGAATAGATAATTGAGAATAAATAATCCGAACCCATTTAGATCGATCATCCTCCATCCTATTTAAAGCATATCCCTGCGGATCAACGGGGAAAATTGCCACGGGACTCTTGCATTCGTTTTTTCGCTAACTTCCATCATGTCTGCTTCCCTGTGCTGATATGATACCAAATAACAGAGAGAGAGAGAGAGAGAGAGAGGCCTGGATCAACTACAATTGAATTGAAACCATGCTCTTGTGCAGTTGTGTATGAAAACCGTTTACGTGATACAGAGTTTGACATCCTCATGCATGTCATAGACTGGTTCTTTCTAGCTTTTTATTATCTATTTGTGTTTTTCAATTAAGATTGAATCCAGTCTATCCTAAAAGATCTATCGGAGTTTTTATTTCCTTCTTATAGTGTCTATGAGAAACTAAAAAAACCATCAAAGATCAAAACATGAATGATGAATCAGAGGGAAAAAAACAGCACATTATGACGCTGACCAGCTAAAGATTATTTGGATTTGAACCAATCAATCTACTTGCCCATAGTAGATCGTGGGCAGGTATATCGTCCTTCTCGTTCGTCGTCTCAAAGTCAATAGGTTTCGTCTAAGTACTGACTATCTTCTGAGCTTAGTAGTCCTACGTAAAGTTAGTCTATTGCAACAATCATGGTAGTTCACCCAAAAACAACAAACGAAGGACAATACAGTTGGTCAATTGCTGTCGATATAGCAGCTATACTAATTTGTTTTCTCAGAGGCAGATAACAGACACAGAGTGCACGTCCTGCAACAGCATTACGGTGAAGTGTGGGAATAGCAATATTTGCAGACAAGGTTGCGTCAAGATCACCACATCTTAAAGGGAATTAGTCAACAGAAGCAACATTCTCCATAAATTAATCTAAGTGAAAAAAAAATATATATATAAAGTTCAAAGGAATAGTCAGAGCTAACCTGTTGTTGAGATTTTTAGATTCTCATGGATGGCTTCTACGAGTTCTTCAAGTTTTGTGAGCTCAAGCTCTACACCCTTACATACCACCAAATTCACAAAGAAAACCTCTTGGATGACAGAAATTTGAGGAAACCTTAACTCAATCAGACGGGTAGATAGTACTAGTGCAGTTACCTCGATCTTTTCCTTCCTCGCGACCGACTCCCAATCCTTTTGGTAGAGAGACCGGATCTTCTTACGCCATCCAATGCGTCTGATAGTTCCCTCTTACTTGGGCATAACCCTCATATTCAGATAGAGCCATATTCTGCAACGCCTGACAATCTTGAAGGACATGAAACAGCAGACTATGTGGAACATCGGATGTGGTCTATTCATTTGTCACCCCACCAAAGCATATGGATTGGGACGAAACATTCATTAGTCACTAAAACCACGGGAACAGATGGCTTTCTGGTTGCACCCGTCCCAAGCTTACTGTCCTTCTTAATAACAACAAACATCTCTCTAGATATGCATATATACAAATATACACAAACAGATGTATCTAAATATGCCTGTGCAATAAAAACAACATCGCATTTGTATGCATAATAATAGCAAATTTGATTTGTCCTGTTCTTGTTACCTCAAAATATATCTCTGTAATGAGTACAAGAAGGAAAACATGGGAAAAAAGCATGGTTTATATTCATCGCCAAGTGTTATGAACAGAAACAATTTAAACAGCCAAATTAATTCAATAATAACCACAAACAGCTCTCTCAATACATACATGCATACATACATACATACAGAAATATAAATATGTGTGTGTACAATAAACACGAAATTGTATTAACATGCATAATAAGTTGCAGATTACATCTGTCCTGCTCTTGTTCTCTCAAAAGATATCTTTGCAATTTGCACAAGAAGGAAAAGCGAAAAGAAACAAAAAAGAATCATTCTTTATATACATCACCAAGTTTTATGAATAGAAATAATGTTAAATAAGAGTAAAACAGCAAAATTAATTCATGATATCCACTTCTTCTTCATCTTCTTCTTCTACTTCTTCTTCGAAAGCAAAATCAAAATCAGGCTTAAGACGTAAGCCTAACTTCTTGAGTGGGAGTCCAAGTAATACTTTGGTAGAATAATCACCACCACCACACAGCATCTCGAGCTCTTTCATGTTGTAGATCTCTTGACCATTCTTCTCTGCTTTCTTTTCCTCTTCAATTAGGCCCATCCGAGCTTTTTCCCGTTCCTTTTTAATCATCGCTTCTTTTTTCGCTACCTCAATAGGACCATAACGTCCTTTCACATCCGCCATCTTCTCCTCTGCTCTCAATATAGTTCCCGCAAAGCGACGCTTCATAGCTTCGATTCGGAGAGCTGTATTTGGTGAGAGTTTCACCAGATCATCAAAAACAACACCAGAACTTCTCTCCGAATTATCATCCACAGTGATGGCAGGGTTCTTGGCCTTTAAAACCTCCTTATCATGAACATCTTTTCTGTGAATGCTGAACTTGTTAGAACCCTTTAAAGCCGCTTCCATTAACACTGGTTGGCTCTGGTTTCCGAACTCTACTCTGATTTGTTGTCTGTTTTTTTTCTTCCTCGACTCCTGGCTTGGGGGGTCGAAACTGTTACGACAACGCTGGCCGTGGATGGAACCGATTTCTCCTTGGGCTTTTGCAGTAGCACACAAGAAGAGTCCTTCAGCGGCCTTTTCCTTGTTATAAGCTCACTACCGATCTTTTGCTTGTGAACTTCTTTCAAATCATTGGTCTCCTTCTTCAACCTCTTTACTGACACAGAAGAACTAGTTTTCACAGCAGTTTGCTTCCCAAAATCATCTGAAGCCTTGCTCGTATCTTCTTGCAGAAAAAGTTTTAACTTCGTCTCGAAAACTTGTCTCATCTCCTGGGCGAATCTATGAACTTGGTGGGAAGAATCAGTATACCTGATCGCATTCACAAACGTAAGCCTCACTTTACGGACGAAGTCATCCATGGAAGAGTAGTAATCGTCCACGTCTCGTTGGCCGTTCTTGCGCTTGTTCATGGACGCCATTGAGGGTTTGGTCTTGCTTGGTGATCAACCTTGGCTATGGAATTTCTTAGGGTTTAGAATTAGTTTGTGGTTTACTTGAGACTGAATTAAATAAGTGGAAGAACCATTCGTCTATAAATAAAAAGGAATTTTGAGTTTGAAGTAAACTAGGATTTATGAAGTTGTTCTGTGTCTTTGACATAAAAGAAAAACGTGGAAGATCCATTCGTATATTTTCCTCCTCATCTTAATTTGTGTCGTACTACAATTATGCTTCCTTTCCACCATTTTTAGGTCTCTTAACCTTTTCTAATTTTCGAACTTATATTTTCAGATTTTTTTTTTAAATAATAACTATTATTGCCATGCAAAAGATACGAAAGAGGATTGTGAAATTAAGAAAGTCGAAGAGAACATGGAAACCAAATCGTCATAGAATAATAAACTTGGTGGCAAATATCCCTTTATTTGAGAAGCAGACAAATAAACTTGTCGTTTTTGGAAGTTAACAACAAGAAGAGCAAGCAGGAAAAAAAAAAAAAAAAAAAAAAAAAGATAAAAAAGAGTGGTGTGATGGTACTTTTGTTGAGGAATCTTATAAATAACGAAGTGTTTGCTATTCCCATGGCGATATCCCTCTATTCCCAGATGCCATTGCTATTGCCATTCGCAGCGGAAAAAGTGTTTGGAATATAGTTGGTCCTTTTGTTGGACGTACTCTTTTATTTTGTTGAAGGTCGATGAAAAGTAATCCTTGATTTTAATTTTTTATTTTTAATTTGTTTATAGATAGTACATTTTTTTTTCTTTACGACAGAGCTAAACTTTTCTTATATTTAATATTTTTGTGTTTATTTTTTATAAAATTAATATTTTTGTACTAATAAAACAAAACGTTGCCAAATATTTTTTAAGGGTTCGTTTAGTGTTTAAGTTCAACTCCAATTAAATTGTTCTTTATGAAAGGATTGCATTAAAATTAAGTAAAAATGATGTTATGAGCAATGTCCTTCTTAAGCAATAATATGCAAGTAATGTGCAAAAAATAGTCTAAATTTTAATGGATTTAAGCAAATATAACTAAATTGTCAAAAATTCAAAGTTCAAGAAGTTGATTGTTAGGGGGGAAAAAAAAAGTATGAAGCCTCCTTTTGATTCACTGGTTGAAGATGAAATTTTTATGTTTTTATTTTTTTTTAAGTTTTATTTTTAGAGACACTTTTGAGATATATGATAAGTATTTTTATATTAGAGTTTGTTGACTTTTTAAAAATTATTTATAATTAATAAAGCCCCTATATTAAAATAAGAGGAGAATTGCAGGAAAGCCCCTATATTTATATCATATAGATAAGACTCATTTTTAAATTGTTAAGATATAGTTGAATGGTTGAGATGTTATTTGTATATTATAATTATCATACATCTTATCTCATATTATATAGATTAGTAAATAAAAAATAAAAAAGACACCAGCGACCGACCAGATCTACCTCCCTCCGACGCCGACTCAGGCCCCGACAACCCCTACCCCACCCTCAACATCGGGCCTGGGCCCCCCACCCCCGACGAGACCCAGGCCTTGCCAGATCTGGGCCCCCCGTCCGAAGATGGTCCCCCCTTAGGCGAGCTTCCATTGTTCGAGATGGTGAAATCGCCTCCCCCCGATGACCTTCCACCCACTGGTGAGAAAAGAGAGGAGGGGGGAGAGAGAAAGCTTTTTTTTTTTTTTAAGGAAAAAAAAAAGAGGAAATCTGATATATTCAATCTTAAATCTACATAAAATTATAGCAGTAGATTTTAAAATAACTCAATAATAACTTTTGGATGAGTAACTACTAATAATATTTTTTAAACGAGCTCTACTGCATATTTTCGTGAAAATAAGTTCAAGTGATATTAGTACAAACATATAAATAGATAAATAAATAAGTAGCCGATACCAACCCAAGCAGTTCAAAAAAATAAAATAATATAAAAAAAACACACACACACACATATATATTAATCACCGGGAAACAAAATTTCTCCTGTAAATGGCGGGAATAACGTTCTTTGTTCCCTCCAAATTTCTCTCTCTCTCTGTCCTTGTAGATTTACGTTTCTATTATCTCCTAAATCCCTAAATCCTTCCAAAACCCTAAATTCCCAATTCCAGTACCCCCTCCAACCACCCAATTGCTCCCGATCCTATGGATAATTCACCCCCCGATCAGGACCATTCCTCGCAGGATCTCAGTCCCGGCGAGCTCCTTCCAACGCTGCCGGAGCGGAGACCCGTCCGCCGGAGACTGGTCCAGTCCACTCTTTTCCCGCCAAAACCTCAACCGCCGGAGCTCGAAGCCAATGGCGAGAGAGATAGCAACGAGGACGACGGCGGCGAGGACGAGGAGTGCTGCGGGAGTCAGAGTAAGCGAAAGAGAAAGCCGAAGGGAAAATCAACGCCTACGAAAAGATCTTCCGAGAAGGTAAATTTTTGTGAATTTGGCTAATTTTTCTCTTCCGATCCCCAATTTTCCTCTTCGCATGAGTACTGAAGTGAATTGACTCAAACTTTAATTGGTTCTTCAGCAAAAAGGAAAATTTTTTTTTTATTTTTCTCTGTCTGTTCGGTATTTTGTCAGGTAAAAGGAAAACGATCCCGAAGTAATACTCCAAAGAAAGATTTAGCAAATATGCAGGGTGAAGATGCACCTGTTGTAATCCCTAATTTGCGGTTAGAGGCAAGAATGACTGCCGAGGTCAGTCAATATATATATATATATATATATATATGTATATATGCATACAAACATATTCATACATATATATATACACACACGCTTGCATGCTAATTTTTGACCAAGAAACTATTCTCTTATCAAATTTTTTTGATAAGTTAGTCTCTTATCAATTTGTTGGTTGACTTTGTTGAAAATAGATGCATGTGTTTTTAGTCACTCTTTGTGCTTGTTGGTTTTCATGTGTAGAGAAAATAAGTGACTCGTTTGGATTAATTGTTCTAAACCCAACCAACCTCAATCGTAGGCCCTTGGGTCCCGGATTATTGGTTAATTTTTTTGGGGGTACATTTACATATCATCAATAGGAAGAGAATGGGAGAGTTTTTTCCTTTCCTTTTGTTCAAATGTTTACTTACTTGAATCAAATGCTCATGTTCTCTTTCGCTTACAAACCTTTTCCCTTTCCAATCATAATCCACTGCAGTTAGTGAACTTGCCCTTGTGTAGATCTCTAGGCTACTACTGCTTCTGGAAGTTTAGTTTTTGACGAAATTTTTTGCTCGAAACTTGCAAGTGATTTTGACTTGGAAATTGGATTCTTGCATATTAGCGTTTTGGCTTTGGCCCGTATGTATTTGGTGTGGAATCCTAAGTGTCTTCCCTTTGCTTTTGATCAGGAAAATTCACGGTTATTTGCAGGGAAGCAAATGCACCCCTTCTTCTCATCTTGTAAAGTAGGCAAGAAAGCCAAGAGGTAATTGACTTGGACAGCAAACAGTTGCAGCTGTTAGAGACAATAAAGAGATGACTTGTGGCCCAATCCACGTCTTTGAAAGAACCCAGGTAAGATTCTCACAGTTTAGCTCTTAACACAGATGTTTTGGTGGTTGCTGGTTGGGGGAATTAGAATTTGCTGTTAGTTTTCACATACCATAGTGACCTTAAAATTCTTCCATACAGGACAAGGAAGGGCCGCTTGATTGGAGACGTGGGCGTTTCGTGAGGGAATCTTCATGAGAAGCGATTGTGTTTTAGAAAGCACTGGCTCATCCATTTTTGAAGGCTCGTTGAGTGCTTACGTTTTGATAAGCTTCCAACTAATTCAGATCCCAGAAACACATCACTTTTTCATGATGAGGTTTCTTTTGATCAGTGTCGCATTCAACAAGAATGTTTGTATGAAACCACACAAGCAGCCTTTGACATATCAGATGATGAGAAAGTGGTTTGCTACAAGCCCTTAAAGGATTCAGATGTAAGTACTGCTGTTTTATCCAACTTTTGATTTTTCCCCCTACATATAATACATTCTAGCAGCAATATGCTCTCACTGCTCTACTAACTGTTTCTTTTGTTGGGATGTTGTGATTCAGTCAATTCAAATAAATTGTAGCCAGGACCGTGACTTAAATAAAGTTGATCCCTTCAGTGGGCATACTGATTTGGCAAGGAAGCCAAACATAGGGCAGCAAAATAGATTTCTCGAGGAAAGGTGGTTTCAAATTGTCTCAGATATTTTGCCCCCCCCCCCCCGCCTTTTTTTTAACTTATATATTTCCTAAACTAGTATTCTTCTGTTAGTTGTTTTATTCAAACATCATTTCTGCTTAATCATATAGCTTTATCTAATTAAACGTGTCACCATTTTTATGATTTATTGTATTTATGCTCTTTCTAACTGACCTTTTTATAAGTACTATTAGTTGTATCTGACGTTGCACAATTACTGTTTGAGATTATTATCATACAGAATTGGAATTACCCGTGCATTTTTCTTAGTTTGCAATTAGTCAATTGGAAGATAAGATCTTACTATACTGCTGCATTAATTGCAGGATGAAGTCATATTATATTGGTTGTAGTAATCAACCAAAGGATAGCTTATGGATCCATAAGTACCAGCCAAAAAAGGCCCTGGAGGTTTGATAACTTGGTCTGGTTTTTCATTGTAGAAGTTATGCAATTTTGGAATTTCTCCAATCTTTTAGATGGATAAACACACCTTTGTTTCACCAATTTCTTTTTGTTTATTCTGTGACATGATCAAGTAGGTATGCGGTAACGATGAGTCTGTGAAGTTTTTGAGTGAGTGGCTCCTACATTGGCGTGAGAGAGATTCTCGTATCAGCAAGGAAGTTGTTGATTGTGTTATGGGTGACATGGAGGATAATGATTATATATGTTCTGAAAGCGACTCTGATTCAGAAAACAAACATGAAAAGGCTGGCCCAAAAAATGTCCTCTTAGTTACCGGGCCAATTGGGGTACGTGCAAAAAATACATGTTATAAAGTTCACTATCTGTCTATGATTATAGTGAGTCATTTTCTTTGGTCTCCGAGTGGAGCTATTCTTTTTAACCTCCATACATGCTTGTTTAAGCTTCTGATTTAAAAACATGTCAGAATATCCAAAGTGAATTTATTGGAAATTAAGACAACAGGAATCAATCCATACATATGTTATTAATTTCTAGTGCTATCCTTATTAGGGTACTAAAATATACAACTGCCTTGAGTTTGGGTCAATATGGATACAGTTAGAGTTGTCTCTTTTGTGTCCTTTTATCTTGTCTCAATTTCAAGTTTACTTGTTTTATAAAAGTTTAAGCTTAATTTGTCTTATGCTGGAAAAAAGAGTAACATTGATAAAAACAGATTTGTGCATATACAGCCTTTTCTTTTTGGTGTATGGGTGTTTGTGTCTTGAAAGGGCCTTGTCGTTTCCAATGTTGTCAATGAGAGTAACAATACACTTTTTAAATTTAGGACCATAGATGATTAAAAGTGTCAATTTCTAGTTTGTGAGCTACAGCTTCCTTGTTGATGCTCGTGTTCAGTGCATTTGCAGTTCTATAGATGGTTTCCAAATTCAATATTTATCCATTTAAGTGATGTATTTTTCAGATTAGATCTTTGACTCACATGTTGCAGTGTGGAAAGTCTGCTGCTATTTATGCTTGTGCACGAGAGCAAGGATTTGAGGTTTTGGAGGTACTTAAATTTTGACATTATAGCTACATCAGGAAATTTGCTGTTCATTGGTGATGATTGCTCTTGTTCCCCTCCTTTTTTTTTCCTTCTCTTTAAATCCCCACATGTACATAGCCATCTAATGTCAATGAAGATGGTAGTTCTATGCATCTTAAAATCCCTATCTTTATGCATCTATGATTTCACGTAATAATATGTCATAGAACTTACTGAAATTTTCTACAAGCAGAGACCAAAAGTAGCTACTTTTTTTGCCCATAATGAGACAGTTGACAGCGTAACAATAAACCATCCTCTCACCCTTTCCTACTGGCTACCGAGTCATTAGGCATCTTTCTTTGGATTTAATCATTGTTATACATGGTTATTTTTCTGCATGTTGATTTATATTTTAACTGGCTTATTGATTTATTGATTGACTATCTCTTCATTTCAGGTCAGTGCATCAGAATGTCGAAATGGAGCTCTTGTGAAGCAGAGGTTTGGTGAGGCTTTAGAATCACGTCAACTTAAAAGGTTCTTTTTATTCCTTTAGAGATAGTAGTTATATTGCACTTTTTTATTTCATGTGCTGAAACATAGTTCCTACTCATTCATAGTTTCTTTCTCAAGGAAGCTTGTCAGAATATAGAAAGCATGTAGAAATATGAGGGACTTAAATGCAGAAATTATAGCAAACATTAATGCAGTTCAGAGTTTAGAGAATTTACAGTAGTCAATAAAGGAAAAATAGTTATGCTTTCATTGAAGGATTCTCTTGTTTGTCCAGATACTGCAAAGGAAAGTAAAAGCATTTTTCTTTTGTAATTTTGATTCAGAACCTTTTTTTTTAATTAAAAAAAAAAAAAAAAAGAAAAACTCTTTCATTGACATCTTGGTGTGATTGGTGTCTCATAAAGGCGTTCAAGTTGCACCTGTCTATGCCGAATGAATCTCAAATGACTATTTTTCTCTGTTTATTACTGTAGAGCTTAATCTTTAGCTCATAAGTTCAATTCAGATGGCAAAGACAATAACATTCCAAATGACCCTTTTCCGATAACACACTAATGATGCACAGGCTACTGTTCTTATAGTCTACATACGTCTCACCACATATGGTGAAAAATCGGTTTAACCTGGTGAAGACATAATCGTTTATACAGACATGAAATTTGTATTATTCATAATTACTTAATTTTCAAATATCACAATGATGATCTCTAATAAATTTCTGCCTTTGATGAGATTCATGGATGATCTAAGGTTATATTTCATTTCCGTTTTACTAATGTTTTCCTTCTGTGTATATATGTGTATATTCATAAATACTTATTGTCATATCCCGAACCTGGTCCTTTTTTATTTGACTCCATATACCTTATTTTTATTGACTCAATATACTAACTTGGAAACTGACGACCGACTGTACGTCTCTGTAGTACTATGAGTCTATGATTTAAGATGACATTGCATTTGACAGCATTGATTTTGTTCTTGTTTATGCTACTTCTTTTCCTTTTTGCTGGTATACATGGAACATGGTAATTGTATGAATATTTTCTATGCGAATAAAATTCTGAATAGAAACATTTGCTTAAAAGAGTTATGCCCAGGGTCAGCCTTAGACTATTAGTAATAACCATAACAGACATTAGACCTTATTTATTGCTGAATACTAAGATTTTTTAAATATGCGCCTAGGTCACTAGCAAATCCTATGGGATCACTGAATAAGCATATTTGGAAACCCTGCTCAAATCTGGCAAATGGTACCGCAACCCAAGAATTAGATGACAGGTGGTTGAATTGATACCCTTGGCAGATGAAAATTGTTGGAATGCAACAGAAGAATCTGACATG
The DNA here is from genome assembly GCA_025413485.1 of Ficus microcarpa. NCBI lineage: Eukaryota > Viridiplantae > Streptophyta > Magnoliopsida > Rosales > Moraceae > Ficus > Ficus microcarpa. The sequence continues at coordinate 47,086,798 of CM046377.1, read as the reverse complement.
TCTGATTGCAAGGAGGTTGGAAGTTCCTGCCGTCATAGTGAACTTAAACCTCTAATTCTATTTGAAGATGTGGATATCACTTTCCCTGAAGATCGGGGATTTATTGCAGCTGTACAGCTGATTGCTGAAACAGCAAAGGGGCCCATAGTATTAACAAGCAACAGTAAGAGGGCTCACTGTTACATATAGATGTTTTCTAATTTGAAACTTTGTATTTCTGGAAGGTTTCCTTATCGCTAATCTTTATAATTGTGGAAAAATCAAGGTCATAATCCTTTCCTGCCAGAGAATTTAGCTAGAAAGCAGATATGTTTCACACCTCCGTCACCAGAGGAGCTGCTTTGCCATGTTTATATGGTACAGTTCTTTTTCCCTATTAAACTAGGTCCATTACAGGAATCTGGAATTTTCTTTTGTCAAAATTCAATATGTAATTGCATTGCAGGTTTGCGCAGCAGAGAGAGCCAACATCCAATCTCGTTTATTGGAACAATTTGTTGGATATTGTCAGGGAGATATACGGAAAACCATTATGCATCTGCAGTTCTGGTGCCACGGTAGAACCACTAGGAAAGGTCAGTCGAATTCCATGGATGCTTTTTGTTATTAATGTACTAGTTTCAAACAGGATAAGTATCGTCTTTTTTTTTTTTTTTTTTCCGTTTGCTCTTCATATTGTATGCTGTATGGAAAAGGGATTTTGGGGTCTTGATGACTTTATTGTAATAAATAACCTCTGTTCAAATAATTTAGTGATGACTTAAATTTTGTGCCTTTTTGAGCTTTTCTGTTTAATAGAGGGAGGTTCTCTGAAATGGTTTTTTGTTGTTAATATCTTTTTGGGGGCCTTAACAGACAAATGATATCAAATATGCATGCTTGTCCCGAGAATTCTTATCATCCCTACAAAAAGAATTATTAATGTTTAAATGCATTTATTATTGTACAGCTAGGAAAAGCCGAAGGACGTGTGGTTCACTGCTATTTGATCTTGAGGCTGTCCATCAGATACTTCCAAAATTGATACCCTGGGAATTACCTTCTCCGTTATCTGAGCTAGTTGATAAAGAGATTACTGCGTCACTATCCAGGGAAGGAAATTGCTTAATGGAGGCCACTGGTGAAGAACAATTGGATAAGAGGGAAACAGAATATAGTTTTATGCACAATGATGAAATGGAAACCATAGAGGCGAAGAAGGCAGAAATGTTGAGCAGGAATTGCTCTGTTCATGACTATGATGAATTTAGAGCACAACTTGATACCGTTCCTGAGTTTTCCGATAATTCAGACACTCCATTTTCCTGTTCTCGAAGGATTGTTCGAAAAAACCAGGATATGATACTGTCTTCGGATTCTGAAGATGAAAAAATGGTAATAGATGTAATATATTCACAAATAGAGACGCTAACATGCGGCACTTCCTGAAGAGAGCCCGTCATTTAAGGAGCTACCTCGTTCTGCAGCAGCTGATATGGCTGAGGAACAGCATAGAGACACTAATAATGGAGCACTTCCTGAAGAGAGTCCATCGTTTAAGGAGCTACCTTGTTCTGCAATATCTGATATGGATGAGGAACAGCATTATTTTTCAGAAGCTGCAGGCTGCATCCCCATATATGACGAATGCAAGTCACTTGATGTGTCGTGTGTGCCAGAATCATCATTCGTTCCAGAAACTGAATTTTATGATGGCACAGAGGTACATTTAAGAACAATGTCTTGTAATAATGTTGGGGATACAATGGAAGAAGTTTCAGTGAGCAACAACATGATACCAGTTGAAGCTGATTATCAGGATGTATCGAAGTCAGAACAGCAAAAACATTCAGATACCTTTGTAAGTAATACATATATAGTTGCAGAATTTTGCGAACAAGAAGAGATGGATGATTCTCACAATGAGCATGTGGAGGCTGCAGCAATAGGGAATCAGATGATGGACGAGTCAAGCCACATGGATTTTCACAGGCTGCGTAAATTTGTAGAGAAGTCAAAACCGTTGGTCTTGACTGATTCAGTACAAAAGTCATGGAATCAACTCCGTAGCCGCCGTGCAGACCTAGCACAGTACGCGAGATCAGAAGAGCAACATCCTCTCCAAATTGTCAAGCTTGCTGATAATATGAGCAATCTAATCTCAGAAACAGATGTGTTGCTTTCTAACTGTCAACCGCTAACAAGTGTAAGTGTCATGTTATGTTCTGATTGGAAATTAAAAGGACCCTTGCTATTTTTATTGTCAACGTCAGTCAATGATTTAATTTCATATTACTGCAGGACTCTTTAGAACCATCAACGATCCCTTCTGAGGAGTCAGATACATACGGTTTTTATGATAAAGGGATATTGGCCTCCACAACTGCACAACATGGATTTTGCTTCTACGCTAAAGACATTGCTGCTGTTGGATTGACCATAGATTCCGTTAGCACGGTAGATTTAGCATCTGAAATGTTGGCTTCTGAAACTGGTATGATGGCATTAGGTAAATTAGCTGGACATGATATGGCAACAACTACTGGAAGAAATTCACAAATCCTGGAAAAAAGTGACATTTCATCTAAAAGGTATTAAATTTACCATCTATTTTGTTTCATAAATTGTATAGTTACGTGCACAAATCCATTAACTCTTGATGCCTGCAATGCAGTGGAAACGCATCGTCCCTTTTTGATGTAATTCAGTCCATTGTTCCTTCAAAATCTTGCATGGCACTGAAAGGTGCTACGTTTTATGAATATCTTTCTTCATTGCGCTGCATGTCAAGATCGGAAGCTTCTCGCTTGTCAGAAGAAAAGGAGAAACCAAGAAAACGGAGGTGTGTACTTGTGATGTCAAATTGGCTTGTTCCTGCTTTTCAATTTCATATAGTAATAGCCTTTGCAAATAAGTAATGTAAGTTGCCTGATGTTCGAACACAGGGGACGGGCCAAAAGACACTACTTGAGTACCGGCACACTGATGATGACCCCTGAAGAAATATCATTGCTTGGTCAAATTAACATGTCCTGAGAGAGTTCTTCTAAACCGGCAGATGCTCTTTAGATTTTAACTTTGAAGCAAGGGAAACTGAAAAGGTTGGTGGAGTGCTTTTGTCATGTTCAGTGATTGGCTCAAGACAATGGCGGGAGATTTTGAAGTCGTCCGTAGGAGAAATTGTAAATGATGCGATGTGCTTCAATTTAAAGGGATTATTCATTCTCCCCCTAATTTCGGTCCATGCCAATGGCTATCCGAAGTTGCCTACCATTAGAATAGTAAGAGTGCTGTTATCACCACCACCAATTTGGAAGTCGGGATATGCCATTGGTTCTGATTTCCCTCGTTGTACAGGCTCAGAGTGGAAATTGATTCTTTGTATTCATATTATAGTAAGCTTAAATATATTCAAATAAAGAGGAATAGAAAACTTCTTAGGACCAGGTTTGCGGAATGTAACAGCGAAGTTCTTAGTCTCCGAGTGCACCTTCTAAACCTGGACTGATTGAATCACCGAAGTCGTTGGAAAATTATCGACAATCTGTTGAACTACATGAGAATACCATTGAGGTGCAAAGAAAACGCCGGTGTAAGCCAGCCACGGATTGTGCTTAGCAGGAACGACAGAACTCTTGCATGGGGTTATGAATTCCCGTCCCATATCCTATTGCCATTGTGCTAGCTTAATTTATTCTGCAGATAGAGGCTAGATCACATCTTTTTACCACAAAGAGATACTTATTTTTAGAGTAAACAGTAATTATTTTGCTACCTTTCGTTACCTATTGTTATTGGTCGGAGGAAAGCAAATTTATGGGGTGTTTAGTGCTCTAATTTGGATTATAATTTTCGATTTAATTATTTTTTTTTGAAAAGTCAATCTCAGTTTTATTATTTTACACAGTTTTGTAATTCAAATTTTAAAAGTTCATAATTTGAATATACAAATTCAAATGAGATGATTTTTTTAATTTTAAATTACATATAATTTTGAGACGGACGAGACAAGTTTCATATATTTTTTTTTTTTGCCAAACAGATTTCTCAAATTTTTTTCGTTTTTTAATTTCAATAATTCAAACATCTCATCAAATGCATAATTCAGTTCAAACCCGAATATTACAATTCAAATCTTAACACCAAACGTATGGTTAACTAGTGCATGGTCCGTTTCATCACCTTTATGGAGAATGAACGGCATAAGCCACCACCAATTTCCGAAAATAAAGACAATATCAGACCTATTGTTCGTTAGCAATCAACACGGCACAAATTCTATCACGTGTGGTTACGATGAATGAGATTTGCAATTTTTTAGAGAATTGAGAAGAATATTTTATGGACTGGAATAACAAATCTTCCCACAATATATATCCCAAAACCAAATCTTGCTCTTAGCCTGTCCTCCAAAGTACACGACCGTGAAGCTTTTATTTCCAAATTCAGATCATTCATGGCAAGCCAAACCAACTCCTCCATTATGAATTAATAGCCCCTCATAATAATTTTCAAGGCCTATTCTTTGGACATGTCACCAAGATAGGGTCAATTTTTCTAACACTTCGTTGAAACACGTGTTGAGTTCTGAACTTTGCTGAGAAGGCTTTAAATTTGCTTGTTTCGTCACGCCATGCACAATTATGATGGGAACGATGTAATGAAGCATTCATAGCTAAAATAGTAATATACAAATAAATACAACTTTTTGAAAAATTTAGCCTAGGAACTCTAACTTTTACCCTACTAACTTTCTAATGGACATTTTAAAAATAGTTGTACATGTTGTGCTGTATATTTTAATACAAATATTTAGATATCTTAAATGATAGTTAATCTAATAGTTTTATATTATTTATAATTTTTTTTTTTTTTTTTTTTTTTTTTTTTTTTTTTTTTTTAAAATAAAAATACTATAAATAAATATTCAATCAAAAAAAAACATAAAGTTAAAATGATAATATTTAATTATTAATAAGATTAAAGTATAATTTTTATCGTAAACTTTTGTCTTATTAGTACTATGCTTCTTATTTTATACTATTCTCTTGTCCCTTTATTTTAATATAAACACTAAACAAGGGAAAAGGACCACATTTTCTTTCTAACTATGTCACACAATGTTGAACATAAAAAAGCACACCAATTTAGATTATATTTGGTAGGACCACTGTGAGAAGATGAAAGTGCATGGTTGGCTTGGGATTGGAGCCCCACCAATCTCCATTGATTTAACAATCTTCCCATTTTTCTTCTGAAAATTCATGAGCTACTCAAAGACTGAATGTTTGGATACTGAGAAAGCACCTGAAATGGGAGACGTGTTTTTTTATTAGGAAAAAAAAAGGGGGGGGGGGGCCTAATAGTAAATTAAAAATACTCACGGGGCAGAAATGGATTACGAAATTGTAAATGTTATAACGACAAAGTGATCACGAAATACAAGGAAGGTGCCTCTGACTCTGAATGCTAATTCGTCCGTATTATAGGTTCCTCTGTCACTTCCTCTAAAACTTTGCAAATCAGTATAGGACTTTGGGTACTATTTTTTATTTTGGTTCTTCAGTTTGCTCAAGTTCCCATGAACAAACATATTTGAATTGTTTCAACAAAAAAAAACCAAAAAAGAGAGTGAGAGAGAGAGAGAGAGATTTGAATTAGCTTCAACCAAAAAAAACATGTACTCGTTATAAATAGTTTCTAAAGAAAAAACGGTTGAAATTTTTTGTTTTTTGATTTTAACTTGCATCTGATTCCTTAGTTAAAAATGAAATATTAAGTTAGAGTTAGTTGATTTTTCAAAAACTAATTATAAATTTTATTGATTTTTCAGATGAAGACAAGAACTGAGACGAAAAAGTTCAGTTTAGTTGAAGTTAAACTGTAACGCTAAATGAAGCCTTAATTTATACATGACGAATTTGAACTCTACATAATATGATACGATTAAGTTAAAATTATCATTAAGTTATATTTATGATCACAATTTTATTTTCTCTAAATAAACTGTCTTTTTTATTTCTATTTTTAGTCTCATTTGCCATTGCAATTAAAGACATTGGTGGTTCTAACTTTTAAGACCATTTTTTGATCAAAGGATATACTCATATTTTAACTCTAGAACTTCCTTATATGTATGTTTAGCATGCGATTGGTGTTAAGGTTTAGATTGTAGAATTTGAGTTTGAATTGTTTGAACGTTTATCGAAACATTTAAATTGCTTGAGTTAAAAAATATAAAAACTTGATATGTGTTCAGAAAAAAAAAAATCAATATGAAGCTTATTTCATTCATTTCGAAATTCTATGCAATTTTAAAAAAATTATCTTATTTAGACTTATCTATGTAAAGTTATGGATTTTTAAAATTTGAATTAAAAAACTGTATGAATAATGAAGATTAGGGAAAAAGATAAAAATTGATTGTAATTATAAGATTTCAACTTTTAAGAGATCGTTTGAAATATTAGTTCCAATGTAAATTTTCCAAGTACTCGATTCTAATGGTACATGTGAAAACTACCTATATTGTGTGCTGTATTTAAATATAATGTAATAAAATACAATATAGGCTTGGATTTTTTCCCTTACATTGTATTTAAATTTAATATGTATTTGAGTTGTTGTTAAAAGAGAAAGAGTAAATGATGTGATCGGTTAAAGTAAATAGAAATGAAAATGAGAAATAATGACTATTTTTTATTTAAATTTTAAAAGTATTTGTATTTCAATAAAATATATGAGGAATAGTGGTTATATTGCATTGCATTCAGACATAATGCCGAATGAATGGTGTTTCCAAATGAACCATATAGAACTCCCAAATCTATTTTTCACTTTCTCCCTCTTTTATTAAAAAAAAAACCTCAAACTTAAAAAATCCATAATTTTTTTATGTCAAGTCGAAGCGAGATAATTTTTTTTTTCTTTAATCATACAAAATGATAAGAAAAAATAAATAAGATCCATTTTTTAACATTTTATATTTTTACAACATTAACTATAACACAGATCATTTACAATTCACACTTTAATCAAACACATATTTTAATTCTAACATACTCTAACTCTAACCTACAAAACTCCGCTCTAACCATAATTCCAAACGAGTCCTTAGACTAAGACAAACCAGTAATTATCTTACGTGAAATGAAAAAAACCAATTCTAACCTGTTAAAATATGAATAATTATTATCTTGTGGACCTAATAATAAGGGGGTGTTTGGTAAATGAGTTTAGTTTAAGATTTTTATATTTAAATAGTAATTTTTGCTAACTTTTCAGAAAAGATAAAAAAATTTTTTAAAAAAAGACAAAAAACATTTTTCAGAAAAAGACAAAAAAAATACAGTTTAACTCAAGTTAAACTTGAATGCCAAACAAGTTCTAAATATCTCAAACAATCAAATGTCTTTTACCATCCTCTAATGCTTAAAAATAAAAACAAAAAAACAAAAAAAAAAAACATAGCACGATAAATTAAACTTAACTAGTTTTTTATGGCATAGATTTAACTAGTTCTGTTATAGGGAGCTTTTATATTTTTAAATGGTTATAAAACTAGTGGCCATGATCACCATGGATGATATCCATCGTTTTTCTTTTTCCTTTTCTTTTTCTTTTTCTAATTTTTAATTCCTTAAATAGTCATTTTAACATTTAAGACTAATAGACGTCTCATCAGTGATGACTTCTATCTGAAAAAAGAAAGAAAAAAAAGGGGGGGGGGTCTATTAATCTCATTCAGTTTTTTTTTTTTTTTTTTTCTCATTAATTTTAAGTGATTAATTTCAGCTTGAATAAAATTCAATAAATGACACTCATAAAATTATAAGCAAATATTTAATAGTGGTGAGGTGAGAGTAAAGGAAAGGTCTGCTGAACCTGTTAGTAGTTTCACGTCCTTTGTGTTGTGTGGACCACAAATCCACATTTGACATTATTTTCATTTATGACCACCTTGGCGGGAAAACAACACAAACTCATTTGCCAAAATTCAAGTTGCCACTATTTAATTTTCAAGTTCTGTGTGCATTCTTTGCAATTATATATAAGATTCAGTTACAAGAATTCAGTTGCCAATTAAAATGTTTCGTGTATGATGTATCAAGAATATTATTATATATAACTGCAATTTACAAGTCCTAAATTTCATTTTTCTTAAGATATTTTGAAATTTTGATGTTGTTTCAACTTTGGGTTTTGCTATAAATCTATTCAAATACAAGTACTTTTAAAATTAAAAAATCAAATATAATCACTGTTCATCATTCATTTTTTTTTTTTTTAAAATTTAATTTTACTAATCATACACATGAACGCTCTCATATCAACAACTCAAACACATATTACATTTGAATATAATGTAAGAATAAGACATCCAAACAAATATTCTATTAGACAAAAAATGGTCTAATGTTAGAACAATATATAGAGCATAAATAACGAATAAGTGAATTCAAATAGAATATAACGAAAATTGATTACACCGAAACTCAACCTTAACTCGAAGGAAACCAAACAAATAAAATCGTCCAGGCACGAAAATCACGCTTTCCTTAAAACAGATTCGTCCCTTCCGGTAAGTGCATGAGGTTTCAATGGACGTCTGTCTCTCAGGATACAACGTCAAACAACGGTAGTCTAGCACGATCGAAAACCGCTTCTGGCAAACTTGAAACCAAAGTCTTCCCTCTATCACCAAAACTCAAAAACCCGACCACTACAAGAGAAACCAAGAACAAGAAAACAGAAAGAAAAATTATGCTCTCGGATTTGGTGTGTATCAAGTATTTTTTCCATACTTGTGAAGGCATCATTTTATAGGCTCAAGGATAGGATGTTACAAAACTAAAAAATCTTTGGTTTTTAATTCAGATTAATGCACCATTAGTGCAAAAAACCAAAAATCTTTGGTTTTGATCTAGATTAATGCACCATTAGTGCTGCCCATTTAAATCATTCGAATTAATGCTCATTTACCTCTTGGAATCATAATAGATGACTGTTAAAAACTAGAATTTATTTTGGAAAATAATTAAAAAAAATTCCAAAATAAAGCCCGAACGAAGCAAGCTCGACGAACCGACATTTGCATCGCCCACGTCGTGCGGGCGCACACATTGGGCCCCTAACCCATCGGGGGCTGTGATTTGCACCCCCCCTGCATGTGAGATAGCGTCTTGGGTTTACAATCTTACCCAAGTCCAAAAGTGCAAATCTTTATAAAATCCATCAAGCTTTCATGCCTTAACATTGTGGGACTCCACATATATAAGCAACTTCCAACAAAATTCACACTTTGAGCATCAATTTCTCATTCACTCAAATACTATTTTAAGTGTATAAATATATGATTTTGATCTCCTCTCGACAGAGAACGCAAATCCACCAAGACCCGTTAATTTTACCAAGTGGTTTCACTCAAATTTGGACCTCAAAATGGTTTAAAATCATTTTTTCCAACAATCCCCGACGTGAATGAAAATTGACCTACGACGAGGGAAAACAAAAGACACTACATGGTGATAGAGTTCTACGGTTAACATTTACATAGGATAGGTAGACGTTAACCCTTGAACCTTCTCTTGTGAAAATATACTTACTTTACTGGCTGATTAGTAGACACGTTGTCCTTGAACTATTCTACCATTTGTGTAAACGATAGTATGCCACACACAAATATTTTCCTAACATAGTTTCAGTTCTCATGGTTATAGCCATTTTGACCGTGGACATCGTCCTGATTCTGCAAGAGTTTTTAAAGAATTGAGCTCTAGCAATTCTTCTTTGAAGCGGCCCCACTTCTCTCTCACATAGGTGATTTCTTAATCAAGAGTATCCCGCATTACTCCACTCGGATTCCCGACGCTTAAGAATCATTAAAAGCATAGCTTAACCTATCTCGTATGGGTATCACTGTTTTCATCACAGTAATGAGCTGGAGGGTAACGCCCATAGTAATTCTACTCGGTCTATACAGTTTAGTTATCCCATTGAACTTAGATCTTGGGATCTCCAGTCCACTAGGTTGGGTTCCACTGTTTCGGCCTATTATATTGTGGGCTTAAGTCTCATTCCCCTTGATGATTTCTCAACTAGATCTCTATTTAATCCTTTGGTTAACGGATCCGCAATATTTTCTTTTAACTTTACATAGTCAATCATTATGATTCCAATTGAGATTAATTGTCTAACGGTATTGTATCGACGACGAATGAGTCTTGACTTACCGTTACACATGACATTTTGTGCCCTGCTAATAACAGATTGACTATCACTATGTATGCATATTGCAGGCACAGGTTTCGGTCATTCTGGAATATCTTCTAAAAACTGTCGTAGCCATTCAGCTTCTTCACCGCTTTTATCTAAAGCTACAAACTCAGACTATATCGTGGATCTGGTTATTACTGTTTGCTTAGAAGATTTCCATGATACTGTGCACCTCCCAAAGTAAATACATATCTATTAGTGGCCTTAGAATCCTATATATTTGATATCCAGCTTACATCTAAATATCCTTCTAGAACAGCAGGAAATCTAATATAATGCAGCACATAGTCACGAGTATAACGTAAGTACCTGAGTACTCTAACAATTGCTTTCCAGTGGTCAGCCCCTGAATTACTCGTGAACCTGCTCAAATAACTTACAGTGAAAGCAATATCTGGTCTTGTACAACTCATTTAGTACATTAGACTCCTAATCACTCTAGTATACTCCACTTGAGATATACTTTCTCCTCTATTCTTGGACAAATATTGATTTAAATCAATTAGAGTTCTGACCACACTAGAATCATTTTTATTGAATTTATCAAGTATCTTGTCCACATAGTGTGACTGACTCAATATAAGACCATCAGGTGATCTTATGATTTTAATTCCCAAAATTACATCAACCAGTTCCATGTTTTTCATGTCAAATCTTGAATTCAACATACCCTTGGTAGATTTGATCATTCGATCCTTGCTACCTGTGATTAGCATGTCATCTACATATAGGCAGAGTATGACATATCCGTCTTCTGTATTCTTGACATAAACACACTTGTCACACTCATTGATTTTGAACCCATTTGTCATCACGACACTATCAAATTTCTCGTGTCATTGTTTTGGGCCTTGCTTAAGTCCATACAAGGACTTCACAAGTTTGCAGACTTTCTTTTCTTGTCCTGGAGCTATACAACCCTCAGGTTGTTCTATATAAATTTCTTTTTCAAGATCTCCATTAAGAAAAGCTGTCTTTACATTCATCTGATGGACTTCAAGATTCCGTAGTGCGGCAATCGCCATAATCATTCTTATAAAAGTTATTCTCGTCACGGGAGAATATGTGTCAAAATAGTTAAGGCCTTCTCGTTGTCTATATTGTTTTATTACAAGTCTGGTATTATACTTATCAATTGTTCCATCTGCCTTCATTTTCAGTTTGAAAATCCACTTAGAGCCTAATGGTTTACTTCCTGAAGGAAGATCCACTAACTCCCGATTATGATTTTGCAAGATAGAATCAATTTCACTCTTTATGGCTTCTCTCCATAAAGAACCCTCAGTGGAGCTTATTGCTTCTTTATAAGTTTGAGGTTCAACATCTAGCATATAGGTCAGAAAATCTGGTCCAAACGATTTTTTTGTCATTGCCCTTTTGCTTCGTCTAAGCTCTTCTTCCTCTTTCTCAGTTTCATAATTTGCTCTTAGTCTTAACTATTCTCTTTAATAGTCTCATACATTAGTTTAGACGAACTTGGACCATCTTCCTTGGAATTACAAAGAAATACATGTTCAAAGAACGATGCATTCCTAGATTCCATTATCGTGTTCTTGTGTATGTCAGGGTTTTTAGATTCATGCACAAGGAACTGATATGCACTACTGTTGTGGGCATAGCCAATGAAGATGCAATCAACCGTTTTAGGACATATTCTCATCTTTTTTGACCCGGGTACCAACACTTTGGCAAGACAACCCCATACTTTCAAGTATTTGTAAGAAGGCTTCCTTCCTTTTCATAATTTGTATGGGGTTTTATCCTCTTCCTTTTGGGGAACCTTATTTAAAAGATAGTTAGCCAACAAAATGGTTTCCCCTCACATGTTCTGTGGCAAACCAGAACTTAATAACATTGCATTCATCATTTTTTTAAAGTACAATTCTTGCGTTCAGCCATACCATTTGACTGAGGAGAATAAGATGGAGTGACCTCATGAATAATACCATATTGTGAACAAAATTCACCAAATGGTTCTACATATTCACCACCACGGTTACTTCTTACCATCTTAATTTTCTTATTAAGTTGGTTCTCAATTTTTGCTTATAAAGAATAAATTTCTCTATAGCCTCATCCTTGCTTTTAAGCAAATACACATAGCAATATTTTGTGCTATTATCGATAAAAGTGATAAAATACTTGTTACCACCTCTTGTTTGAACAAACTTTAAGTCACAAATATCACTATGAATTAATTCAAGTGGTTCAGTATTTCTTTCAATTGTTTGAAATAATGATCTTGTTTGTTTTGCCTCAACACAAGTTCCACACTTATGTTTTGAATCAATTTCAAAAGCGGGTATGTGATCCAAGTTAATTAATCTACGCAATGTATCAAAATTAACATGTCCTAATTTACCATGTCATAAATTAGAAGACTCAAGTATATAAGTGAAAGACTTTTTATTCTTATTGATAGATTTGGGCTTAACAGCCATTATATTCATTTTCCACATTCCATCTTTCACATAACCCTTCCCATATACATTCCATATTTAGACAAAACTATTTTCTGAGCCTCAAAAACCATCTTGAAGCCATGCAAGCTCATCATTATTCCGGAAATCAGATTCTTTCGAATTTCAGGCACATACAGCACGTTGTGCAGCTTCACTTCCTTTCCGGATATCATCTTTAGGAATACAGTCCCTTGACCCTTGATCTCAGAAGTTGGAGAATTGCCTATATACAGCTTTTCCCCAGTTTCCAAAGGAACTAGGTCAGCAAATGCAGCTCTATCTGAACAAACATGACGGGTGGCACTAGTATCAAGCCGCCACTCTTTTGGGTTAGAGTCCACCATGTTGACTTCAGAAACCACAGCTGAAAGACTAATGTCAGACACCTCTTAGGTGATGGCATCCACCACATTAGCCTCTTTCTTCTCGTTCTTTTTCGGCAATCTACAATCAGCAAACTTGTGACCCATTTTGTCACAATTGAAACACTTCCCTTGGAGTTTCTGTTTCTTAGAAACTCCAACTTTAGGTCCCAGTTTATAACCCATCTTGTTGAACTTCTTGTTCTTCGAGCTTTGACCATGCTCCACCATATTAACCTTAGCGGAATTGGCAACAATATTATTGGAGAGCTTCTTGTCCGAGCCCCTATTATCTTCTTTAATGTGAAGTCTCATAATGAGGTCTTCCACGTTCATTTCCTTTCTCTTATGCTTCAAATAGTTCTTGAAGTCTTTCTACGCAGGGGGTCGCTTCTCTATGATTGCAGCTACCTGAAAAGACTCACTAATAACCATTCCTTCAGCATGAATTCCAGGAATGATTAATTGAAGCTTTTGAACTTGACTGATGACAGTCTTGGAATCCACCATCTTAAAAGTTCATGAACTGTCACACCAAGAGCTTTTTAGCACCGGCATCTTCAGACTTGTACTTATGATCCAAGGACTCCCACGGTTCCTTGATCGATGCCTTCATGCTATACGCACTATAAAGTGAGTCAGACAAGCCATGTAGAATATAATTCCGACACAGGAAATCTGAATGCTTCCAAGTATCAAAAGCATGCACTATTTGTGCATCTGTCTCATCCTCTCTAATCGTAGGAGGATCCTCTTTTAAGAATCTCGCAAGATTTAGAGTGTTCAGATAAAACAACATTTTTTGTTGCCGCATCTTAAAATTCGGACCAATGAATTTATCCAGTTTCTCATTGTGATTAACAAGAACCAAGACCACCAAAGGCTGCGTTGAAGACGAGGCTACCCGAGGTGATGGCACCGGTGTCACAAATGGATTCTTAGTTGGCATAATGTTCATGTTTTCAACCATTTCTGAAAACAAGCCAAATATTAGAACCAAATTCTAATTACCAATATAGCAAATAAATACGATAACACCAAGGCCAATTAAGAAAAGTTATAAAACATTATAACTTATTAGAATAATAAATATATATGTGTTATATATAAGAATATGGACTAACATTTATAAAAGAAAATGTTTATAATAACTATAATATTATATATACATACATACATTCAAAAACTGGAGAAAAAAAAACTTTATAATTCCATGTTTTAAGACAAAACATATATGCATGTAAAATAAATCCAAACCACAAAAACAAAACGTTAGCCACTTTCTGGTTCTCAACCGATTGAACTAACACATTTCAATATATACATATATTTATGAAGAATGGCAACTGCAACAAAAACAACGTTCGTAATTCCTTCCAAATCCAAACAACCTGTCCGTCGTCTAGGATATAGTCTATTTTAAGATTGTTAGAACAACATATAGAGCATAAACAACGAACAAGTGAATTCAAATAGAATATAACGAAAATTGATTATACTGAAACTCAACCTTAACTTGAAGGAAACCAAACAAATAAAATCGTCCAGGCACGTAAATCACGCTTTCCTTAAAACAGATTCGTCCCTTCCGGTAAGTGCACGAGGCTTCAATGGACGTCTGTTTTCCAGGATACAATGGCAAATAACAGTAGTCTAGCACGATCGAAAACCGCTTCCGGCGAACCTGAAACCAAAGTCTTCCCTTTATCACCAAAACTCAAAAATCCGACCACTACAAGAGAAAACCAAGAACAAGAAAACAGAAAGAAAAATTGTGCTCTCAGATTTTGTGTGTATCAAGTATTTTTTCATACTGTGGAGGCCTCCTTTTATAGACTCAAGGATGAGAAGTTACAAAACTAAAAAATCTTTGGTTTTTAATTCGGATTAATGCACCATTAGTGTAAAAAACCAAAAATCTTTGGTTTTAATCCGGATTAATGCACCATTAGTGCTGCCCATTTAAATCATTCGGATTAATGCTCATTTACCTCTTGGAATCATAACAAATGACTATTAAAAACCGGAATTTATGTTGGAAAATAATAAAAAAAATTCCAAAATAAAGCCCCGCGCGGAGCAAGCTCAACGAACAGACATTCGCGTCGCCCACGTCATGCGGGCGCACACATTGGGCCCCTAACCTATCGGAGGCTATGATTTGCACCCTCTTGCGCGTAAGAGAGCATCCTGGGTTCACAATCTTATCCAAGTCCAAAAGTGCAAATCTTTATAAAGTCCATCAAGCTTTCATGCCTTAATAATGTGGGATTCGACATATATGAGTAACTTCCAATAAAATTCTTATTCCAATGGACATACTTTGAGTATCAATTTCTCATTCACCCGAATACCATTTTGAGAATATGATTTTGATCTCCTCTCGACAGAGAACGCAAATCCACTAAAACCCATTAATTTTACCAAGTGGGTCCCACTCAAATTTAGACCTCAAAATGGCTCCTCAAAATGGTTTAAAACCATTTTTTCCAACACCTAAAGCCCTCCCCACCTTACCAAAAAAAAAAAAATCTAATCCATATCCTTCAAAATTTTTCCATATAATTGTTAATCTCTCCTAGTAAAACTTCCTGATTTCGTCACTCCACATATTTTATTTCATTACATTAAAATTAAATACAATACAAATAATGTATTTTCTAAACGGATTATATATTTTCATCCAAATAAAATGTTTGCCTCAAACGAGCCTAACTCACCCTTGCCATCGGGGATGCTCTGGGGTGTTAATTTCAGAGGGCAATGAAGGCTCAACGAGCTAAGCGGGTGCAATAATTTGGAAGTAGGACCTTTTTTTTTTTTGGGATGCTCTAACTAATTCAAGTTTTTTGACATTCCCAATGACAACTTTTAATAATTATTTAAACATAAATTTAAATATTTCTATTCAAATATTTTTTTATGTTAATATCAAAACATCAATTTAAAAGATAATTTAAAAATTTATGTTCAAATATTTTCATAAAATGTTACAATATAGTATTTCTCAATATGAGGATTAGCATTGCATTGGTGGGGTTCTTAAACGATTATTTTACTTCTCCTGACAGTCCGGGATGCTCTAAGGTAAAAGGGTAAGATGGTAATATCCATCACTCTGTCTATATGTGTTTTTTTTTTCTTTTACCTTTGTTTTGTTTTATTTTATTTTATTTGTTTATTTCCGTACGAAACTAGTTTTCTCAGAGGAGCCTTACCCTTTTTATCAGGCGATGCTCTAAGGTGAAAGGGTAGGGTGGTAATTTCAGCGGGGGCAGTGCACCCTCAGCGAGCGAAGCGGGTGCAATAATTTGGAAGGTGGGACCCTTTTTCTGAGGAGACTTTCTTTTCTGACAGTTTTATGATCAAGCAAATCCAGAAAAAATGCCCAATTCACGAGGGCAGTCCATCTTTTCTGACCTTTCCAGTTAAATTAAATTGCCTCTCTCGTTTTATTTAATTTTTACACTTACTTTCTTTTCTTTTCTTTTCTTTTTTTGTTTCACTTATTCATGTTATTATAGGCTGTCAGGTCACAACAACTCCGGATTTTTATTTTTTTATCCTTTTTTATTTTTTTTGACATTGACATCTGACCACAGATGGGTGAATGAGAATCAAAGAAATCTCTGCCTTTTTTTTTTTTTTTTTTTTTTTATTTTTTATAACCAATAAAAAGAACAACATTTCTTTTTTCTTTATCCAACGGATATTAACAAGCTGCATTATTTAGAATTATTTGCATAAATATACCCTTAACTTTTTAAATTTAGTAATTTAGTCCCTAAATTTTTTTCCTGATAATTAACCCCTTAAACTTCTAATTTTTGATAATTTAATCCTTTTTACTTAAATTCATTAAAATTAAGACAAGTTTTTGCACAATACTTACACATTGTAGCTCAGAGGGACAATGTTAATTATTTTTGTTTAATTTTAATATAAATTTCTTTTAAAGTGTATGTTTAAATTTGAATATAATTAAATTAAGATTCAAATTTTGAAAGGAATTTGTATTGAACTTAAACAAAAATAATCAACAATGCTTTTTTTGGACTATATTGTGCAAGTTAAGTGTAAAAAACCCTTCAAATTTTTATAAATTTGAACAAAAAAAGACTAGATTATCAAAAATTATAAATTCAGAGGACTGATTATCAAGGAAAAAAATTTTAAGAACTAAATTACTAAATTTAAAGTTGAGGGGTATATATACAAATAAGCCCATTATTTGTTTCTGCTTTATTAATGCAAATAAAGCATTTAGTACTTTTGTCACCTTCCCTCTCCACGTGACCGTTTCTTTTCTTATGGTTTTTCCCCGTACATGTACATAGTTAATTATAATTCAATTTTTTCAACCAAAAAATATTACTCAATCAAAAATTAATAATTAACTAATTATAGAAGTCCGAGAACTTTTTTCATTTTCTTGTTCAAAAATAAAAACTAATTTTTTAATAATTTATTTGGTTTACGGATCCAACTTAAAATTTTAAATTCAGCTTTCTATCTTTTTTTTTTAAATTAATTATTTTTTTTACTAATTTTTGAAAAATCACTTAACTCTAATCTAAAAATGACAACTCAAATCTGCCAGTCAATCGAGAGCTAAAAGTCCATAATTTTATTATTTCACATTGTAATAAGATGATTATTTTTGTTATAAATTCCATAAAATTTCAAAAGAAACAAAACATGATCTATATTAATATATTTTTTTATTCGAATACATTCTAAATTTTTATACTTTTTCACTCTAAATTATTTTTTTTAACTGACGCATATTTCTAAACTTAATTCAACTCCAATTAAGGTATCTCCCATACTTCATCTTCAATTGTCCCCTAATTGGCTCCTTACTAAGACTCTTAAGGAGTTTGGATTAAGACGTTAGGTTCAAAATCTGAAATGTATTATTTTTTCTATTGTAAAAAGTGTGTCATGTACCCAATCATGTTAAAAAATAATAATAATAATAAAGGTTACTTTTCACGTCGAGAGTGAATGCGCTCTTAGTTGGGGGTTGATTTTTCAATGATCCACTCTGTTAGTTGAGACACTTTTGCATTGCATACAACAAAATGCACAAATTTCTCAAGCGAAAAGCAGTTGGCCCCGTTTTGGTGCGTGACTTAGAGTTGGAGTTTTGAAACTATTTTAATTGTAAAAAAGGTGAATATTTGGAGTTGTATGTTCGGTTTAAATGAACTATTTGGAATTAGACTTTATTTGGGGTCATTTTTGGAAAAATGTTTTTCAAAATTTTTTTTGTTCTTTTCACTAATTTTACTATTCAATTTTTCAAATATTTTCAAAAAACTCAAATTTTAAGTTCATAATTTTATCTTTAAGTCAAAATGAAATTTTTTTTTTTCAAATTGCATAGAATTTTGAGAGGAACAGAATAATATCCATATTACTAATTTTTTCCGAACACGTTTCAAGTTTTTACACTTTTTCACTTCAAAAAATTCATTTTCACCAAACATACATTTCTAAAACTCAAACCATTTTCAACCTCAAAACACTATCTCTAAACGTAACCCCAAACGGGCCCTAAATAATGTAGAAACTTGAAATATGTTTGGAAAAAATAGTATTGTTGATTTTGTTTCATTGCACTCATCATTATATGCGGTTTTAAAAAAATCATATCATTTCGACTTGAAAAAAGAAAGTTATAAGGAGATCGTAGTATTTAATTTTTTAAGGAGAGATTTTCAATATGTAGATTAGTAAAAATTGGAATTTTTTTTTGTATTATATAAAAAAAAAACAACTTGAAATTTTTTTTTTTTTTTTTGTTTTATTTGGTTGAAATTTTCATATATGATGGTTAGATAGTGGAGGTGAGAACCCCAACATACTTAATATAAAAAAAAAAAAATGATAAGAGTCAAGAAACTCTGCGACTCCCTGTTCGATACTAACACGGGTTAGGCCCTGTCAAAAAAAAAAATGTCAATAAAAAGATGTCTTAGTGCCAAAATGACAATGAACTTAGCATTAAGCTCTTATAAAATTACTAGTATTTTAATTCTTGAATTTTTAGTAAGCAGCCAAGACCTCTAGATTGCTGAAAATCTCTTGAGGATAATCTTATTCTTAATTCATTTAAATAATAACTCTTATTTATTAGCTAATTATAAGCACGTTGAGTAAAATGTATATACACAAAGGAAAGCAAGGTTTGTTATATTTTGGGTCAAAAAACGAGTGCAATTTTATAGGCTGAAAACTCTCCTTTTATTCTTTTTACCATTTCTTGCTCTGTTTGATGTCGGTAAAAGTGGAAGAAAAAGATACCTGTCGTCCTTTTTATTTTGCATGTGGCGTGGCCGGGTATAGTAATTCATGCAACCCAATTATGAAAAAGGGCATCGATTTTGCTGATAAAAAAAAAAAAAAAAAGATTCTGTAAGGAAGATTTTGCGATTCACACGATGCCCAATTTACCATCAAAATCAATCAATTGACTGAAAACAGAATAAAAGGTTAACTCAATACTACAGTTGATTAATATTCTTCGAAAAAGGTTGTGTTTTTTTTTTTTTTTTTTTTTTTAAGAGTTCGTTTGTCGTTTAAAATCAAATTGTATTTTTTCATTTCAGATTTTATCTTTTTTTGAAAAATTTTTTATCCTTTCTGAAAAAGTTTTTTTATCTTTTCTAAAAAGTCAATAAAAATTACTATTAAAACTTAAAATTCCAACTCAAACTCATTCACCAAACAGACCTTAAATGTATGCTCACTCTACATAATATAGAAAAAAAAAAAGATAAATGACAGTTTTTAAGAATTTTTTGATATTTAGTTTAATTTTAATTAAATTAAATTTTTTATTTTTTTAATTAATAAAATTTATGATTAATTTTTAAAAATCAATCAATTTTAATTTAAAATTTTCATTTTCAACCGACAAACTAAACGCAAGTTAAATTTTTATTTAAAAAATTGTTTTTATTTTTTTAGGAAAATGAGTGTTAATTGATGATTAAACATAATCAATAAGTAAAAAAATACATATTAATCAATTGATGATTGTTATATATTTTTAAAAAGATCATTTTATTACTTTTATAAAATTTTGGATATTTATTAATAAAAAATGAGTGTTAAGTAGTACAAATGTAATTTATGAACTTTTTATTGATAAATAAATGTAATTTATGAACCTGAAGGGGAGGCATGGAGCATCCCGTGAGAAACAGAAAAATGATTTCAAAATGTTCGAAGAGCTCATGATGAGTGGAGGACCAGGACTGCTGGGACTGGAGATAGAGGGAGGACATGTCATATGTACACGCCCTGTTCAAAGACGTGGACGCCCATTACCATCCTTTCAGATTTGCAGGTCCCACCTGCAGGAGGATGATATAAATCAAAAAAGATTGCCAACGTCTCTGTTGAATATTTAGATTTAAATTATGACCCGTCGTGGTAATTGAGATATATATATAATCTATTTTATAAAAGATTTATATATTATATGAAGAATATTTATATCTTTTAAATTATCTAAATATTTCAATCTCTATTTATAATATATTTTTCTTTAGCAAAAAAAAAAAAAAAAAGGATCAATTTCTTTTGCAAGAGGATAATGAATGATAATCTTTGCAATTTCTTTTTCACGTTTTTAATAACCGATGAAAAAGGATCACTGGCGTATTCAAGTCACACTGTCATCAAAAAAAAAAAAAAAAAAAAGATGTTATTAGAGTCAGAGATAGGATGTTAAGGACTTGTGGGAGAGGTTTTGGAAATAAAGTTTTGAGTTACAAGTGAGATAAGTTTTGAAAATTTATTTTGAAAAATTATTTGGAGTTTAAAAAAACATATAAAAATTTGAAATGTGTTCTAAAAAAATATCAATATAAATCTTATTTCATTTATCTCTAAATTTTATGTAATTTGAAAAAGAAAATCAGCTTATTTGAACTTAAAATAACAAATTATAGACTTTTAAAATTTAAATTAATGTAGATATTTAGATATGTAAATAGCAAAAAGTAATTTTGGGTTGAAAAAAAAAAAACATTTGGAGATATGTTTGGATAAGTCCCTCAAATAGGCCTCAAGAATTTTGATCCTGAGTCATCAACAACTAGCAATCTCAGGTTTCAAGATATTGCCTCCGGTTTGAACTTGAAAACCTGATAAAAATAAAGTTTTAGATAGCATAATACCAAAAAGGTTAACTCTATATTAATTTTTGAATATTAATTTACATGATAATAAGTTATCATTTTTTTATAAATATAATTTATTAATAACATAATCTTTTAACATTTATTAATAAAAAATAATAATTTATAAATCACATATATTAATATTTAAAAAATGATATTAGAATAGATGATTCCAACTTGTTCTTTCAGAGAAAACGCTTTTTTTTTATCATTATTCACGGCCATCCGTACCGATAATATTTACAAGTTGAAGCGTCTGTAACCAGACATGTAGAAGATATATGTGTACAAACGCATGGTCCACTAGTGTGCATCATGTGATATTTATCCATTTAACAAAAAAAAAAAAAATCATGTGATATTTACCCCAAAAAAAAAAAGTACGCATCATGTGCACCTTCTTGTGACTGATAACACAATACATGAGATATGAATCTATTTCAAATATTTTAGTACAGTCTAATAGCTCCTTTGGGAAAAAAAAAATTTCTCATTTTTAAGGTAGACATTAACAAAAAAAAAAAAAGAAAGAAAAAGAATCTGAAAAGATTATATATTATATATATGTGTGTATGTGTGTGCGACATGAGTTGATTTGTACAAGAGAATCCAGCCCTGGCGTTTCATCATCAAACAAGAAACATAGTGATTGTTTTACTCTCATCTTTATCAGGGTAAAGCCACAAACTCGCCAGTGTATCCCGTGATACTTTAATCTGCTTCCACTGCCACACCATAAAGATCTAAATTATGGCATTTGTAAGTATATACACATATTTGTATATCATCATCACTCTCCTATTTATATATATATATATATCTCTCTCTCCTCCCCTCCATCAATGCTTCTTTTGTCTCTTACCTCGTTTCATCTTTTCTTTAACCCAAACCCTTGTCCATATCATAACTCTCTCTCTCTCTCTCACTCTCTCTTCTACAAAGTACAAGGGCTCCTATAAAAGATCTCATTTGGGTTGGGGCCAAAAGAAGAGGGTTCTAGAGAGATGCAAAGTTCAGGCTCATTTTTGAGGCAGTTGAGTCTGAGAGAAGAGGAGGGTGTTTGGAAGAAATCCACATCCAAGAGGTGGGTGGCTGGGAAAAGGAGGCAACAAGCTCAAATGGAAGGGCTTAACAACAACATGTTTGGCTATGGCAATGGCTATGGCAATGGCTATGGCTATGGAAATGGTGGGAGTGAAAATGGGTTGGTTTTGAGGAAGAGAGTGATGGTTGTGGTGGATGAGTCGTCTCATTCAAAACATGCAATGATGTGGGCACTCACTCATGCGGCTAACAAGGGTGATCTGCTCACTCTTCTTCACATTGTGCCTTCTTCTCATAAGGTCTCTGAAAGACCTTGTGACTCTTCTTCTTCCTCTTCTTCCTCTTCTTCTGGTTCACCCTTTCTTGCCAACTCTCTTGGGTCACTTTGCAAGGCCTGCAAACCTGAGGTATGTTTGCTTCATTTTGTCTTTTGAGAGTCCTACTTGAAATGGGTCTCCATTCTTTTCTGCATTGGTGTTGTGTTCACTGTGTTTTAGAGAGAGAGAGAGAGAGAGAATATTCTTATTGTGTTTGATGGATCTCTCTTGAATCTTGGTCTCCATTTTCTGTTTGCACATCTTTCACATTTCATGACTATTCTATGGAGGAATTAACTTAATTTCAGACATTTTTATTTTTATTTAAGAAAAGCTTTTTCCCCTTTTATTTTTGTTGTGGTGTTGTTGTTGTTGTTGTTGTTGTTCTGTCTTTTTTCTCTTCTTTAGAGGTGGGATGCTAATGATTATTTGTCAGCGTCAAGTTCCATGCTTCTCTCAGCTTTCTCTTTTTCTTTTCTTTTTTGTGGTAATTTGGTATGGTAATTTCAGGATTTGGTCTCCATTATTTTTCAGCAGAGAGAGTGAGAGAGTTGAACTTGAGAATAGTTTTTTTTTGTTTTTGTTTTTTGTATTTTTTTTTTTTTGTCTCTTACCTTTGTCTAGACCTGTGTTTTTTGTTTTGTTTTTTTTTTTGGCCCTCAACTTTTCAGTTCCTTGTTTTTAGTTCAAACATAACCATGTGACACTTGAACAGGTAGAAGTAGAAGCTCTGGTTATCCAAGGCCCAAAACTAGCCACAGTATTAAGCCAGGTCAAGAAGCTAGAGGTCTCAGTGCTAGTTCTTGGTCAGAAGAAGAACTCCTCTCTCATCAGCTGGTGGGTCCCACCTCAAACCCCCTCTTTTTCTCACCATGCACATTTTTTCACTGTTGACATCGTATTTTGCATCATCCGTAGTGCCCGTTGTTTTAAGCATGAGATTAATTATTGACAATTTAGATTAGGTCTATGATTCTCTATGTTGCAAGTTTTTAACGTGACTATCATAGATCAAACCGTTAAAAATAATCGATCGAACCGTTGAAAAAACAAAAACAATTTATACCGGTGATGCAAAATAAGAGATCTTACCGTAGAAGTGTCGGCGGTAGATCCGGACTTGTTTGTTGAAAACTGATAAGAGGGTTGTCTTGCATGCATGGCAGCTTGTGTGGGATCAGCAGCTCAGAGGAGTTTGTGGAACAGTGCATAAACTCAGCAGAGTGCTTGACTGTAGGAGTGAGGAAGCAGAGCAAAGGAGTGAGTGGCTACCTCATCAGTACCAGATGGCAGAAGGATTTTTGGCTCTTGGCTTAGACTTCTAAATCTAAGTTTAGTTATATATATATATATATAATCTGTTTTTAGTTTAAAACATCCTAATTTAAGCTCTAGCTCCCTTTGTATCTACTGACTAGTTACCGCATCTTTCTTTGTAATAACCTAACTAAATAATTACAAATGAAAATCCTTTGGTGCCCTCCTGTGACCTTATCTCCTAAAATCTATTAAAGAGTATTATTTTATTGCATAATTTTTTTATTCTTACAAAAAATTTATTTTCACTGAAGAATCAAATTTAAGTTTTGGGTTCACAAGTCCATGTTGGAATACAAAATGCAAAAGACACAAAATGCTGGTCCATTCAATTTCTCGATTTTCCTGAAAGATTTGGTCCCATTAGGTTCATACCACGTTCAAACCCAAAATTCCTTTTTTTTTTTTTTTTTTTTTCCGACAATGTTCTCTCATAAAAATTTGAATTTTCTGTTCATTTTTTTATTGTTTAAATCTATGAACTAATCGAGTCATTTGGCTGAAACATGTTGAAAGTGTCCTTGAAGTAGAAGATTTACCACCATTTACCCAAGACAATTATGGAGTTACCGTTGTCTGCAGTAATCTTTTCTCAAGCACAAAATTACAGTGGTCCACCGTGGTAATTTTTTTTTAACTACTATTCTAAAGATTCAAAGTGGTATAATATGTTCAACAGACATAGGAAGGTACAAACAAGGCGATATATGAAGATATTCCCAAAAAGGGAGAAGACATGTGTAAAAAAATTTTCAACTTATCTAATGCAAGTTTAAATAACAAAGAACTGTGAGTTTGTTTTTTTACCCTGTAGTTTTGTGCTCTCTTCCTATTAACCCTTTTTGTTCAACCGCCATGAAACTCATTCATGACTAGGTTTAACCCGTTACACCTTATCATCTAGTTTATCATTTACAAGGGGAAGCAGCTCCAAACGGTTTCGAGGAGTACGGGGTGTTCTAGGAGTGCCTGTCCGAGGAGTGCCAGGCAGCTGTTGCGAGAGCATGTGCCTCACATACCCATAAAATGTACACCCGACAAGCGTCACTGCACATCCAACGGCGTTCAATCCTGAGATCGGGTTGTGGAATATCATCCATGAAACAAGAACAGCAACTGCAACCTGTACCAGGGTAAATAGATATGCCGTGAGATCGTATATCTTGCATCGCTAGAAAGACAATACTTTGCTTTGTTATAAATATATGGTCAACAGCAACAAAATGCTACCTGTTCTTGAATTAGTAAATCCAACAATGTAATAGACAAAGTAACAATTTTGTGCAAGACAAAAATGGCAAAAGCAAAAGCCATACTCTGCAGAGTGCAGGCATAAGGGAGGTGAATGTGTGCTCATAATTTTTATAACGGATAACTTGTATACTTTGTAGACAAAATGCACCAAGAGTTTGAACATTGAAATAATTGTCTTTCGTAGTACTGTGTATGTCACAATTACTACACGCACTGTGTACGTATTAATTTATCATTATATAAATCGAAAGTACGATTATTATGCTAAAAACTTTTACCTTGAGGTTTCCAGCGACGTTGAATGTTACAGCAGTAGTTGAATGAATGACATAAAAAATGGAGAAGTTGAGACAGAAAGCCATCACCCCAGAGCTGAAAATAATGATGAGGGAAGAGGCAAGAGACTGATTAGTGTTAAGCCATTCCAGAATCCCATTTCCTTCGAGCAGCAATGCAGGTACAGCCAAGATCATGGTTGCAAAAGGCGCCATGTAGTACACCGTGTTTATGCTAGAAGGAGTCCAGAAAAACAAAAAAAACAAAAAAACAAAAAAAAAACAACATAAATAGGTCAGCATGAAATCATACTACCACCTAACATTGGCCAAAACAGAGTACTTGGTAATCTGTACTGGGCTATAAGTAAAACCGGTATAAATATCTCTAGAAGAAAAGTTCCAGATTTAATTGTCAGTGGAGCCTAGAGAAGTTAATTTTTGCTCATAATATAGTTGTGTAGTCTGTTTTCACAGATTGTTTTGGGACTGCGGAAGTCTCACTGCCGCCTTATAAGATTGTTAATAATTACGTTGCTTGGGGAGGTGGAACATAGTCTTTGGCTTATAGTTTTGGTAGTGAGGGAGCGTTTCTTTCTGTTTCTGTGCTAGTCTCTTGGCTTATTGGGTTGAAATTAAGCATGCTCTAAATGAAGGAAGAGAAGAAAAATTGTTTTGCAATTCAGGAGCACGGATTGCTGAGCAGATGGAGAAGGAAGCAAGACAAATTGTTGGAAGGTGTAAAATTTGGGCCAAGGAACAAAACCTTCACTTATTTTTGAATTTTACCTCACAGTTTCATCATCCACTGAGATATTACAGTGTATGTTTTCCATATGTCCAACCGTGAAGATCGGAACCATTGCAGAGAATACTAAATAACATAGTTACCGCATACTAAATTACAGACGAAAACCAGTCATCTGGGGCTTCCTGCTAATAAGAGTAGTATAGAGATTGAAATGGCTTTAACAGGACTCTACTCTTGGCTTTGTTTTGAGTCTTTGACACTTTTTTATCTTCTTCAACATAAAGCAAAACTGTTTTCCCTCAGAAACCTGAGTACAAATTTATGTCTAACTTCATGCAAATGGGTATCAACGATGATGAGATCATCTAGGAGATAAAACTTAAATTGGTGCCACAAATAAAAAGATCTACAATCTACATCGGGGAAAAAATATGGAACTCTAAATCCTTGAGAAAAAGGAATATTAAGGAAGGTAACAGATAAAAGAAATACAAAGGAAAAAGAAAGGGACAATGCAATATTGAACAAAATCTGAGAAAGAACAAGAACAGAGTACCTGTCAAATTTGTATCCATGCAATAGTGATTCTGCTAGGATGGTCTTTGTGGAAGTAGCCAAACAGCCAAATAAGGCAGCACAAAATCCGAACATGTTAAAACTAAGCTCTGTAACAGAGGTAAGAAGAATCCCTCCAACAATGGGTATCAAAGAGGTCCAGATACGCCAATCAAAGTACTTTCTCCAAACCAGCCACTGTAAAACGACTGTTCAATTTGTTGATGTCAGATTAAGATCTAACATTTCACAAGAAACATAAACAATCAAGGATCGGAATTATGAAAGTTCTGCCAAAAATTGAGAACATACCTGTGGTCGCAGGGGTGAATGACTTTATAGTTTGCATAAATGAAACTGGAATGTACCGTAGGCTGACATTCCCCAACACTATGTTAATACAGAACACAAATGACATCGGAAATATCCTTCTCCAGCGATCTTCAGGGTCAACTACTATCAATGGTTTAACCTTAAACACCTTAATCATCAGGTAAGCTCCAACGGCCGAGCATATGAAATGAATACATGACACAGATAGAGGAAACTTGAAATCCAGTTTCTGCGGAGAAAAAAGATAAAGAAAACATCAGAATCGAAACAGTTCAGCACTTGGGCAGCAAACTTTTAACTTAACAGTGATCAGGATTCAGATCTAATGAACACGGAATACAATCTTTCGAAGAATAACGGAATAAAGCCTGGAAATTCAAAGGAAACACCATTTCTTTATCAATTAATCTATATACACGGATCTTAGTTGATGCATTTGAAACAGGGGAATCTTAGTTGAAAGTTAGTTGGCCAATTACAGAGAGAAAACTTTGATACCATTTTGGAAAAATAGATTAATTAGTTGGTTTGAAGCAACTAAAGAAGTTAAAAACAACGGATCAGAGAGGATCCAAACCAAGCAAATCACTCATCAAACAATTGGAGGCGTTAAAGGAACTCCATATACAAGCTCCAGCTAAATCACTTTCAAATTGCTCAAGGAAATTAGTCCATACAATCAATACAAATTCAAATCGACCCGAATCGAGATACAAATATATATTACAAGAAATGTTAAAATTTCTGAGGATTTAAACGCTCAGTTTAACAAAATCCAAACATTGAAAAGGAGCCACATTTGTAGCCCTCCAATTCGACTGCTTTCAATGAGAGTGAAAAGTAGAGTGAAATTCATGCGAGTTTGAGAAAATTCCGTCACGAAAGGGATGAATCGAAACAGAAACTAAACGAAGAAAAAACTACATATGCATATATATATTTTATACGTATACAGAATCATATATGTGAGGAATGAGGAATTGAGAGAGAAATAAACCTGAAAGATCCACTTGTTCATGACAATCACTGTGACATTGAAACTCCACCATTGAATAATCGCCAAGAGAGATCTAATCACGCTCCACTGGCAAATCCAAGACTCCTCCATTTTTCTCAGATCACCCACACTCCAATTCAATCAGCCTCAAACCTCAATTCCACGAGGGAAAAAAAAAAAGGAAAAAGGAAAAACTTTCCCGAGAAAAGAACAGAAACTCGAAACAAAACAAAAACAAAAACAGCTAAAAAGTGCCAATCCAAACAGCGAGAGAGAGCAAAAAAAAAAAAACAAGAAGAAGAAGAAGAAGAAGATTTAGATCACAACAAGAACCTCGCAAGAACCCTAAAAAGGAAATGCGAAGCGAGAGAGTGTAACCGAAGGAGAATTCTCAAAGACGTTTCTCTCTCTTTCTCTCTGTTTTTCTCTCTCCTCTTTCTCTCTCTACCTCTCACGCCATGCGAGCAGGGAAGAAACAAGAACAACGCTTTTGGGAATTTGTTGAGATGGAAAATGTTTTTGTACGGCCAAACAGTTCTTTTTTCTTTTTTCTCTTTTTTTTTCTTATTTTATAAATTATTTTTGTTCACATCTGAGTCGTCCAAGGTTTAAGGAGGGGTCAAACCGATGAGGAAATCACTGCCGTTGATCGGGTATGAAGTTTTTATATTGCGGGGTCTCTGATTTGACCAGAAATTTATTTGAATCTTTGGTGGCTTTGGGGACTTTTTGTTTGGCAGGTCTCTACTAGTACCGGATGGCCCTACCCTAGTGGGAATTGCTCTAACAATTTCTAATTTTTATTTTTATTTATTTTTTTTCTGAATATCTATGACCACAGTATCTGTAATATTTGAATGAATGGAAAGTCCGGTTTCGGGGAAGTTTTCACCGTATGACGAGGGCTTTCAATTCTAATACTTTATTTGATAACAAAGTTTAACTTCAATTAAACAATATTTTTTTATTTTATTTTTTATTTTTTCATAAAAAATCAATAAAGTTTATAATAACTTTTCAAACAGTCAACTCAATTCAAATTTTAAAATTTCATCTCAATTCATTCACCAAACGGACCCTAAATCTCATTTTTCTCATTTTTATTTTTTTTTTAAATAAATTTTAAAATTCATAATTTTCTCATTTCAAATCAAAATTAGATGATTATTATATCAAAATGCTTACAATAATAAGACGAACAAGACAAGATTTATATTGCATATTTTTTTTCCGAAAAGATATCAAGTTTTTTTTACTATTTTCTATATCACATAACTTTTTCAAAATTCTTCTCTAAACACACATTTCCAACTCAACTTTCAAAACTCCATTTCTAAATGTCCCCAAATGAATCCTAAGACTAATAATATATATATGTTTAAATGAAAATTAGCATTCAAGATAAAATGAGATACAAATATTAATAACAAAAATAAAACAACCATATGGTATAAGAGACATAACTCTCGATTAAGACCGATTCTATCAGTAAAAACAGATAAAGTTCAGTAAGGAAGACATAAGCCGAAACCCAATGACAGGAAAATTCATAGAATTCTTTAGCAATCCTAAAATCAAGCATGTACAAAGCTCTTTTTAAAAAAAACATCTACAATCGATGAAATATTCTTATCGATCGAGAGACAGTTACTTGCAGCATAGAGACTGCAACAAATTCTGCTAAGCCATAATGCTAGCAGAACCGATAGACACATACCACTAAAAAAAACACAAGCAGAATACACACACAAAAACAAACCCAAGGTGGGTGAACTACCTCCTTTATTATAAAATTAAAACTAAAAACACGAAAACAAACTATTAATATTTAAAATAAAAAAATCGACTGCAAAATCCTCGCCTATGTAAACAACCACCATACTACACACCATAACTTAGAGGCAACTCGAGGTAAGAGATCACCACACCTACCATCGGACCATCAAGACATTATTGGATCCTAAACTATTAGAAGCTTGTCAGCTAGATCTGATCAAGAAACTCTCATCTAGAACCTCCCGACTCCATTCCCATTAAAATTGCCGATTACCTTTGTCAGCTGCGGCAAGGACAACAGTGGAAGTCTCACACAAAAGAAAATCCTAAATATGAAAAATTCGAAAGAAATAAGGAGTACAAAGAAAGAAAAACCCTAAGACTGATAATATTTGATAAACATTTGCGATATGGTATTTTTTTTTTATGTCTATTAAATAATAGTTAATAATCAAAGAAATTAGAAGGTCAAAATTTAATTTTTAGTAATAGCTAACAATCAAATTTGATTTTTAATTTGCTTTTCTAATGAGATTAGTCAAACGAATTGAATGAGCTACGCGTAATTCCATGTCCTATTTCTTGCTTTTTTTAATGCGTTATTTGCTTTTGTTTGGGGGATTTAGGATGCTTAGGTGCTATTGTTTAGGTGTATTTAAATTTGCATTGATTAAATATCAGCAGTAAGTTGAGATGGAAGGAATTAATAAGACTTTATATTCCTTTTGATTGGAAGGAACGAAAATAAAAAGAAAGAAAACTTATCAAAGATGAAAATTTTAAATGATAGAAAGGAAAATGATACTTTGAGGGGGCTAGGGAAAGAAAAATACAAAGAGGGGTGGTAAAAAAGGGACATAAAAGATTTGCTGGGGAAAAAAAAGAAAAAGAAAAATAACAAAAACCAGATATGGAGATTACTGGGATTTACTGTTTGATTAATTTTAATTACTGCAAAACTTGTATAATTATTGTTAAGTTATGCTTATAGCTATATTTTTTTATCATCTTTGTAGGTACGTTTTTCATTATTTAATTACCAAAAGGTTCTTTTTTTAGCTTTTTAGTTTTTCATTTTTCCAAAAGAAAAAAAAAATTGTATAATAAAACATCAAAATTTAATAGTCATTAAAAAAAAAAACTGGTGAAATTAAGGATGCATTTTTCTCCATCAATTATAATCGCCAATTGAAACAAGACACGTTTCCCTTTAGTGATCGTATATAAGGAATGATATTTTTCAGCCAAAAAAAAAAGTAATGTGTCTGCTACCTCTAATGGTATTGCAAGATTAACACCTAATTATTTTTATCTTTCATTTTTTTTTTTCCAGGATTCGTAAGGGCTTAACTCTTTTTTTTTTTTTTTTTTTAAGTACTTGCAAACATATTGTCACAATTATTGAATCCCCCACCCCAAAATATACATACATATATATATATAATGTGTATATATCATTAATAAAAATAACATAATTACTTACCTAATACTGTCCTTTTTTTTAATAAAGGGTGAAAATAGATATCAATAAATATATCAAGATATCCTAACTAGATCAGCATCCGTATCGACTATCCATCCCATTTAAAATTAACAAAAATAAAAACAAAATTTAAAGAAGTTTGACCAAATAAACCAACCACTCCATAAAGGAGATAAAATGCAAATACTACTACCATATTACCGTGACCCAATACTGTCCAGTTGATTTGGGGCGGCGCCCTTTTCTCTTTTTAAACAATAATTATGACAAATCATTTTTTGGTTAATTATAAACTCATTTTAATACGGCTTGTGAAAAAGATTTATATATATATATGTATATATTGTGTTTTATACGTGTCCAATATTATGGAGGAAATTGTCTTTGAAAATTAAAATTGAAACTGACAACTTTAAAAAAATTTTGAAAGCTTTTCAACCAAAAAAAAAAAACTTTAAAAATTGAAATTAGTAAAGTAAAATTTTTTGTTTTCATATTAAAACGGCCAACTAATAAATCGGTTGTTCTCAATTATTGCGAAGTCATTTTACTAATAATAATTTTTTGGACGATTATTTAAGTTCATCTTAAATTTATAACTTATTTTAAGTTAACTATTAATTTTAATCACTGAATTGACCCTTTCTAGATATTACCTCATACAAAACATTATACGAAAATAAATATATCCTGTATTTGCAATGTGGTGGTTAAGCCCTTCCTAATTTTAAATTTATATTGTTTTTAAATATCTTTACGTTATTTATTATTTTATACCTTATATTTTACTTCCATTAAAAAAATATATACATTGGATTTTGAAATTATATATTTAAAACCATCAAATTACATTTAATGCACATATTTATATGTGGGAAATTATAGCAAATAGCTTATATTATAAGTACCTTTGAAGTTTATAGCAAGTTTTTTAAAAGATGATAAATTTTGGTATATAATTTTAGTAATTCCTTAGATTTCCATGGATTTTCTAAAAAATATCGAATTTACAATTGCATTTTAACGACAAATTTTTATGCATAATTTCATGTTAGAGAGAGAAAAGAGGAACAAGGAATGGTGTTTTTTTTTTTTTTCCCTCTTTTTACATGATATGCTCATAAATTTGATTATGTCATTTATTATGCTGTTTAAAATTTTATGGTATAATTTACTATTATGCCTTTCAGAAATGTTATTTTGCTCTTTCTCTTTTGTATATTTTACTCAGTCACTATATAATTTTGACCTAAAAAATGTACAAAATACCTTAAATAAAAAGGTTTTGATTAGTTTTCCTTTCAGACCCTGCAATTTCTTTTATTCAAATATTATATCCTGTATATTGAAATTTGCATTTTGTATCATCAAATCACACGTAGTACACAAATATATACATTTTGAACTCAAAGAATCCAAAATATGCTTAAAAGAAAAAAAAATTGTACATGAACAGATGTCACATATTAACCTAGAAAATATGCTAGTAGGTGTGATTTAAAATTTTGAGTACACTTAAATTACAAAAATTGTTAAGAATATCAATTTTAATATCAGCTTTAAAATACCCTTTTTTTTGTGGTTGAATTAAAGTACCCATTTTTGTAATATGTCAGTTATCATTTTTATATTAGAAGTTGTTTAAAGGATTATCATTTTTACATTTTAAAGGATTTTTATAAATTGATCTAGAATTAAAAAATATAGAAATTTGTCGTACTGATATTCAAAAATATGTTTGTCCTCTAATTTTGAAAAAAAAAAAGAAAGGAATTACTGATATATTCACACATTTTCAAATGAATATTACAAGTGGAATGGTAATAGATTTAACATAATAAAAATCTATATCGTTATGATTATAATCCAGAATTCACTCTCTAATAGATCGAATATAAAGAATACAACATTGTTATGGTCACATGTGAGACTGGTACGTACGGAGCACGAGGTTTGTTAAGTGGATATCCTCAACTATGTCGTCACCACCATCGAGGTGGGAGCAGGAACACTCATTAGTCTCTGATTGATAAGGCTATGATTAGACTTTCAACGGTAAAACATAAAAGAAGAGTTTATTCCTCTATGTTTATGGGAATATTCCCTCCAACCTGGCTGATTCCCTTATTTCTTTTGTCCTCTTACCTTCAAACAAGATGAATTTATGAGTTTTCTACTTTTATTTTTTTTAAAGTCAAAAAAAAAAAAAAAAAGTACCAGACTAATACCATATAATATTTGGTGCCAATAGAATTCAAATATTTTGCAACCATTTGCCACAATTCTCCAGTAAAAAAAAAAAGAAAAAGGTTAGCATAATTACTTACGCAATTCAGTCTAGTTGATATTTTTAAAAAATAATTGAAAAAATATATATTTCGATTAAGACGAGACAATTTTCGTATTTCCTAAACCATAATTGAAATATGAATAACCAATAACTTTATATATTCATTAAAAAGAAAAAAAAAAGTAATAGGATATCTCTTATGCTCACGTTTTTAAAGTAATTGGAGTTATAATTTAACGGTAATCTACACTAAATTTTGTGATAAAATATAGAGTTCATATTCTCCTTACTTCCAAAATTTTGTTTAAGCGTGCGTCTTTTTCTATTATGAATTAATTGAGTGTACGTCTTTGAGCATTGAATTTAGATTAAATGACCTTATTATTGACTTGATAAAAATACAATAAATCAAACATATGTACTCCATAATAAAATTCTCTTGAATATTAATGATGGAGTCGATCGGTAGTCCCGCACCTCATGGGATCTTTTTAATTGAAAGGGCTGATGTGTCTTGTCTCTCAGGAAGACCACAAAAAGATAGCTTGCATGGCTCGGCTGACGTGGAGGGTGCGAGAGACGCGGGCTTCATCTTCTCGGCTGGAAGTGGAACTCGGGATGGTTCGAGTGAGCTGGAGGAGCCACGGGATGCGGAGCTGTTGCCCAGGGGAAATCGTGGCGTTGACCAATCCTCCAAATCAATGCCGAATCTGCAGGATCCGTTTCCTTTGGAGATTCCGGATTATAGGGAGGCTGCCTCAGTAACTTCGCCTAACGTACGGCCTGTTTCGGGGGTGATGAGCGAGGGAAAGATGGAAAGTGTAACTGCAAATCTTGGGAGTGCCTCTTTTGAACCTGCTGCGGTGGACAGTCACGTGCATGGCACCCTCCCCTTTAATGATACGGTGCGTACGAGGGAGAAGGCTCTTGTTAGTGAGCCCATTATGAAGCCTTCTCACCCGACGTCAATGGTACCCAATCTGCATGGTACTGTGCATGCAGTGGAAGCAGTGGCAGGACAAGGCATCTCCTCGGCAGGGACATTGAAAATGGTCGATAGGAGAGTTGGCAAATGGAAAAAAGACGCCAGACTCAAGGGTAAACAAGGTGCAGGTTCTTTTTCGGCTGGGACTACTAAATCCATGAAGAGGAAAATGGAAGTGGAGTTGGCGGCAGATGATGGCGTTAAAGTCCAAAGATGTGAGGGTCGTTTTTCGGGAAGTTCTGATTCGGCGGTGGCTGTGGTACAGCCCCGCCAAGGACAATGAGTGTCTTATGCTGGAACGTTCGGGGTTTGGGGAACCCCCGAGCGTTTAAACGGCTTCGGAAATTAATCCGAAGTATGTCCCCAGATATGGTCTTCCTTTCGGAGACTAGATTGTTCGGGCAAAGGGCCGTGAATTTAAAGAGGAGACTGGGCTTTGATGGGATGGTTTGTGTTAATAGTGAGGGACGAAGTGGTGGTCTCGCGCTTCTTTGGAGGGAACCTTGGCAAGTTCGGGTCCGTAGTTCATCGACTTCTCATATTGATGCGGATGTCAGCTCCGATCGGGGCGATAAGTGGCAGTTCACAGGTTTCTATGGACCTCCGAAAAAGAAGGCGCGTCGTCATGCATGGGAGTTGTTGAAGCGCCTGCGCCCTAATCCGGACATACCATGGATATGTGGTGGTGATTTTAACAAGATTTTGAATCCGTCGGAAGTTGCCGGTGGAGGAGAACGGTCTCTCAGTGACATGCTGCAGTTTAGGGAAACCTTGGAGTGGTGTGATTTGATGGATCTGGGCTATGTTGGTCCAAAATTAACATGGGACAATCGGAGGAGCGGAGAAGATAATATCCAAGTCCGGCTGGATCGTTTTGTAGCCAATTCTAGCTGGCGTTTTAAATTCCGGAGAGCCAAGGTGGTCGTTTTGGATTTCTGGGGGTCTGACCACAGAGCTATTTTGCTCCATATGGTTCCTAAGAGGAAGGGAGCAAATGGCAGGCAGTCGAATGGGACCCGGTTCCGGTTTGAACCTTTGTGGGCAAAACAGGAGGAATGCGCTAGGCTAGTCGAGGATCTGTGGAAGAATATGTAGTTGGATGGCTCTCCAGATTGTATGGTTTCTGGATTAACGTCTTGCGCTGGATCGTTAAGGGAATGGGGCTCGAGGAAATTTGGTAATATTCCCAAAAGAGTTACCCGACTTCAGCATCTGGTGGAAACACTTCATAAGGGCCCGCGTGATGACGATTCCATGATTAGAATTCGAGAGGCAGAAATGGAGCTTGATAAGGTGTTGGGATGGGAAGAGGAATACTGGTCTCAGAGGTCTAGAGTGGAGTGGCTTAAAAATAGGGATAGGAATACCAAATACTTTCATTCCAAAGCCACATCGAGAAGGAAGAAGAGCGAAATTCTTGGTTTAGAAGACAAGGAGGGCCACTGGCGGGAGGATGATAAGGAGATTAAGGATGTTGTATGTAGTTATTTCACGGAGATTTTCTCTTCCTCAGACCCTCATGCTTCGGACACTGATATAGTACTTAATTGTATTGATGGGCGGATCACTAGTAATATGAGAGAGTTTCTCTTATCCCCTTATTCGGTAGAAGAGATTATGAGGACAGTGTTTAATTTGGGTGCTACTAAGGCTCCGGGGCCTGATGGGTTCCACGCCATTTTCTTCCAAAAGAATTGGGTAGTGTTAGGACACGAGATATCACGGGTCTGTATTGGCATTCTTGAAGGGAAACATTCTATTCGTTCATTCAACAATACCAACATCGCTCTTATTCCTAAGGTGGTGGCTCCAAGGAAGATGACGGATTTCCGACCCATTAGTCTTTGTAACGTAATGTATAAGATTGTTACCAAGGTTCTCGCTTTTCGTTTGAAGTCTATTTTACCTTCTCTGATTTCAGCTAGCCAAAGTGCCTTTGTTCCGGGTCGTTTAATTACGGATAATGTTATTGTTGCTTTCGAGTTGATGCACTCTCTTCGTAGACAGCGTACGGGTAGAAAGGGCTGGATGGCTCTGAAGTTGGATATGAGTAAAGCATACGATCATGTGGAATGGTCGTTCCTTTTTGGGGTAATGCGGAGGATGGGCTTTTCGGACGAGTGGATTAGAGTGGTCGCAGACTGTATTACCACCTCTACTCTTTCCTTTATGGTAAATGGTGAGCCATGTGGTCAACTAGCTCCTTCTCGCGGGCTAAGGCAGGGGTGTCCTCTCTCCCCCTATCTCTTCCTATTATGTGCCGAGGGTCTTTCAGGCCTCCTCTCGAGGTCGGAGAATGAGTTTTCTATTTCTGGATTCTCTTGTTCGCGTAATGGACCTAAGGTTAGCCACCTCTTCTTTGCAGATGATAGTCTCTTGTTCTGTCGTGCTTCTCTTAATGAGTGTGCGCATATTAGAGAGGTTTTGGCAATCTATGAGAAGGCTTCGGGGCAGCTAATTAATATGCAGAAATCGGCTATAACCTTTAGCAAGAATGTTCGGGATGAACTTCGGGTTTCAATCCTTAGCATGCTGGGATTAGGACAGACACAACCTCACGACATGTACTTGGGCCTCCCAACTTTGGTGGGTAGGGGTAAAAAAGAAGCTTTTAGGAGGATCAAAGAGAGAGTCTGGAGTAAGTTGCAGCTGTGGCGCGGGAAACTATTCTCTATAGGGGGTCGGGAACTTCTTATCAAGTCGGTGGTGCAATCGGTCCCGACCTATACAATGAGTGTATTCCGCCTCCCGATGGCACTTTGTGAGGACCTCCAAGCCATGATGGCTAGGTTCTGGTGGGGAAGTGAAGGTGAGTCAAGAAAACTTCATTGGTGGAGGTGGGATAAATTATGTCGGAGAAAGGAGGATGGTGGGCTAGGCTTTCGTGATGTTTCGGCTTTCAATCAATCTCTGGTAGCGAAGCAGTCATGGAGAATCCTCCAAAACCCTGATTCTTTAGTTGCTCGAGTCTTGAAAGATAAATATTTCAAGGATACGAGTTTTCTTAAGGCTAGTGCTAGAGGGGGTGTGTCCTATTTATGGAGAAGTATTCTTTGGGGGCGCGATGTTATTAAGCTTGGGGTTCGACGGCGTATCGGGGATGGGCTCTCCACACGGGTCTTTGATGATCCTTGGATCCCAAGACCTTCTTCTTTTCGTGTGATTACAAAAAAACCAGAAGGAGGCGAAATTTTGATGGTGGCTGACTTGATGGTGGAAGGAAACCGGGCCTGGGATAGGTGTAAGATTGAAAACACTCTTTGGCCGGTCGACCAGGGGATTATAAGAGGTATTCCTTTAGGACATGGTGCAGGAGGTGACAGATGGGTGTGGCATTTTGACCCTAAAGGTGTTTACAAGGTTCGCTCCGGGTACAGGGTAATTATGGACGCAAAGCGATCAGAATCCTCCTCTTCTGGTAGCTCGGATGTTGGCTGGTGGAAGAAGATGTGGAGTCTACCGATTCCCCCAAAAGTCCGGTTGTTCGTGTGGCGTGCTTTCCATGAAATCCTTCCTACGATGGCTTCTCTGAGACGTAGGGGCATTGACGGCGTTGGTGTTTGCCCAAGATGTAATGACGAGATGGAATCCACCTCACATGCTATAGTTGACTGCCCGACATCGCAAGCAGTTTGGAGGATGACCCGGTTTTGGAAGGTGATTGAGAATAAGAAGGCCCTCCCATTCGCGGATTTGTTAAGGAATATGAAGTCTGAATTGTCTGTGGAGGACTTTGCTTTGGTTTGTTGGTTAAGCTGGAGATTGTGGGGTGAAAGAAACAAGGTTGTTCATGGAGGAGAAAACGGAGACCCTCACTACATTTTTGAGTTGAGCATTGCTAGTTATGGCGAATGGAAAGCTCTGCATTGTGACCCAACCCAACCACAGTTTGTCGGCTCGGATGTTTGGACACCTCCCCAACCAGGGTTCTTTAAGCTAAATGTCGATGCTTCGGTTATACCAGGAAGTGACTATATTGGGATAGGCGCTGTTGTCCGCGACGAGAAAGGGTCTGTTTCAAGAGCGTTGGCAAAGGTAATAGATGGATCATTTTCCCCTTTTTTAGCGGAATGCATAGCCCTTCGTGAAGGATTGACTTTTGCTAAGGAATTGAGTCTGGGCCCCCTTGTGGTGGAAACTGATGCCATCAATGTGGTGTCGGCCGTCGGGGAGGATCACGGGTTGTCTGTGGAAGGTCCGATTTTGGAGGATGTCAAACAATTACTTTCTCAGTTGCATAGCGCAAGTGTTAACCACATTTGTCGTAGTGCTAATCATGTTGCTCATATCTTAGCTAGATTCGGCTTTAATGCTAAGTGTACCAATGTGTGGCTTGGTGAGACTCCTCATATAGTCTCCAATGCTATTTCGGTTGATGGTATTGATTAATATATTGATTCTTTTTTTCAACAAAAAAAAAATCTCTTGAATATTTCAAAATTTACCCTATCTTTGAATGACATATCCAATTTTGAAAATTGGAAAATTTTTGTAAAAAAATGTTTATCTCAATATTTTTTCATCATTCTTTCATTTTTGCAAATATATATTTATACATATATTTGCCTCAAATTTTTCCACTATTCTCTCATTTTGAAAAGAAAAAAAATCTATCTTATTTTCAAATTTATTTGTACACTACCATTTTGAAAAAAAAAAAAAGGAATTTTTTTGAAATTTTTTCATAATACATTATTCCCAACACTATTTTTTCTCATTCCAAACAACCTTTTGAATTTTTTACACATTCAAACACTATCTTATCCTCAAAATGAAAAGACTTTCTCATTTAAAATAAAAAAAAATTTTCATTGTCAAAAAATGGACACACGATCCAAATAGAATCCAAGTAACTTATCAATTTTTATTTTTTTTATTTTTTTTCAAAAGACAACAAAAATTATGACTAATTTTAAAAAAAACCAATAAATTTCAACCTAAAAATTTCATCTATAACCGACAAATCAAATGCAAGCTTAGTTGCATCTTAAAAAAATATAGATTTAATGGCAAAAAGAATCAAAAACGTTTTTCTTGTGGTTTAAAAGCATTGTAGCCCACGCGAAATGAAACGAAAGTGAAAGCAAACATTACTTGGAGATTTGTGCGTCTATTCGGTGTGAGCACAAAATAATATGAAACGGTTTAACACAAAATAATACGCCAAAAGAGATCCTTTGGCTTTTGGCATGAGAGTTATAAAAGACCCATCTCAATTATTCCTTCCCTCTCTGGGAGTCTCTGAAACGACAAATCCCACTCCTGTTTTTTGGGCCTTTCCTTTGGCGCATTTAATACAAGAGGCGACAGTTTTCATCGAACCAAAAAAAAAAAAAAAAAAGGGAAGAAGAAACGACAGTTACTTGCAAAATGATGCATACGATGCAACAAAGGACAAAGTTGGAAATTCGAAAAACATTTTAACCATTGATCGTGATCTGTTTGGTAAAATTTTTATGATCTGTGTCAGATGTCAACCGGTAGAAAAGCTTCTTTTCCTTTTTTTCTTTTAAATTTTGAAGGTTGTAACTTTAGTCAGATACTGAAATAACTTGCCTATTAATTAAAAAAAAAAAAAGGAATAATATTAACTTGCCTATTAGGTATCTATTATCTGTGCAAATTGGGGGTTAACATCATTTCTGTTGTAATGAAAAGGATGAACATATAGTTGCAATCTTCTCCGAATTCAACAATGGTTAGGATCTTCATTATCGTAACCATGCATTTATCATGCTCTCTTATCTTGTTCTAATTTTTTCTTTTTTTTTTCTTTTTCATTTTGGTTCATTTCATGTTAATATTCTAACTAGTGTAGTTGTTGCCACTTTTGTTACTGCTTATAATAATCCAGGTTTTCTCACTTCTAAGGGCTTATTTGCAAGATAGTTGGAGTTTGACATTCAAAATTGTCTTAATTATAAATGAATGAATGTTTAAAATTATGTATTAAGTTGAAATTTGAATTGAAAATAAATTATGATATATATTTGATTAGTACAAAAATTTGAAATGTGTTCAGATTTTGATGGTAATATGCAACTTCTTTTGTTCTTTTTATCATTGCGAGCGTTTAGCAAAAAATAAAAATCTCATTTCTAATTAAATAAAAAAAAAGTTATAAACTTTGGAAGTTTAGAGAGAGAGAGAACGAGAGAGAGCCAGAGAGTTCTGCTTTTTAATTAAGTTGTCTTTCCAAACATTTGTTGGGAAACCAGCAGCCAAATTTGGGGTTGGAGTTGATTGTTTGAACAACCCCCAAATCCTTGCAACATACCACTCTCTCTCTCCCCCTCATTTTTTTTTTTTTTAGTTGAAAGCACCTTTCATCGCGCAAGTAATGTGTATTCAATTAGTTAAATTTTAAAAGTCTACGGAATTTTTTAAACAAAAAATCATCTCGTTCCGACTTGAAATAATAAAACTATAAACTTTTATCATCTGAATTTTTAAGTCAAGATTGGATATACGTGAATAGTAAAATTGAGTTTACTTATAAGGAAAAAAAAAAAGGAAATTATTGATTAGAGTTAACCAACCAAACACGTGCTAAATAGATGCCTAGAGAGTTTTTGTTAAAGAAAATATTTGAATTATATAAAAATAAAAAAATAAATGTGATATATATTTTTAAAAAGTAAAAATTTAGATTTAAATTTAAAATGAATTACATTATTATGAGATAATAAACATTCAAATAAATTTCAATATAGTAATTACTTAATCAAACACATATTATATTAGAATACAATTATCACTATTACAATGAGTGCATTCAATCAGGGAAGATATATATATACACACATGTATAGAGATATAAAATAGATATAGATCTTTTTCCAGCAAAAAAAAAAAAAAAAAAAGGATCTTTGATGTCATGTTTTTTGCTCGTATTGTTACCTGTCCAATTGCATAGAGTTAGACTCTGTTTGGTTCACCAGTTTGAGTTGAAAATTTTAAATTTTTAGAAAAGATAAAAAAAATTTTCAGAAAAAAAATAAAAACTGAGATAAAAATTTTGAATTCAAACTGTCGAATCAAACGAGGACTTATCATAATTATAAATAAATTACTGTCGTCATTTTGCTCAATCTTTTTGTTTTTTTTTTTTCCTCTCTCTGTCATCTACCTTTTTGCCCTGCAAAGTTTCCTCTATTTTCACAAAAACCACACATGCTTTCCCTCCTTACCGGTTACAACAGGTTTCTTACCCGCTGATGCCCTCCAACTCATCACTAATATACACTACAATTTCTGACACTTCATTGCCTTTATCCTCTGCAAATAAACCTTTTTTTTTTTTTTCACACGATTCGCCGTACCAGTACAAGTGATGTACTGCAGCTGACCCATACATATATATATATATATATATATATGATATGGGGTGATTTATAAGACGAATATAAATTTTGATTTGAAAATTCAAATGCATCATTGAAGTGCTCTTATTCCAAGAAAATCAACCCGATAAGAGAAAATATAATAAAAATGGTACCAAGCTCTCTAAACTGTACCCATACAAGACTTCCCCAGCCTTGCTCTTCCCAGAACAACCTTCAAAAACGATATGTAACACAATTAATGCAATTGTATAACATGATAAAAATATAGAAAAATCCCTGTCAATAGATATATAATTCTCTGAACGGTCAAATATTCATTCGAATTTTGTTAAATTATTGAGTTTTTTTTTTTTTTTTGAATTTATCATAAATCTGATGTGGTAATTAAGACAATTTTTTTTCTTTTCCTTTCCTACGACATTAGTCTCCTTTCTTTATTGCTTGGTATTATTTCTTGTAGGAATCTTCTTCAATATAGCAGCTAGGCATTTGTTTATGATCTATTATTCCAAAAAAATATATATATACATTGTTATGTTCAATTTAAAAAAAAAATAATAATATTGTTATTGTGTTCAAACATTATGATAGTAAATGAAAGTTGTTAAAGTCTAGAGGGGACATCCGGAGGCAATGTTCACTTCCCCACAAAACAACCTCCCGGGTCCGGGCACTGAAAGATATATATATATATATATATTTTTTTTTCTTGATATTGAGACTATAAAAAAATTATATAATAACATCCACAAGATACAGTTAGATACGGTTATATTTTATTATATTCGTATAAAAAATCTATATAATATAAAACTTCATGAAAATCTATGGTTAAAACTATTCTATTTTTGTAATAACCTCAGTTGGTACTAATATAATTGAGATGTGCTAAAAACATATAACATGATTATATGCTCTTATCATTCATTATATAATTGTACTATTCGGAAGAAGACACATAAAGTGAGAATTGATTAAAATTTAGGAAACAGAAGCCATATTTGAAGAATTTTCCTTTAAGGTACCACTACCACAAGATTGGGATCAAAGGAAAGGCCACATTTTAAGATATGAAGTAGTACATTTGTTTCTTCTAGGGGGTCCAATGGTAACAAACTCACATGTGACTGGTTTATGTATACAAAAAGTTAGATATTATTGAAGGGTCAAAAATTGGGCCACATGCTTTGAATTTGCCAGGAAGATCACAACCCCTTTCCCGGGATAACCTTATTGACTTCGTGTACCACATGTGATGGGTTAATTTATGTATTCAACAAGTTACTATAATTATGGTATGTGTACGTGTGTGTACATATATGAAGCATCGTATCACTCGTGAATGCTTTTGAACCTATTAAATGTTTTACATATGTATCTTTGAATTATTGTTATTATCATTACTATTATTATTATTATTATTATTATTTAATTTTGTGTTTCGATTGAGTTTGCCGTTTAAGAGTTTGTATAGTGCTTGAAAAATATGCATCTAAGAAGCTCTAGAAACATAAATTTAAAAAATAAAAAATATTAATTTTCCTTTGAACGGAGATTTAAAAAAAAAAAAAAAGTTTTCATCGCTTGCCTGGATAAACAAAAGAAAGATAAGAACACATATATATATTAAATAATTTTTTTTATATCCGACACCATTATAAAATAATACTTGTAATTTTTTTTAATGATATTGTAATAATCAATTGATTTTAATGTAATGTTTTTCATTGATGTTATATCATTTAAATTAATAGTTTAGTGATGTCATATTACAAAATTTTTAATTAAAAGTTACATATAAATTAATTAGTTATTATTAACTTGTGAATGGAATGTTTATCTTTCCAACTTGAAAATGAAAATATATTTTAGACGTCTCTTGTTAATTGACCATTTGACATACAAAGCGTCAAAGAAAAAAAATTTGACCCTGCCAAACCAAACATAAAGAAAGTTATATATATATATATATATATATATATATATAGACTGTGGCATTCATATATTGAAGGGCGACAATAAGCTGGCCTAAAGGTCTAGTACCAGAACTAGTAACGAAGCTAAATAGGAGCTATAGTAGTCCTCTTCTAGGGAAGGGAAAGCAGAAAAAAAAAAAAAGCATTTAAATGTGGTGCAATTCCATGTGGATTCAGCTCATCAGTGCTTGGACCATGTCTCTTAAACAATTTAAGTACATTAAAACAAGTCAAAAAATTATATCCAATTGGAATAAGATGACACATAATGAGACATGTATAAAGGGACACGAGAGTCAAATCTTCATCGTGAAGATAAAATCATCTAAGAACACAAAACAAAGAGAGAACAACAGAGGCCCAAATCTATTGGCGTGCATCATTCTCTACCTAGACTTTCTAGTTTCTCAAAGTACCTCAATCTATTTACCATTCCTCTATTGTGAACATTTTGGTTCTCAATGATATCTCTCATTTTCTCACCATTTTATTTTTCCTTTTTAGTATTCCCTAGTACATTGAAGTGGCACGCCAAAGAATATTCCTTCTTCTATTTTGGAATCTCTATCATGCACTTTGTCTCGTAGCTATTATGGGATTCAAAGAAAACATTATCGTCTTTGGAAACTATTTTGAAGGTCATATTGAATGTGTCTCTGTCCCATGAGTTACATTAGAAGCACATGGAATCATTGATGTCCATCATACAATTTCCTCTCACAAACAAAGTAAAAGACAAGGGGGTTGATCAACACGGTTAAAACAATTACCAAACATCCACCTCCAATGATGGCATAACAACAAGATGATGACTTATCAAGACTCTTTTGCCAAACGTCCAAGGAACAAATCCCATTGTCCGTTGTGAGGCTGCAATTATGCCTCTTCAATGGCCTGTCAAGTTAGACTGGACCTTGGTGACTTTAAACTCCTTGGAATTAGGCGAGAGAGCATGAGTCAGATCCTTCCATTAAGTAGTGTGAGTCTAGGGACATGAAGAC
The DNA here is from genome assembly GCA_025413485.1 of Ficus microcarpa. Classification (NCBI taxonomy): domain Eukaryota; kingdom Viridiplantae; phylum Streptophyta; class Magnoliopsida; order Rosales; family Moraceae; genus Ficus; species Ficus microcarpa. The sequence continues at coordinate 47,041,825 of CM046377.1, read as the reverse complement.
ACCATTAATCCCATTTTTTATTAGAAAAAACAAAAAACAAGCATCCAAGATCTGGTCCATGACACGGACAGTCTTTGAGCATTCAAAGTGAGAATAGCCATTTGCCCTTTTTCATTTGCCTCGTGAATCTTTCTGTGATTCTAAAAGAAGTCAAAAATTCCAAATGCAAACCTAGTGTTGGATTACCCGTCTAAAATAAATATCAAACAGATGAAAAAGATTGCTAGCCTGGCTCCTGTAATGATATTAAAAAACTAGCAAAAATGGCAAAGTAGTAGGAGAGACTTGGCATTATACAAAATATTCTCCAAATTTTTGTTCAGCCAAGTAACTAATTATGATGAGTTTCACATGCAAGATCCACCAAAATAACCAGCATCAACCATGGAGGATGGTTCTATGAGGGTTATGAAGATATATTGCAGGGCATAATCTAGGAGATTGAGGCGCCACGGGTCTCTAGCGTGGTGTCCAACATTACATACTAAAAGAAAATGAGGGACACACTAATAGAAAATTTAGGACCCTCAGATGGAGCACAATTTCTATTAATTGTTGTGTTCCCAAGCATTGTTCATGAGATTAGCACCGTTGTTCCTAAATAAAGCTAAATTCATAAAAGATAGAATGTATCTCAACTTCTCTAATCTACAAATCACATGCTTGGAACTTAGTAAGTTTTTGAAACTTTTCTTCTGCCAAGTAATGAGATTGAATTGTAATCGTTATGTTTCCATCATCAAGTAACTAGTGAACAAGGATCAAGCCATGAACAATGGTCTGCCGTGTCACATTTGGAACGCAAAAATTTTGGAAGATATTCCACAGGGGTAAAAACTAAAACTAAAAAGAAAAACAGAATTTTATTTTTTTGGTGCCAAATCCAGTCATGTAGTTTGCAATAATCAGCTTATCCATCTTTCAAATCTCGGGATTCCACAATTCCACTTCCAGACACCTTACTGGGAATAGCAAAGGAAAAGAAAAGCAATCATTTGTCAAAGAAACGAAAGAGTGAGTAAATAGGCTCAAAAGCATTTGCGAAACCAAACCAGGTTTGAGCATTTCTAGACAAAATGAAAAACCCAAAAGCCCATTTTTGACATTTTTATTCTTTTTGTCATCCTGAGTGAATGAGTTTCTACTCCACAGCCTTGTTTCTACCAACCCCTTGATTTGCAATTTAAGATGTACGAGAAAGTATGAGACATCCAACAAGTTAAAGGCTATACCACTCTCTTCGACTGAACCTCAGTCCTCAACAATCCAATATCGAACAACAAAGCATCCTAAAAGAACTGGTACGAAAAACATTAGACCACGAATTTGGATGCAGGGGAATTAGCATCTTCCTTTGAAGCGTCTCCTGGCAGGACCACAAAAGAAAAGAAGACACAATTAGAGATGTGTAGGAAAAAATATGCAGAGAATAATAATTTCTCATTGATTTCAATATGGAGTGTACACGTCTATATATAATGACCTAGGAAGAAAACAGGAAACTAATAACAAAGGAAACTACCCAAAAATCAGCCTATGATACAGATCCCATGATTAGAGGGAAAAATAATTTCCTATCTAAATATATACAATCTGATTAGTTTCCTAAAACACGTCTATGACAGCTGTACAAGTCAACACTCCCCCTCAAGCTGGAGAATAGATATCTTCCATTCCCAGCTTGGAAATTATTCCGTGAAAAGTTGCACTATTGAGTCCTTTGGTCAAGACATCTGCTAGCTGACTTCCTGAGGGCACATAAGACATGCAGATCAGGCCTTCTTCCAGTTTTTCCTTGATGAAGTGTCTGTCAACCTCGATATGCTTTGTCCTGTCGTGTTGAACTGGATTATGAGCAATGTTTATTGCTGATTTATTGTCACAATACAGCTTCATAGGCCCCACCCATTTGATTCTCAAGTCATCTAGGATAATCTTCAGCCACAACAATTCGCACACTCCTTGAGCCATTGCCCTATACTCAGACTCGGCACTCGACCTTGATACTACATTCTGCTTTTTGCTTCTCCACGTTACTAAGTTTCCACCAAGAAACGTACAATACCCAGATGTTGATCTCCTGTCTACTGAAGAACCTGCATAGTCGGCATCTGTATAGGCTTCCAATGTGAGTTCATTATCCCTCCTGAAGAGAACTCCTTTTCCGGGATTACCTTTCAAGTAGTGTAACACTCGATAGATCGCTTGTAGGTGTGACTCTCTTGGATCATGCATGAATTGACTAACCACGCTTACCGAGTATGCGATGTCTGGTCGAGTATGAGCAAGATAGATAAGTTTTCCAACCAATCTTTGATACATCTCCTTGTCAACACCCGGTTCCTCCTTTGCCTCGCCTAACTTCTGATTCGGTTCCATAGGTGTAGCTACTGGTTTACAGCCGAGCTTCCCAGTTTCCTTCAAGAGATCTGTCACGTACTTCTGTTGTGAGATGAAAATTCCCTGTCTTGAGTATGAAACTTCAATACCAAGGAAATACTTTAGTCTTCCAAGCTCTTTTATCTCAAACTCCTTCTTCAACCACTGCTTCAGGTCCTGCTTCTCCTTTTCATCGTTACCTGTAACAATAATATCATCAACATATACTAGAAGAGCTGTTACTCCCCCTGTGGCTGAATGCTTGATGAAAAGAGTATGATCTCCTTGACTCTGTTTGTAGCCTGTCGCCTTCATTACTCTAGTAAATCTCCCAAACCAGGCTCTAGGTGATTGTTTCAATCCATATAGGGCCTTCTTCAGTCTGCACACCTTGTTAGCTGTCTCTTTCCCTTCAAATCCTTGTGGGATGCTCATATAGATTTCCTCTTCCAGATCCCCATGCAGGAAGGCATTCTTCACATCAAATTGTTGAAGCTGCCAGTCGAAATGAGCTGCTAGAGATAACAAGATCCTCACCGTGTTCATTTTTGCCACTAGAGCAAATGTCTCTTGATAATCAACTCCATAAGTCTGAGTATAACCCTTAGCAACCAACCTTGCTTTATACCTTTCAAGAGAGCCATCGGCCTTGTATTTCAACGTAAAGACCCATTTACACCCCACCAGATTCTTTCCTTCTGGTTTGTCAACAATCTCCCAGGTTCGGTTTTTTTCCAATGCGTCCATTTCTTCTCTCATAGCATTCCTCCACTCCTTTTTAGACAATGCCTCAGATAAAGTGTTTGGAACAGAAATAGTGTGTAAACTCACAATAAAGTTTCTATAGGGTGGAGAAAAACGCTTAAGTGACACATAGTGGGACAAAGGATATAACGGATGTTTTGTGCATTCTCTGGTACCTTTTCTAACAGCTATAGGGAGGTCAAGATCTTTCTTTGGTATTTCATCAGATGGGATATGCAAAGGTGAATCAGAACTTACCGTATCTCCATTAGCAGGACTCGGGTTGTCCGTTTGAACTTGTGTCAGGTCCGGAACAGCTGTTTTTCTTGAATACACCAGAGGAAATCTCATAGAGTCATAAATACGGACAGACGCTGGAGTATGAACAGGGATTGGACAAGAGGAAGGTACGGACATGGGTTCGGATTCTGGGGAAGGTATGGACACGGGTTCGGATTCTGACACAGATTGAGGAATTGAGTCGGCATTCTTGGTGGAAGGTAGATCAAGAGACCCACAACCAGGGTTACTATCACAATCTTTTTCTTCTGTAAGTGAAATCTCCCCCTGAAGATAAGATTGTGAGAAGTATGGTTTGTGTTCAGCAAAGGTGACATCTGCAGACAAGTAAAATTTCCTAGAAGGAGGATGGTAACATTTGTACCCTTTTTGTGTAGATGAGTAGCCAAGAAACACACATTTGACGGCTCGGGGATCTAATTTACCTCTATTGTGGCTATGAACATGTACAAAAGAGGTACAACCGAAGACTCGAGGGATGAGACCATTTGACGTTCTGACATGAGGATAGAATTTTGCAAGAGTTTCCATTGGAGTTGTGTAATCTAATGTTCGTGAGGGTAGTCTATTGATCATGTATGTTGCAGTAAGGACGGCCTCCCCCCAATAAGATTTAGGAACATTCCCTTGGAATAACAAGGCCCGAGTGGTATTAAGTAAATGGCCATTTTTCCTCTCGGCAACCCCATTTTGTTGTGGTGTGCTTATACAAGATGATTCATGAATAATGCCTTCCTTTTGGAAGTAGGGTGTCAAGATTTGGTTGAAATAATCCCTTGCATTATCAGACCTAAAGCCCTTAATTTTTACCCCAAACTGGTTTTGAATCATAGAATGAAAATTAGGGATAACACTACTTACATCAGATTTGTGTTTGAGCAAGAATATCCATGTAACCCTAGTGCAGTCATCAATGAGAGAAACAAACCATTTAGCCCCCGAAATGTTTGGAATTGTAGATGGTCCCCAAATGTCACTATGAATCAATTCAAAAGGATGCAACCTTCTTTTATTACTGATTGGAAAGGGTACACGGGTGTGCTTTGCAATTTCACAAACATCACAATGGAAATCGGTAATATTCAATCCTTTAAACAAAGAGGGAAACATGATGTTCAAGACTCTAAACGAAGGATGACCAAGACGAAAATGATGAAGCCAAATGGCTTCTTTATTTGAAGAACTAAGAAAAGACAATGACACATTATTTATGACTCCTTTTGACGTACTCGATGTTTCAAGATAGTAGAGCCCGTTCCTTTCCTTAGCAAGTCCAATCTTCCTCCCCGAATCCCGGTCCTGAAAAACACAGTAAGTAGGATGGAAAATTGCATAACATTTTAGGTCTTTAGTGAGTTTTTGAATTGACACAAGGTTGGCTGACAATTTTGGGACATGAAGGACATCTTTAAGAATAAGTGATGGTGTTATTTGGATATCTCCTAATCCTGCAACTGTAGCTAGGGAACCATTTGCAACAATAATTTTCCTACTGCTAGGACACGGGGTGTACGAATTAAAGCATTGTGAGGTGTGAGTCATATGATCTGTTGCCCCTGAATCAACGATCCAGGAGTTGGTCAAACACTTTTCTGAGACATTAAATCCAAAAGGGAATGATGACTTACCTGAGAGTGCCAATGAACATGCACTAGACGGCTTATCAAGTGAACTAATCAAGCCTCTTAATTTTTCGACCTCTTCAACCTTGAGTCCCCCTTTCTCTTGTCCCTCGCTGTGGTTGGTCTGTTCTGTCATGTGTGCTTGAGACTGAAACCTCTGTTGACCTCCACGGTTTCCCCATTCTCGGCTTGGTGGTTTCCTATGCAATTTCTAGCAATTCTCCTTGGTATGCCTCGGCTTTTTACAGTAGTTGCACCACAGGTTGTCCTTGCTGTCTGACCTCTGATGGTTCCTGTTGTCCCTTTCCGAGAGCTTGGACAGGTCTGCTCTCCCTCTGTCTTGCACCTGGGGCTGTTCAGATTTAGTTATCAAGGCTGAACTGTCGGAGGCTTGAGATTCAAGCATCACACTTCTTCGGCTTTCATCTGCCCTTATTAGAGAGATGGTCTCTTCCAATGAAGGCGTTTCCTCCCTGCCAAGTATTTGAACTCTAACCTGATCAAATTCAGGATTGAGTCCAGCCAAGAAATCATATACTCGGTCCTTCTCAATAAAGTTCTTCAAGATGGCAGCATCCTCCGGGCACTTCATCTCAAATACCCGGTAGTGATCGAGCTCTTGCCATAAATTCTTCAATAAATTCGCATATTCTGTCACTGTTTTGTCTCCCTGTTTGGAAGCACCTGTCTTCACCTTTATCTCGTACACCTGGGCTGCATCACGAGCTTTCGAATAGGTCTGCCGAATGGAGTCCCAAATCTCCTTTGCAGTTGTCAAAAACATGCAAGTATCACTGATTGCAGGATCCATCGAGTCCCATAACCATGACATAACCATAGAATCTGCTTCATCCCATGCTTCGAAGAATGGATCTCCCTTTTTCGGTCCTGTTCCAAGAAGATGACTCAGTCGCCCTTTTCCCTTCAGGTACGTCTTGACAAACTGAGACCACTTGAGATAATTTTTCTCAGTCAGCCTGTAGGTAGCCCGAACGTTCTGCAGATCGCCTGTCATTTGATTTGAAGTAACTTCTTCCGATTGGACAGAGACGTTTGTGGTTTCAGAGGACATTATGGTTGGACGAAGACGGAACAGAAGGAAAGAAGAAACGAAGACTGCCGAGGAAAAAATAGAGAAAACGCAGCAATGAAGGCTGCCAAAGAAACCCAGAAAAGAGCCTAAGGCTCTGATACCATATTAGTTTACCAATTCTCCCAAAAGCTTAAGCTGTTAGGAGGTGGGCCAACAATAGTTTTATATTTCAACACTCTCCCTCACGTGTAGGCCAGACAATGGGCAAATGTGTGGACAAATATTAATTTGAAAGTCCAACACAAATTATAAGAAGCCCGAAACATATTACAGGCCCAACACGCAATGATAATAAATGGGGTTAAATAGTGCAATTGCAGGGGTTTGAACTCAGGACCTCCTGCTCTGATACCATGTAGGAAAAAATATGCAGAGAATAATAATTTCTCATTGATTTCAATATGGAGTGTACACGTCTATATATAATGACCTAGGAAGAAAACAGGAAACTAATAACAAAGGAAACTACCCAAAAATCAGCCTATGATACAGATCCCATGATTAGAGGGAAAAATAATTTCCTATCTAAATATATACAATCTGATTAGTTTCCTAAAACACGTCTATGACAGCTGTACAAGTCAACAAGATGAGATGTCGATCATTGAGCTTAATCATGAGACTAAGATTAACATATTGATCTACAGCATTAACATAAGAATAATGCACTTTAAAAAAAAAAAAAAAAAAGGAGCGAAATCTTCCTCTATGAATGCTTTTCTTTTCTGGTTACTTCTAATAGCACTATCCAATAACACGCATTTCCGAATGTTGCATTCAAACAATCCGCAAATTTGATAATCAAACAATACGCACATAGCAAAAATTATCCGAGCCCACTTCTTAATAATATCCTACTATCTTACTCTACATATGATTTCAATCAGATTATAACAAGCAAAGAGCCTATTTCCCACTCAACTCAACCGAGCCTTTAGCTCAAAAAAATTGGCTCAGCTATTCCATTACTTCTTCAAAACAGCCCCGGTTTCTCGATCCGGACTTTCTCTGCCAATTTAACTTTCACCCACAAATCATGCTCTCAGAAGCCAGCCCTTTTCCCACTCAAACTATTCAATCCTACTCTACCAATCATTCTCCGCTACTTATTTTCGATAATTTAGTACTTATTCCCAAAGTTTCACATGTTTCAACATCAAGAAATAATTCTTCCATTCCAGAAAACATAAGGTAAATTAACCATTAATTTAATATGTCCTAAAGAAATTTGGGCCATTTATAATAATAAACAATTTGGGCACAAAATGGAAAAAACCAAGCTTAAAGAAATGAATAGAGAAAATTTCCAGAGAGAGAAAGAGAGAGTACCGGTTTGGGAAACAGGGGCGTCACCGTAGATGGCTTTGAGGCGGGCGAGGGGGACCAAGGCGGAGTCGGAGTCGGCCTCGGCGAAGAGTTGCTGCTTCCAGTCCCACATGGCTTTCTTCAAGGCCTTGTTGGAGGAGATGAGGGAATCCATTTGGGACTCAAGAGCTTGGATGTCCCTCTGCTGGCTCACCGATCTCGCCCCCAACGCCACGAACGCCGCCACCAGGCACACGTTTATCACCGTGTTGTTGTTCGCCGCTCTCTCCACCGCCTTCGCTATCTTGTTCACCACCCCCTCCATTCTCTCTCTCTCTCTCTCTCTCCTCCCTGGGTTTTGAGGGTTTTAGAATCAGCTGTTTAACGTGGAAGCAGAGAGAGAGGGACTCTGGTTTTTCGTTTTTCTTTTTTCTTTTTTCTCTTTTGGTGTTTTTTTTTGCGGGAGCAGACCCTTGCATTTTACCCAAATTACATACACACTCCTTTGACTAGAAATACTTTGCATCTTTCAACGGATGGCTCCGTTTGGTTCACCAGTTTGAGTTGGAAATTTTAGGGTCCGTTTGATTCGTTAGTTTGAGTTGAAATATTTTAGTTGTAATAGTAAATTTTTTTGAATTTTCAGAAAAGACAAAAAACTTTTTGAGAAAAAAACAAAAACTTTTTAAGAAAAAGACAAAAAAAAGTACAGTTTAAGTTGAAATGAGATGATGAGGCAAACGGATGCTTAAGTTTCAATAGTAATTTTTGTTGACTTTTTAGATAAGATAAAAAACTTTTTCAGAAAAGACAAAAAACTTTTTAGAAAAATGACAAAAATTTTAGTTTAAACTCATAGTTTGAACTTGCTTTCCAAACAAGAGCTAAAAGTTTACGCAAAAACCGTAGGAAAAATTACATATAAAGTATAGACTGATGGTTTATTATGTGTAAGGGTGTGAATTTAGGTCATCACACGATCACACGACTTGAAATTTTTGTGGATTTAGCTTAGCTGTTTGGATTTAAAGAGATAAAAACGATTAATAAATATGTCAATATTTGGATTGACCTATCTAATATTGATTTATAAAATCAACTATGTGTATTGTTTGTAATTCAATTATAAAATTATATACTATTTTTATAATTATTTTCTTTGAATAATGGGAGTTTTGAAGTTTGCAATTAAACTTTATACTTGTTTCTCTTAATATGCGTCATTGTGTCAACTTGGTCAAAATTATATAAATTATTAAATGAATATATATTAACTTGAGAGATTGCACGGATTAACTATTTTAACGTATTTTATATACGTCTCGCATTGATGTTTTATTACACGTTTAATAAACAAGTCATGGGTCGATTTTTTTTATAGATAAATAAATAAGTTGACACACATATGACGGATTAACATGAATTATCACATCTAGACTTTAGCTATGTGGTTGGCTAGAGTCACTAGAGATTCACGCATGGGCTTCTTAGTTGTGTGATGGAGGTGCCAAGTGGAGTGGTCGGAGCTGCTACTGAGAAGAGATTTCCTAATTGCAAGATAATTTAATTTTTGTATTTTTATATTTTTGTGTAGGTATTTTCTTCTCTATAGAGCTTATTTGTATAGTTTTGAGACTGTTTTTAGCACTATTAAAAGTTTTTTTTTATGGTAGTTTCTCTCAAAAAAATTTTATTTTTGAATTATATTTTCTAAATGAGGGCTTAATTTTAAACTTGAGGGAAATTATTGCATCATAAGCTTTATAATAGCCACCCATGGTGATCACATGTTTTTCTGTACAATTTCTAACAAGTGTTTGAATTACGAAGGAACTACCATTTTTCTAACTTTAAATTAATCGAGGTTGCGAACTTGTACAAAATGAAAATAATGAGTCAATATAAGATATTATCTTTAATTCTAGAGGTCATAATACAAAAAACCTAAAACAAAAATGGGATGCCCAAAAAAGGGTTAATTGCTAGTTTGTTCTTTAATATTTATATGAAGTTATGATTTTAATCCTCAACTTTTTTTTAAAAGGTCCCCAACTTTTTTTTTGTTGTTGTTAAAAGGTCTCTAAATTTTTAAAAGGATGTAATTTAGTCATTTTTACTTAAAAAAAAGGTTAGAAATCGCATATATGACTCTTTTTAAAAAAAAATGACATTTATAAGTTGAATCATATTATTATTTTTTAATTATCACTAAATAGTAAGTCATGTGTGATTAATATGAGATTTTTTTTTGTTAAAATGAATTCTTTTATTGGTAAAAAGAATCAAATTGCACTTATTTCAAATAGTTTAGGATCTTTTAATCATAAAAATAAGTTGGAGAATCAAATCACAACTTTGTGAAAAAATTGGGGACTGAACAAACAATTCACCCTAAAAAAAAAAAAAAAAAAAAAAGGAGAAGAGCGGCACGTCCATATCACGCGCTCCAAAGGCGGGAGAACGCGCTATAAAAGGAGCGAAAAAAACCCAGTATTTCCTCTCTCTCTTCTCCTCCTCTCACTCTAAACCACTCCGAAGCGCCAGAGCAAAGCAATGCCCATGAAAATCCACCTTCCTAAGCCCTAACTTCTTCACCTCCACTGGAATTAGGGTTCCGATCCAATGGACGACTCCGCGTTGCGACTCGTTTCCGAAATCGGCACTCAACTCGCCCGGCAAACTCGCCCCAACAAGGATTTTCTTGTCAAATCTCTCCGAGTAAGTCCTATTCCCTCCTGTATATCACTTCTTCATCTGTTTTGTTCAAGTGATTTTGTTGCACATTTGGTTTCTGAAAGATTTTTTGTTCTTGATTCGACAATGTCACAGTTTTGGCGTTTTAATTTTTCTCGTTTTTGCTTTTTTATTCGTGTTCTTGTTATTTCTTCGAATTTTTTTTGTTAACTCTCGCAAAGGATTTTAACAAATTTGGGGAAACATATAATTGAAGAGTTTTTGAGGCGATAGAGAAGAATTACTTTTGTAAAGAGAGCGCACGTGTAGAATATAGGGCTCCAATGGTGACCGCGGAGGATATGGTTAAGTCCTTACTTTGTTTTAATTGTTTGATTTGTTTATTTATTTATTGTTTTAATTTGAAATGCCCATTTTAGTATAATTGTGGATGCAAGCTGGGCATGAACCAATTCTGGAAATCGGTTTATTTCTACGGTTATCTAAGTGGATTACGTAAAACTTGTTTTCTGGGTTGCGAAGAAAAGAACTAGCAAGAAAGATCATATTGTATAGGGCACTTTTGATATGTCCCGACTTGGGTGAGTTGGGAATTCGGATTGAAGAGGGAGTCCACCCCATCTTTCACATCCCAACTCATCTGAGTCACGATGTTAAGCGCTTTTCTATTGCATAAGCTAGCATTTATTTGGAGGTTTTGATTGTTTATTGTTGAGTCTTGTTCTAATTGTTACTAACTACATTGATTTTCTCCGGGAATGTGCTAACGTTCTATTACTTGTCATCGGAATGTTTTATCGATTGCTTGTCACCACTGTCTTTATCACTGTTGTTGCTTCTGCTGCAGTTAGCTTTTCATTTTTATGATTTTTGGCAAAATTCCTTTGCAGCAAGCTGTAGGTGCTTTGTCCCAGTTAGAACAGCCATCTTCGGCAGAAGTCACCAACAAGGCCGAAGCTGCCAAAAAGATAGAAGCTGCAATAAAACCCCTGAAGAAACGTATTATCAATGGCTTGCTTCAGCATAAAGATAAGGATGTTAGGCTTTTAGTAGCCATCTGTGTCACCGAAATTTTTCGGATCTTGGCGCCTGAACCACCTTTTGAGGATAATTATCTTAGGGTAAAAAATTTTACCACATTTTTAATGTTTAGGCCGCAACTCATATTTTCATGTGTGCTTATCCCATCTTTCACTCTTAAAATTAATTATTCTGCTTGTATTCTGTATGTGGTAATCCTTTCTACTAGCTTCTCCAAGTGTGTTTATTTGGTTGGCAATTGTTTGTTTTATTACTGACAACAACGAGGTACCCAATTCTTTATTTCAGGACATTTTTAAACTTATCCTCAGTATGTTTGCGGAGCTAGCTGACACCACAAGTCCCTTTTTTTCAAGGAGGGTTAAGATTTTGGAGATTGTTTCCAGATGTAAATGTTGCGTGATATTGTTAGATATTGACTGCAATGATCTAGTTATGGAGATGTTCAACATTTTTTTCTCTGTTGTGAGGTTGTCATCTTCTCCCTCCCTCACACTTTCCTTGTTTCTTTATCTTTAGATACAGTAATACTAATATGTTTTTCTCTGCAACATTTTTGTATTGTAACTCTGTAACTCTTATCTGTTTGTCATTACCATTACTTTATCTGAACTTCTTGTACAATCATACAAATTTAGCAATTTTTTGCCATCTCTTGATCAAATTTCATCATTTACAATGATGACGATCTTACTCTTATACCAACGAAGTATATTTTATATGAGAAGATATGAACCTTCCTTAAATGAATTCTTACCTGTACTGTTTGTACGGATCTTAGACACTTATTTCTTGGTTTTCAAGTAATTTATTTAGGATTTCTATGTGTTAGTAGGCTATAGTTTGTGTAATGTGAAGTCGTCATGACTTGAAGCGCTGGTTTTATGGATTGATTTGTTTCTATCCCAAGTTTGATAACATTAATGGCATTGTTTTCTTTTTTAGAGAACATCACCAGCGGAGTTTGATTAATGATATTCTATCTATAATGTCTGACATACTTAATGAGGAAGCTTCTCAGCCACTTTTGGATGTGATTTTGGGAAACCTTTTGAAAGAAGGAAAGGTGAGTATCTCTGTAGTACCATGTTTTTATCCACATGTTGTTTCAGCAGTTATTATTTTGCCTGATAAATAAAATATACACAATTGATTGTGTCTAAAATATATATTAAATATTTTCTGCCGTACTTCCAGTAACAATATCGTTGAAGCTTTTTCTATCAGTTTGTTTTTTTGGAAGCTTATGTCGATATGCTTCCAATAAAGCAGTGTTTTGCATTGTGGATACAAGGAAACACTTTGAGAAGTCTCGAGGGCATTTGTGTTTACACCATTAGATTGTAATGGACTGAGATTTGTGAAATTGGGCTCCTTGCATGTATGGTCTAGTTCTAGTGGAATTTTACCTTTTCTTTTGTTATTGACTTATTTATTTATTTTCTACAATGTGAAATCTGAAATAAGATCAAAGGTTGTTATGTTGTTTAGTACTGAACCTTTCTAGTAATGCAAACCAAAATGACATTGCTGATATGTTGGTGAAATATATTGATGCTTAAACTGGTTATAAAAACACCTGAATCGTTTTTCATCCATTTTTATTACAGGAAACACCATCTGCTTCTTCACAGCTAGCTATTTCTGTCATCCAAACTTGTGCAGAAAAGCTTGAGCCTTTTGTCTGTGGGTTTTTAACGTCTTGCATTTTGAATAGAGATGCTATAAGGAGTGAACTGTCCGAATTTTACCATGAGATTATTTTTAAAATTTACCAGTGTGCTCCTCAGATGCTTCTTGCTGTCATTCCGAACATGGTTCAAGAATTACTGGTATGCTTTCTCTTTCAATTTGCTAGGTTTTATTTTATTATGTCACCTCATTCTCATAGTACGGGTCTAGGCTCAAGATCCCATTATTTGAGTTGTCTTTCAAGAATTACTTGTCTTATCTCTTATGGTGTTTTTTTCCCCCCTTATCTTCAACTGCGTATTCATTTATTTGATTACTTGTATCACTTTGTTTTGTAGACAGACCAAGTTGATGTTCGAATAAAAGCTCTTACTCTGATGGGGAAACTTCTTTCACTGTCTGAGAACCATATCGCGCGGGATTACCGTAATCTTTTTATAGAGTTCTTGAAAAGATTCTCTGACAAATCTGCAGAAGTTAGAATGAGTGCTCTTCAATGTGCTAAAATTTGCTACATGACCAATCCTATTGGGACAGAATCACATGAAGTTCTCTGTAAGCTTTTGAAAAACTTTTGTTTTGTAATTGTGGACATTTGCTGATTCTTCAGGACCATCTGAAGTATCTTATATACACCTCTTATGTGGATTTGAACAGCTGCCCTTGAAGGGAGACTGCTAGATTTTGAAGACAGGGTGAGAATTCAGGCAGTGATTATTGCTTGTGATCTTGCCAGATCTAACTTAAAAGTTTTCCCACCCAAATTACTGTGTCAAACAATTGAAAGACTTCGGGATAAAAAGGTATGTCTACCTTCAAAAATTTCAATTTGGTAACTATAACAGAAACTTTCTTGGATTCTTATATTTATATGTGTGTGTGTGCAGATTGCTGTCAGGAAAGAGACTCTGCAGAAGTTATTGGAAGTATATCACGAGTATTGCAATCAATGTTCTCAAGGCTACATGGTAATATCTGACCACCTGGAACAGATTCCGCTTAAGATATTGATGCTTTGCTATGACAAAGACACTAAGGAGTTCAGGTTTGGTTAACACACGTCTGATTGCTTGTTTTACAAGAAATCAGTGTTTCTATAATGTGAAATGTAAACGCCCTGAATGGTGTTCAGGCCTCAAAGCATGGAACTTGTTCTGGCGAAAGATCTGTTTCCATCACTTCTTTCAGTTGAGGAGAGGACAAAGCACTGGGTTCACTTGTTTTCCCTTTTCACGCCCCTACATTTGAAGGCATTGAACTCTATTTTATCTCAAAAGAGAAGGTAGATTTTCTTATTGAGAGCAAATAAAGATCAGAGAAGAACTTATTATTTGGATGTTTGGTCAAAATATAGCCATCGTTCTGTTGTAATATTCTATGTTGTTTTACACAATTTATTATTTTAGGTTGCAAAATGAGATGCAAGTCTATTTGGCTTCAAGAAGGAAAGACAAGGTAATTTGTTGTTACCATTCCCTCACTCTTCCTCTTGCCCTTTGTTAACGTGAGTGCTTTTATCTCACATATAATTTTTTAATCAACCTTCGCATAGTAAACTCTATTTTCTCTACCTTTATTCTGAAATTTCTTTGCTAATGGATTTCAGAGTGCAAATTGCTGTACTTCTGCTCATGAATCATCTGAAGTTGCATTGTATTGTGTGACACTCCATTGAACTTAATTCTCTTGTCATTGAACACTCGCAAAAGTCTATAAACTTCAACATCGTCTTAATGTTCACGAGGTTTTTAGATTTAAATGCTTAGCTCTATCCTTAATCCATCTGAAGTTGAATGTTTGTTCACTCCTTATGTTTTATATGGATTCATTCATTGTCATAGTATGCATGTATCCCGCAATGATTCTGGTGAGTCCATCTACGCCCACTTCTTCCAATGTTCCCCCTCTGTGGTGACTCCAGCAAACTGTCAAGCCAATCAGTTGGCAGCAGAAAAAAAAGGAGATTATGACACAGTTTCCTTTTAGATTGGATAAAAGAGAGGTATAGATACCAAATGTTGTGTGGAGTAAGCAGCAGTGCGGTGTTTTTAACGAGACTTTGGCTCCTGTTGTTCTTGGGAGGGGAGGACGAGGAGCTCATATGGGCAGAGGAAGAAGGGGTTTTGCATGCAAAAGCTGCTAATGGTTTTGGAAAAAGTAAAACTGTAAAATAAATTTTAATTCTGATTATTATTTTTTTCCCTTAATTGAAGGTCAAGAGACATGCTATGCTATGTTAAGAAACTTTGACAGATGTTATAAATTGGAGGAAAATGATTTCAAAAAATTAGGTGCTACTAAGATGTTTCTTCCGACGGCGTTAGTGTGCAAAACAATGTAAAGTTCACCGAATGAAGTGTAGTTTGCCATACATTTTGTATTTGGGCTTAAAAGTCTTGATTGGGTTGATTTCATCGTTTCATGACTAGCTTGTGGTTATGTGTAACTCTGAATATCTCGGTTATTTTAGTTTAGTGATCCACAGATTTGTTGATCTTGCTCTACTTCTTTGACCAACATTGTACCACATTTCTGCAGCTTTTTGCATACATCATTTAGCATGTGAGTAATGTGATACACACACAATGGATTAAAAGTTGATTAGATATATATAACAAATTGATCAGACACACAAACACACACACACACACACACACACACACATATATGAATAAATATATATATTTTTTCTGGAAATAAAAGTTACTTGTTGGAACTTATTCTTTTAATATTGGCTTCATGTCATTATGGAATAACTCAAAGTTTAATGATTGGCAAAATTTTGATTATTTCTGAAACTTCGGAACTTTGTTGCAGGAGAATTGTTCAGAAGACAAGCAAAAGAGATATAAAACTTCATTCACGAAAATGGCTTCATCCTTTCCAGATCCTTCCAAAGCAGAAGAGTGCTTTCAGAAATTGAACGATATGAAGGATAACAACATTTTTAATATGCTGGAACTTTTGGTGAATGACCTACAGCATATTAATGCCCATAGCACCAGAGTAAGTTGTCCTTTTTCCTTAAAAGCATGTTTACCGATTCAGGAACTTTTGGTGAATGACCTACAGCATATTAGTGCTCATAGCACCAGAGTAAGTTGTTCCTTTTTCCTTAAAAGTATGTTTCCGATTCATAATGGATTGCCAACGGAAATAGAAAAGCTCTGGAAAGGATAGAAGAGGAAAATCTCTGCAACACTTTCTATTTTTTAATAAGTTTTCGTTGGTCTGACCTTATCTTACAGACTTACTCAATCCTTTTCTTTTTTCCAGGGCAAGCTTTTGAATATTATTGGAGAAAAACATCAAAATTTCAAGTTTCTACAGATGCTCTCCTTAAAATGCTCTTATAATGTATTTAACTCAGAGCATGTCCACTGCATTTTGGATAATCTTTCCAGTAGCAATTTCGGGAACAAGCAGTTTAAGGATTCTTCTGTCAAGCTTCTCTTGGTAAGAAATTGTTGCTCAATAGATTTATTAATGCGTTCTCTCGTGAGATGACATCTAAATTTAGAAAGTGGATTTCTAAATAATATAGTACTTAAATCATATTGAGTTTTTGCTAAAGGACATGTAATTGCAAAGAGGTGGTTAATACTGTGAGCACTCTCTTTATGCTGACGGGAATCTACACTTATAAAATTTGCAAATCAGGCAGATTTTCCTCAATGTTGAACATATTTGTTACGTGGTTTAATAAATAGTTGGGTAAAGTCCAAGACAAATTTCAGTACGGGCAAGACTGGAACTTTCAATTCTTATGTTCCGTTTTCAGAAAGAGTTAAAGAAATTCCATCTCTGTTCGTTTTATTGAATTGGAAACATGTTTCATAACGTATTATCTTTTTTTGTTTTTTCTTCTCCTTTATTTAGTTGTATTTCTTGATTTTTTAGTGCAAACAAAAAATCAGTTTCTTATTGAAAAAAAGAGAGAACAGAATCAAGAGAATTTTAAATCAAAAGATGATTATGGAACAAGAAACAGAAGCTGGTGTGGCAATCTTTTATCTGACTAATACACTCCCACGCCCTACTGTTGGCTTTCTATTTTAGAATGAAAAGATTGAGTACCTTCGCTGACTGCAATCTGCTTGTGTAATGCTTATGGACTATTAAATTTTTTGATATGAACGGTGTAAAAATACTGCTGCTTCACTTTTACTTAGGTTATTACCAGGATCTTCCCTATGCTCCTGAGAGGTTCAGAAGAGCAATTTCAATTTTTATTAGAAGGAAGCAACAGAATTGATGATAAGATGATTGAGGTGCTAGCAAAAGCAGGCCCGCATATATCTTTAAAAATCAGGTAACTTCTGCTGTCTGTTTTATCTTTGTGGGGTTGCCGTCAATTTCATTGGAGCAGAGAGATGAATTATTAGTTTATTTAAAGATGTTTTTATTTATTTTTAGATATTCTTGTCAAGAATGTTTTTATTGATACGAATACATCTGAATACCGAGTACTAGGTGTCCTTGGAAACAACAATAATACCACATGAGGATTTTGCCTTCCACATCCGGTGTTCATGCCTTTTTGTGAAAAATGAAAGTTTTATTTGGATGTTGTAAGGGTATCCGAGGCTCTGTTTTGTTCTTTCTAGCTCGGCTCTGCTATAGATGCATCTTGCTTTTTCTCCTTTCCTTTCATTCCTTTTCTGTTGTTCGTGGAGGATATACGTTATCTTTTTCCTTGCAAGTCATTCAAAAATCAATAAAATGAGTTTTTGTTATAAAAAAAAAGTTAGGATGTTTCAACATTCGAGATGTAGTCTTCCAGAGTCCAAACCAGACAATAATACTACCTTTGGTTGCTGACTAAAGATATACTTTGCAAATTTGAATGAGGATTATCAATGTTACAACAAAAATTCCTAATAAACGTTCAAAATTCAAATTAAGTTTAAATGGTGACTAGATTATGATTTAAGTTTAAAAATATTAAACGTAACAAGCATTTTGGATTCCTCTAAATTTCTTCTTGTGGTGACCATGTGGAGACTTCATTATTAAAGTATTTTCTCTTTTTTTATTAATTTTAAAGCTACATTTTTCACTATACATTAATTGAAGTTCCTGCAGTTTTTAATTTCGTTCTTTTCTGTCTTTGTAGTGAAATTTACCCTTTTCTGAAAAGGGTATGTCTTGAGGGGACTCGTCTGCAGTCCAAATTTGCTGTTTTGGCGATTGCTGCATTAGTTGACACTTCAAAGCAATTCATTTTCTCAGACCTGTGTAAGGTACCACATAAATTTTGTAATATTTTTTAGACTCATCTTTTAAGAGCTTTCTTGGAGGTCGTTTCGTCTGTGTATATTGGTTTCTTGGAGCACCGTGGCTGCTTATAGTGAACATGGCTGATAAGTATACCTATATTCTTATGTCATCTGGATCCTTTTAATAACTTATTTTTAACTACTTTATTTACCTTTGAAGTTCTATGTATTTCCTTTGAATAAGTAATTAAATTGCTAAGAGAAATGAAAGACATGCATCACCAATATAATTGTACGATATGATAATAGAAAAGTAAATTCCGCCAGCTCTGCTAAATGCCTTATTCAATGGCTAGACGCTCCCGTCTTCCAATAGAAATCAATAGGAAAGTAGAAGTTTTAATGCAAAGATTGCTTGTAATTATTACATATAGTACGGTATGATATTCACAGTTTCTGTTTCAAATATTGTCTATTATTAATGCAAGGCCGAAGCTATGGCCTATACAAAGAATGGTTTTTGTCTGAACCTGGACACAGATGAAATTCTCTTCATGGTGGGAAGTTGTCATAGTCATTATCAACCTTGGGCTCTTTATCTTGCAGGAACTTGTGGAATCTTTACATTGTGGGAAGAACATTCCGACGGTGTTGCAGTCTCTGGGATGTCTTGCACAACATTCTGCTTCAACATTTGAAGCTCAAGATCAGAAGATCACACCATTTATATATGAGACGATTCTCCAAGTAATATTTTACGTACTCATTTTCTTCTGTTGTGTGATAGAATACAGCTGGAGTCTTTTCTTCTTTTAGGTTGTTAGTGATTGTTCTTGTTGAACTTCTTTGTTTCTATATGTGCGTGGTAGTCATTCTTCTAAAAATCTGAATTTAGCTTTGTGTAGGTGGACTTGTCAGATGATTCAAATCCATTCGATGATATTTCTGGGCATACTGATTCCTCCAACTTGAAGGTACGTTTGGATAAATTTGGTGTTTCCCTTGATGCAGTGTCGGTTGAGCAAGTAAGGGTGTCACCGTAAAAGTATGCACTGAACCCTTGGTTCCTTGTAGGCATCGTTGCTTGACTAGAATGTTTGATTGTACATGGGGAGTTTGGGATAAAAATGGTAATAATTGCAATAAGGGAGGATGATGTACATTAATGCTATATGCGCTCAAATTATTTATAGATCCATTGGCAAAGTTTTTAGTTTTTGGAGAAAAAGGTTGCATCTTGTAGCTTGTGTCAAATAATCCTAACCTGATAATACAACTTTTGGTGGTCTTGAACTCTTGTTGCTAATAAACTGATTTGGATTTACTATGCATGGAAAAATGTCGGCACATCTAACAAAATTTTTTATTTTTTAAGCGTGCAGAGTTTCAAATATCACTGATTCGTTACATATTTTCATAGTAATTGGGTTATTTTTTACTCATGCTGATGTAAACTAGATGTTTCATTTTGTATATTGTATTCTCTAATTCAAGGTTGAATTTTTGTTTTGGTTAGTCCCATGCGTTGCTTTTTTAAAAGGAACTCTGAGCTGAACTAATTAATTTAATTAATGGGCATATAAACTAAAATGGAATAATTTGGATATGAAGGTGATTGAATTTTGAGTGTAGCTCTGTATGAACTATATTTTCCTGTATGACACTTTGTTTTTCCATTTTCTTGATCCTTTTGTTTTTTTTTGGTCATTCTCTAGATATATGGGCTGAAAACACTTGTCAGGAGCTTTTTGCCACACCATGGAGCTAATGTCGGACGGAAAATCAAGGAATTATTGGACATATTATTGGCAATGCTGAAAAATCATGATTCTTGTGGCGGTGTCACCTCATGGTAGGGTTTCACATCCATGTCTCCCTCAACTAATAACAAGATTTGAATAATTTTTATTAATTCACACTCAGCCTTGATATATAGCAACTTTTACAGAAGCATAATACGATCTTTTTAAGCTCAAGTTATGTTGACCCAAAAAAGAAAAAAAAAAAAAAGCTGAATCATTGTCTGGGATGTAATACTTTGATGCCAGTCCTTTTGAGGGTCTGTTGGCATTAATTTATTATGGAGATTATTGGACGTTCTCTTATGCTTTTGTATAGTTGTCAAGGTCACGTTTTCGCTGTGGAATTTGATTCTTCAATTCGTTTGCTTGTGAAATAATGATAGGTGTTAATAGATGCTTATTTACTTATTGTTGTAATTGAATGCAGTCAAAGTAATAATGCTTGTGTAAGACTAGCTGCTGCAAAGGCCGTTCTCCGACTTTCGCGAAGATGGGATTTACACATTTGTCCAGAGACATTTTACTTTACATTTCACTGACAAAGGTATGCTGGGTTGGCTCTATTCAGAAACTGGCACGGTGATGAAAGGAATCTTGTATAGACGGTATAAGCACTGCTTCAGAATCATATGAAAACCACATTATGAAGCACTGCTTCAGAATCATATGAAAACCATATTATGAAGCACTGCTTCAGAATCATATGAAAACCACATTATGATAGTCATACTTTTTGAAGAATTAGAGAAGCGAGGGACATATTTAGTCCATAATTTCAGCACTTGGATAAAATAATATCTGTTTTTTCGTCATTAATGGTAAGTTATTGATGTTTTTCCGCAACAAATGGTTTTGAGGGAAAAAAATCTCTCGCTCTCTCTTCCAACGGGAAATGAATCCCTCATGATTCTTTCAAATGGATGTTTTTTGAATTTGGGTAGTATTTTTCTAACCAACCACAATTTAGTTGGCAGTGGGGTCAACCTTTTATTATATTAGCAGTTCTTAAGAAGGTTGGGGTACCTTATTCGTTTCTTTCTTAATATTTCACTTCTTACTTTGTTTCACTTCATTACGTATATATATCTCTTGTTATCTTTTTGGACATTCCTTTTTTCTGTTTTTGTTTTTGGTTTTTTTTTTTTAACTAGACACTGGTCTATATTTTTCTCTTGTTGCATTCCAGGATGAGTCGCCTTTTGCTAGAAGATCATTTCTTGATAAAACACATAAACTGTTGAAGGAGCGTGCCATACCAAGTAGATATGCATGTTCTTATGCATTGGCCTCCTCGGATTGCCTCAAGGATATACAAGATGATGTATGCTAATGTCTACTATAAATGAATTAACTAATTATCCTTTTTTTGTCCTGTAGAATTAAATTTTTTTTGGCTGAAACTGTTTGTTGCAGTCATCTAAATATATGACAGAGTTTGTTAAAGAGTACAGTAGAGAAGCTCGAATTCGTCAAACTGCTAGAGTTCAGCAAGGATTAATCACTGACTTTCCTGCATATATAGTGGTATTCTTGATTCATCTTCTTGCCCATGATAAAGAATTTCCTCTTGAAGAGTGTCAAAATGAAACATTATGTGCTCGATTTTGCAGGTATGTCTATTCTCTATACCGAGTGTCGCATAGTCTATGACTGCTGCACCACACTGCTGCTAAACATATGTTTCTTTGCAGTCCACTTTTTTGTATCTTGCAGGCATTACTTGATGCCAGCAATGTCGATGGTGACTTGGATGTTGTTAAGGATGCTGTCTTGTATTTGCTTTGTGTTTTCCGTGCTATTAAGAGAGCTGAGGATGCTGTTGACGTTGAAAATACTCCCGTAAGAGTTTTCTCTTGGATTATTCGTCCCATTTAAATTGCCCTGTTGTTACGTGATACAGAAAATAGGTTTTTTTTTTTTTACATTGCAGAAGCTTCACCTTCTAGCAGATATTGGGTTCTTTTTTGTCACTGCAGTAAATCAAAGTGGAATCCCCACTTCACATACCCCTGGGCACATTTTGCTGCCGTCATCGCTGTATAGAGTAAGTATTACTGTACTGGTAACAAGAAGTATGAGGTAGATTGCCAGAAGTTTTAATTCTTCATAACATGCAAAAAAAAAAAAAAAAAAAAAAAATCTATTTAACGTATCTTGTGCAGGCAAATTCAATATGTCCCACTCAATCCTGTTTGGATGAGCGTTTCGCTAAAAAAGTCGTGCACATATTTAAGTCCGATAACACATCTGAGGTGCCTTTTTCTGACTTAATTATATGCTCATTGTTATTTTGGATAACTTTTTTTTTTTTTCCCCTCTATATATATTTGTCTTGATAAGAAATTATCATTTATATGTCAGCTTGCTAGCAATCTTTCTAAATGCAGTTGGAAGTATCTAGAGGATAGCATGCAATCAGATGGTATTAAGGAAGCAAGTTGAACTTAGCACCTCGCAAGATAGGAGATTTGTCCATTGTCAAAACAGCAGAGCCCCAAAAAACTGGGGAGAAAGAAATTACTGTGCGATCTAGGAGAAAACGGGCTGCATCTCCAAATGCTCCAGTATCAGTTCAATTGCACGAGTGTTCTAAAATTGATCGCCATGCTGTTGCATCTGAAAAATCAGGTTTAGTTTGGAGAAAGAACAACTTTTATCCTCTAGTGGTTCTCTGCCTGTAAAACCTTCTCTAGCTGAATCACATGTTTCAACCCGAAATTCTAAGAGAAATTCTGCCTCTTTGAAAGAAATTGTTGAGGTGGTGAATAGCAGCAGCAGTGCTGAGTATTCCAAAGTTGACAAAACCAATCTCAAGGCCGCTTGCAGCTTGAAAGTAACTATGAACTCAAACTTAGTTGTTTGAACTTAGTTGATATCGTCCTTAACAACTTTCTAAGTAATTAATGATGTTTCCAATTATGTAGGAAACTAGTAGTAAGGGGGAGGCATTAACTGGATCCCGGATCAAATTGTTATCTCTGATCGATAAAGGGTGAGGATTTTTTATTGTCAAAATAATGTGTGGGGAATCATTTGTAGTGTGTCTACCTAACGATATCTTATCCTTTTCTTTTTCCAGTTTTTGTTCTGGCACTGTGGATGGTTTTAATTCCGAAAACAATACACACAAGGTGAATGAACATAATATATGCAACTCGATTCTATACTCTGTTATCAATTGTAATTTCTTTTTTCTTTTACATTTATATTGATTTTCACTTTGATTTTTGTTTCTGGTTTTCGCAACTGTGTGAATACTTATGGGTCTCTGACTTGTCTGAACATCTTATGTTTTTCTGCTTGATCTCTATGTCATTTGGTCTTTTTCTAACCTGGTTTATAATTATTTTTATTTTCCTGGAAAGAAAGTTACATTTTTAGGCAAGGATGATTTCATAAATCATTTTGCATATTTGAAGTTGTGGAGGAAAAAAAAAGGTGCAGGGAGGGAGAGTATGTGGAAACTTATAAATATTTGGATGTGGTAGATTATTTTATGGAAGTTTTAATCATGTGCATTTTGAGATTTATGTATACAGACGGAAAATTGACATTGGAATATAGATTGTATATCATGTGTTATTCTCGGTTTTTTTATTATATATTTAGGGGCGGCTTTTTTGAAAAAAAGAAATTATGTTAACCCGTGCTTACTGTTGTTCGTTGTTACCATCAAACTGGTTGTTGTGGCAGTTCTCTGCGTTGGTCATGGTCAGTAGAGATGGTTTTTTTATTTTTTATTATTTTATTATTTTAATTTTTTTATTCTATTCCACATAGTTATACTAAGCATATCTCCAGTTTGTTAAGATAGTTATACCACGTGATAAAACATTATTGTATGTTTTGGATCAATTGGACAGATTACATGTGACAGTGGAGTTGTTGAACAAGCATGCTTGGATAGCGAGAGCTGGGAGACTTTAAATGATGATTCCCAACTGAAAAGGGTAAGATGAAGATATGAAGAATCTTTGAATGGTATATACTAGTGGTCCTAAGACCACATTGCTGTGAAGGAAGCAGTAGTGGAGTCAGAAGGAGAATCAGTTTTTCAGAATATGTTATAATTTAGGGGTCTTTTTTTTTTAGGGCTAATAAAAGCATTCAAAAAAATTGAACTTTGTTGCACTTCCTGACGACAACTAACTTACGTGCCTTTGTAATTTCAGACTTCGAAATAGAATATGGAACTAGATAAATCCTATTTGCCAGTTTGCTTATGACAGTTAGAAAACACCATTATCTGATATGCAAAGACACATATTTTGTTATAATTTCTTAGAACATAATGTTCAGTTGAGCGCTCTCTTCTGCACTGGCATCAGTCCCAGTACGAAGGATGTATGCATTGTCTCAACATCATTTCTGCTTGTCAATTACGTACTCACATGTTTGTGTTGCTTTTTGGCCTAGCAGGTTACCTTGGCTGTCCATTCAAATGTCATTGATTTGCAGCACCGGTGAGTGGTTGATTACATTTCACCTTTTCGTGTCTCTTTATATGACTATTTAACACTGCCGTTACTCCCCCCCACTGTGCTGTTGCTCGAAATCTTCTTCTTTTCTCTCTCCTCTCTCTCTCCCTCTCTTTTTTTTCCTGGTTGTTTGGATTTGCATCTTAGTGGCCTTTCCTCCAATTTTTTAATTCAAGAATTCTGATGCAAATTTTAAATTTGGATTACCTTTTGAGTAGTCTTTCTGATTAACCATCTCTATCATAATGATTTACGTTAAAGTTAAGTGCCTGGTCTTCTACGAAATATGTTAAAGATATTTGTCAAGCTATTATGAGATTAAACTGCATTTCATCACTCATCATGAAGGCATTCAATCTAGTTTCTCGTTCCTCTTGCTTTACATGTTTCAGTTGTCTTTGGCATCATATTCCTATTTTATAAGTTTTTTCCATTCTATTTGAAATCTTTGTCGTTAACATAGACAATTAAATTTGACACTTTTCTTTGTAGTTCTCGGGACAATGTTGGCTTTATGAGCATTTTATTTCTTTCTGGCTTCGTATAAATTTATCATGCTCTACTGTACTAAAATGGGATGCCTTTTTCTTTCAGTGGTAGAAAGAAAACTGTTGAAAAGTACGGTGAAGATGTTGCTGAAAAGTCAAAACATGTAGCAAATAAGGAGAATGGTAAGTTTCTGACAGAACAATTCTATGACCTGATAATTATCTGAATCTACCATGTCAGGATAGCCATGTAAAGTTTAACCTGACCACTGCATTTCTAGCATGTGTTTGCCAGTACATATGGACTTGGGTGGTGCTCACACACACACACACAAACATGTAGGAGAGGCCTCATATAGCTTTCACTTTTTTATTTTGAGAAAGTGATTACAAAACCTTAATATAGGTAGAGAATGGTAGTAGTCACTTGTTCTGTGCATTAGCAACCCTGATACGTAGTGAAACAGAATTAATGTGCGCTCATCGTGTGAAACGACATGTACACTATCAACATCAAGAAAAAAAAAGAAGAGATCAACTCCACGCAGAAGACAACAGAAAGACGAGAGAAGGCCAGAAGACTATGCTACGGCTTCTAATCCAAACGAAAATGCTAGTGCCTTTGGATTCTCTAGAAGTAGGAATTGAAAAAGTTGTTAAGTACTTTCTTGCACAAAATTTCCTTCTTGATCGGTATGAAAAGTGCTTCAGTTAAGACAAAGCTAACACCAGCCACCTCCACTTCACTTTACATTTCTTTATATCTTGATCCACGTCGTCAAATATCCTTCTGTACCTTTCCAACCAAAAGACGCAAAACATAGCTTAGACAGCCTGCCACCACAACACATACTTTCTGAATCATGAATGAAAAGGAAGTACAATTTGAAGGAAGAACCCACATAAAGTTGATCTCACTGACCAACTGCTACCTCAAACTAAAACAACTTAACTATCACTGACCGATTAGTTGGTATCCTCTCTACTCTCATACACAGTTTCTCTTGAAATTTTAATGACTAGGCCGCTAAATGCCGCTTCTGATTCAGCATCATTGTTGTCTTTGCTGCATGAATGCAGTTCGAAACTTCTTTTTTTTTTTTTTCCCTAGTGATAAGAACTTTTTGGTCTTTGATTCTTCTATGACTTTTTTCTACTCAACAGATGACTCCAATTCCCCCCTTTCAACCTTCCTTGGGTTATTTGGAAAGCTAGTGTTCCTACGAAAGTTTATAGTTCTCTTAGCTGTTAGCTCTTAGGAAAATTAAGCATCTACGAAGGCCTTTATTGTCACATCATGTTTTAACTACCTTAGTTAAAGGGATACTTACATCACATTTGGCATGAACATTTCATTCTGTATTTTGTTCCGTGAACAGTGGTCATAGAAGTATCGAGAAGTGACTCTGTTTTGATTGATTATATTAGCCTCTCTGTGCATATGTTCGTGGAGATGGAGCTTGAACTCTGAATCTTTAGCATGGTTATTCTAGTGATTTTCTTCCTAACCTCATAATATTTGGGTGCAGAGAAGAAAAAACGGCTGAAAGCTTATGCGGACACCTCAGCATCAGAAGTTATCAACACGAGTGAGAATGCTGTAAGTGTTAACCTTTTAATGGACAATGTTTGTGCTCTGATAGACAAGAAGTCGGTTTTGAAATTCTGATGGATACTAGAAAGTTACGGATTCTGTGGATAAAATTGGAACTTTCAGTGTTGACCTTTCTTTGTGGCCATTCACTGCTGTTGATGCGTAGAAATTGCTCTTCAAGAAAGGAATGTAGAAACTGTAGTTACATTCTTCATGCAATTTTGGTGCTCATTCTTACGACTTTAAATGCTGGAAGTAACTTTTTGTTCGAAAACATGGTGCCAGTTGTAAAGGAAATTATCATCATGGCAACTTGTTAATATGATTGTTTAACGTCCTTTCTTACAGAAGGTTTGCTTTGTTTTCCTTATTTCAGGTTGCTAGAAGAACTCGGAGCCGAAAAGTGTAGATAATACTTGCATTTTTTTCTGCACCATTGTTGCGTTGGACCTTTCTTTTTTCTTTACCCCGTAACGAATTAAATCGGGGGCTTTACACTTCAAAATCTGTAACTTAGGACCGAATTCTATAATGCTTGTTCGATATCGAAAGCCCCAAGGGAATCATGGTTTACCCACATTGCCCTTCTGTAAATTATGGTCACTTCTGTAAATCGGGGGCTTTACACTTCAAAATCTGTAACTAGGGCTGTAAATATTGTTTGGAGCTAACATGCTTCGGATTGGGTGTCTTGCCACTAGTATTCCAATCCAATGAGAGCTGGTATTGAAATTATGACTCAAATATGAAACCCCTGGCTTTTATCGACTCTTCGTTTTCCCCCTCATCACTTTCCTAGATTTCATATGGTGTGTTCTTGAAGGCAGCCGAGGAAAAATGAAATTATGTGTATGATTGGGAAACTCTCTAGGGAAAAAAAAATGTAAAAATTAGTGTTATTAGTTGATTAGCACTCCCGGTCCTGCAAAGCAAACAGTAAGTCCACCCTTGGGTTTGGCTGGAGAGAAAAGTGAAAGGAATGAGAGCAGTGGTTCGATCAGTGGAAGGATTTTGAAATTTATGATTGTTTTTTACTTGAGAAGAGGATGGGGTGAGATTCTAATTCCTTCTAATTACCCAATTTTAATCTTTTCTATAATTTAATGAGAAAATTACCTAAATAACTTCATTTTTTTAATTTATTGATCAACATGATACAAATTTTCTACTTTTGACCAACATAACATAAATTTTAGCTAATTTTAGTTTAATTTTGTGTCATATTAGTTTAGTGTTAACTTTTTATATCATATTGGTGAAATGATCTCTAAATTTGTGCCATTTAAGTGCTTTTCCCTTTCTAAATTGAGGAGATTGTTGCAGGGATCGCATAATGCATACTAAACATCAAAGGATTTCTCTCTCAACATTTTGCATACTAAACATCAAAGGATTAATCTCTCAACATTTTTTTTATTTAGGTGATCTAACACTCCCTCTGGTCTATTCTCTCTTTACTACCGAACATACATGGGCTTGGCGGTTAATAAGATTAAAAGATAGTATTTTACTGAATTATTGAAAGTATCAAAGTTACAAAAGTTTCCCCCTTCTTTTTGCTACTAACATTACAAAAGGGAGTCGACTGACTACACGAGGAAAAGAAAAGAAAAAATAATTAGAATAAAAATAAGAAGAGCAAGTGGATCATGTAACTGGAAGCACAAGAAATATGATTAAGTACTTGACAAGGACAAAAGCCAATGACTCAATTCACTAAAAGGAACATGAGTGGTAATTCTACAAACCGAAGCTACTCCTGGATTCTATAACAACAACTTTAATGAATTAATATAGTGTTAAATTGTTGCGTCAATAGAAAATTTTGATATTTAGATAAAAAGAAAAGTGCTCTTCTATGTAATGCCCTCTTTGATTCTACTTTGAGAGAAATTTATCACAAGATATAATTAATCCCAATTTGATTTTTATTCATTGTTACTATTCATTACTATATTTTTATTTTAATTTGTTTAGTTTACAAGTTTCAAAGTATAATAATACTTATTAAATGTAGAAATAACATAGAAAAAGACATTATGAATTGGAATATAAAATAAGATAATACTATTTTTTATTTTTTATTTTTATAACAAACATTGCATTTACATTGATAAATACATTAGAGATGATCTAAATAGCTATCATATTGAACAATAATGACAAGAAGTCAAGTGATATACCAGATATGCAGGAGAGAATGCACACGCGAGATAGAGAAAGAGCAATTCAAATAAGAGAGAAAGGGAAAAATATATATAAGAGATTTTAGAGCTTGTTTGGGAGACATCTGGAGATATTGTTTTAAAAGTTGAGTTGGAAATGTGTGTTTGGAGAGGAAATTTTTGACAAAGTTTTGTAATATAAAATATAGTGCAAAAATTTGAAATGTGTTCAAAAAAAAAATATGCAAAATAGATCATGTCTTATTTGTCTCGTCGATAATGAGCATTTTGACATAAAAATTATTTCATTTCGATTTGAAATGAGAAAATTATTGATTTTTAAAGTTTGAGTTTTTTGAAAATGGAAGAGAGAAAAAGTTTGATTTAGAGTTGTGATTTTAAAATCTTGATAGTGAAATACCATTTGAAGACTGTATCCCATGTAGGCCCTTAAAGTAAAGGATAAGGATGATAATTTTTCTCATTAACCTATGAGGATCCGCTTTAAATAATGCAATAAAAGGGTTTCAGGAAACAAACTAACATAAAAAAGGATAAGAGGGTGTTTGATGAATGAGTTTAGTTAAGATTTTTAAGTTGAGTTGAAAATAAGTTAAGTTGAGAGTTAGAATTGAGTGTTTGGTTAAAAGTTTGAGTTGAAAATTTTAACTTGAGTTGAGTGTTTGGATGTAAAAAAGTTTGAGATAAAAGTTTAACTTGAGTTAGGACCCTGTTTGGATGTAAAAAATTTGAGTTAAAAAGTTCCCATTTGGTAATCATGTTTCACTCAAATTAAACTGTACTTTTTCATCTCAATTTTTATCTTTTTCTGAAAAGTTAACAAAAATTATAACTAGTTTTTAAAAAGTCAACTAATTTAAACTTAAAAATTTCAATTCAGACCGTTTCACCAAACGGAATATAAGTTAAAGTTAATATTCCGATGTAGGTTGTGAATGGAAAAATTGAAAAAATAAAATAAATAAAAACACACATCAACAACATACTTGAATACCTTTTAAAATATTTTTTACATAGCCATAAAATACAACAACATGAATTACATAGTTGCTAACTAAAAGTTAATTAAAAAACATAATAATTACAATCCTAATCTAGTTTAAATAGATAAAACTGGGATTGATTTCAAGTGGATTTATACTATGGATTTTTGTTGATATTTATCCCACATATCATCGGCCAGCATATGTCTCATCTGATTCATTGCACCATTCGTCGATGCATGTTGCTGCGTTCTTGTACTTGGGCCTGTACCATCTACTCTGTCGGTCAATAAGTAATCCGCGTTAACATCGACATGTCCAGCTACAGGCACACAATCGGCCTCATACTCTTCAAAAAAGGGATCCCAACCTGCACCATTCTTATGAAATTATGAAGAATCACACACGCTACTGGGATCATTACTTGTTTGTCTATTGGATAACTGTTGATGCCTTTAAGTATTTTAAATCTAGCCTTCCAGGCACCAAAAGTTCGCTCAATACAATTTTGCAGCGATGAGTGCGTGTAGTTAAAAACTTCCCTGCGGTTGCCTAGTCCGACGCGATATCTTCGATATTCGGGTAAATGATACGTCTCTTGCCGAAAGGGACTCAGGAAACAATCCTTATTGGCGTAACCCGAAAAGACTACGTAAAATTTTCCTACAAAATAAACATCACATTTTTAGGAATACATATCCAATATTTTTTAACTAATTTATTATTTATAAATACTGCTATAATGTGACAGATCAGCTTATCTGGTGGAGGTATTGGGAAACCATGGAATGCTATTGCCTCTTCCAACATTCTGGCATCATGACAAATCCCTCGTAGCTGGCCAACATATATGTGAATTTCATATTAAAAGAACACGTCGCTAATACATTTTGCGAGTGATGCCCTTTTCGATTAATCCAAGTTTCAGCATTTTCCCGGCTTGGCACACATGGGACGTGTGTGCCATCTATAGCGCCAATACAATCTTGCATGAAAAATTACACTTTTAATATGGTTACCATCATTAATAATTCCCATTTTTTAATGATTCTTTCATACGATTATATGATGCCATTACATCAATAATGTACATCAAATCATGTCCAATATTTGTAGGAATGCTTCAGAATCAAATGTTGAACCTCTATATAGTCGGACGGTCTGATGAATTCGTCCTTTAGCGCACAAATAGCCTTTAACACTTCAGAGAACTAACATGAAG
This sequence comes from Ficus microcarpa, assembly GCA_025413485.1. NCBI lineage: Eukaryota > Viridiplantae > Streptophyta > Magnoliopsida > Rosales > Moraceae > Ficus > Ficus microcarpa. The sequence goes on along the minus strand of CM046377.1, from coordinate 47,010,983 downwards.
TTGTCTCTCTAGAATGCTGGAACAAATATGAAATATGTCGATTCGTAGCGCCTTGTACACAAATGGATAAAAAAATGAAACTGCTCGTTCACATTCATGTTATAAGTTGGTCTCAATAATTCCCTACTACTAATAGTTACTTAGTGATCTGAATGTTTCAGATTTCATGCTGATTAATCCTTGAATTATTTCGTCATGGCCATTCAATATCTTTCCACACATGCTGCCAGTTAGTCTTGAATAATGCATTGATTGTGGATCTCTTCGTCTGTTACGCCTACTAGTAGCCACGGTTACAACTGCCTTCGTAAGATAACTATCATCGTCGCTCTGCTCGTTTTCTGAGTATACGTCATCTTCTTCCTGTTCGGACGTGGAACTATACTCGTTCATTTCGAGAATAGATTGATAACTGGTCTAAATTTTAATGTTTACGTATTATAGATCAATTATTTAGGGGGTGTTTGGTGTGTAAGTTTGAGTTAGATTTTTAAGTTTAGTTTGAGTTAAGTTATGTTGAGTTTAAAAGGTGAGTGTTTGGTAAAAAGTTTGAGATAAAAAGTTTAGTTTGAGTTGATTGTTTGGTGAAAAAGTTTGAGTTGAAAAGTTTAAAAAAAAAAAAAAAAGGGCCCTGTTTAGATGTTAAAAAATTGAATTAAACAATTTTTTTGCTTTTTGTGTTTGATAACTTATCTTAACTCCAACTAAACGGTATTTTTTCACCTCAATTTCTGTCTTCTTACAAAAAGTGAGCAAAATTTATAACTACAATATTCAAAAGTTAAAACTATTTGAACTGGGGTTTTCAACTTACCTCAAAGTCACCTCAATTTAACATTCTATTGTAGGTTCTATCGACGCAAAATGTCAACATTAATGGAAAATTAAGTAATAACACCAATCAACTTACGTCATCAAAATATTTTGTAAAAGTAAGTAAATAGCCATAAATGGTACACCAACAAAAAGTACATAGTTGGTCAGTAAACATTGATAAAAACTACATATTAAGCATTACAGTCCTACTGTGGCCCAACAGTGACAAAACCAAGCTTGCTATCACGTGGTTTTATATCACGGAGCTGATTGATATATGTCCCACATACCATCAGCTATCATATCTCTCAACTGATTCATTGCATCCCTCCTTGCGTCATGTTACTGCGGTCCTATATGAATGTCTTCTCGGATAAGAAAATAATATAAATAAATAAAGGTATGGTTTTATTTTCTGACAGTTATTTTGATTAATAATGTCTATTATTATTAATATCGTTATTTATAACAAAATTTTAAATTTATATAGACTATTTTACACAAAAAGTTATAGCATTATATGTAGACAGTAAGTATACAAATTAAAATATCTATATATATTTATCAGATTAATACAATCGTCAAAATAAAACCTTAACCTACATCTATAATCATATATGGAAAGTTTTCCCATGGAATAGTCATATATCTGTTGTTACATATCTATAAGCCTTTTCTTTTCTTTCTTTTTTTGCCCTCGCCTGCTCATACGCAAGGATAATGGGTTTGTATGGCCCTACACCAATTTGGCTAGAAAACACATGGGTTTGTTGATTAATGCCTATATATTTTTTGTTTTTTTTTGGGAGGGGGGGGGGGATCATTAGTATATTGGTGGGACCAATACCTTTTTCCCCTTGAGTTGAGTGTTTCAGGTGGAGTGTGCTATTAAAGCCTGCAGCCAACGTAACTTCACACAATTTCTGGGAAAAAAAATTTTGGTTGGAAATCTAGTTTGTAATGGAGCCAAAACACTATCCGAACAACACGTGTTAGGTGTTACCAGCAGATTTCACGAATAAAGTGTGCTGGGAAAAACGACACCAACATTCCCAACATAACACCGATCAAACGACATGAAAACAGGAGAGAGAAACTAGAGAGAGAAAGCAAAAGAGTTGTTATTAACTCACAAATGGGGCCCATACCCAAGCTTCAACGTGGAAGGGACTTCGTGGTAGATCGTAACTGGGTTCGTGAGGGTGCACCGTCGATGGGCTCATCGGAGGGGATGGTTGTCGGCGGTTGGGGAAAAGGCGTCGTCGATGAGTGGGGGGCGAACTTGTTCAACGGATGGGCTGGGAACCATCGAGGAAACAAATGGGGAGAGAGGGAGGAGATAGCAGATGGCTTGAAGATGTAGAGAGAGCTCCAAAAACGAGACCAGCTAGCTTGAAGAAGGAGAGATGGGGTGTGCACAGAGGTTACCTGTTAGCTTCCATTTTCTATCAGTAGGGAGCTTGCTTTCGCCTGTCGAGGGGGTCTTCCGAGGCCAGCGAATCAAACCATGTAGGTGCCAGAGCTGAGATAAACAGTGACCTCATTTCACTGCACTGTATAACGGTTCAATCTTGAGTTGAAGATGAATTGATGTTCCAAACGAAATAAGTTCAGTTTGGACTGCGAAATACAAGTTCGAACTTACTTCCCAAATGGACCCTAAGGAAATAGAAAAAATTAATTCCCAATATCGTCATACACCGATCAACTATGCGTTTCAACACATGTGAATATTAACTAAATTTTTTAACCATAACTGCTGCAAAACATGGTTAACGTAATTTAAAATATCAGATATTAAAAAACATGAAATAGTGTAACCAACATGCTCGACGTAATTTAGAAATGTGAATGAAAAAAAAAAAAATAAACATAATCTAATAAGAAGAATAATGTCAAATTTATCCCTAAAAATGGAAAATACATATAAAAGGAGTCGAACAAGAAAATCAATCGGTCGAGGGCGGTTGGGATTGAATAACGGATGCAATAATGCCTCGTCTATCGTCATCGGGCAGCTTATAAAAGGTACGCTGGAGCCTTGGATGAGCATCGAAGTAGTGTCACCCGCTGATATTGTGGAATACCCATCTCAGACATAATAGTCATGCACATCAGCATGTGATCGGGGTGACTTGATTGGTCGTTACTTGTGCTTGATTGCGCTCGGCTCCAGAAATGACTAACTATTTCTTGCATTGCCATGTATGTCATCTCATTCGTTTTCTCTCTTAGCTTCCTCTTACCAGAACTACCTATAGATCGCAACGAACCTGCATCGGCATCTGATCTTCTGTTGTTGCAACGGCGCGCACTAGTGGAAGGCGTTAGATCCTCTTCAAAAACCGACCCGTTTCCAGAGTTGTCCATTAAACCTTCATGCTAGATGTTTGCAGTACTATCATCACGCATTGTAACTGAGCCAAAGTCTGAGGCACCTGCAGCATGATTTTTCTCGAAAATATTATAATAAAGCTCCTTATTGTGCAGCCCCTCGTGACGGAGATGGTTGCACTCCTTATAAACCTGCAAATGAAATTTTATCAATACACAAGTCTAATCGTCGCGTGAACAAACAATATAACGTCCATAGCTTATATTAAACAATGCTTACTTGAATATAGCTCTGCCACGCATTATCTGAACATATGACTCGATCCGTCAACGGATCGTATCCTAGACCGGTTTGATATTGCAACGCTTTCCAGCCCCTTTAAATTTTCTTCATCCTATCCTTCTTTTGATATAATGTTATTCCGTAGGCAGGAACTCTTCCATACTCAACATTGAATTGGGCAGCCCATTGATTGAGGATTGCAAGGGGGGATGTTTACCGCCACTGTAGGTCAAGTACTCATCAATTTTTTCAAGAGAATTTTTTTCCTTCGCGGAATCCCAAACGTATGTCTCATCCGATGCGTTACGCGGCATTTTCTTAAGAAAGCGATAACCAAAAAGAAAAGCATACATTAAAAAAAAAAGCCCAAGTCGAGGAGTTGGCTCAGTATAAATTGATTGACATATTTCATTTGAGGCATGTCAATGACCTGATACAAATACAGCTACCATGGCATAAAAGCCATACATTCCAGGTTAAACAAATTACTGGCAAGCATAACGAATGATTAAGCCCATTAACACCAAACATTGGCTTACATATCGGTAGCTGATAATTTATACTGGATTACTGACTCACCAGTCAGATAAAATTAAACCATGAAGTTGGGCATTTTACATGATAGCCAATGGGATCAAAAAACTAGCATAAACCTTGTATAAGGCACCAAAACACCAAGAAAGGGACCCAAACTAGGTTTTGGGTCTGTCAAACCACTCAAAATTTAGCACAAACCATGTCTAAGGCATCAAAACACCAAGTCTTGACCCAAACTAAGTTTTGGGTTTGTCAAACCACTCAAAAACTAGGACAAACCATGTTTAAGACACCAAAACACCAAGCCTTAACCCAAACCAGGTTTTGGGTCTGTCAAACCACTCAAAAACGACCATAAACAATGTTTAATGCACCAAAACACCAAACCTTGACTCAAACCAGGTTTTGAATTTGTCAAACCACTCAAAAACTAACACAAACCATGTCTAAGGCACCAAAACACCAAGCCTTGACCCAAACCAGGTTTTGAGTCTGTCAAATCACTCAAAAACGACCACAAACCATGTCTAATGCACAAAAACACCAAATCTTGACCCAAACCAGGTTTTGGGTTTGTCAAACCACTCAAAAACTAGTACAAACCATGTCTAAGGTACCAAAACCAAACCAGCCCAAACCAGGTTTTGGGTCGTCAAACCACTCAAAAAGTAGCACAAACCATGTCTAATGCACAAAAACACCAAGCCTTGACCCAAACCAAGTTTTGGGTTTGTCAAACCACTCAAAAACGACCACAAACCATGTCTAATGCACAAAAACACCAAGCCTTGACCTAAATCAGGTTTTGGGTATGTCAAACCACTCAAAAACTAGCACAAACCATGTTTAAGGTACTAAAACACCAAGCCTTGACCCAAATCAGGTTTTGGGTCTGTCAAACCACTCAAAAACGACCACAAACTATGTCTAATGCGCCAAAACACCAAGTCTTGACCCAACCCAGGTTTTGGGTTTGTCAAACCACTCAAAAACGACTACAAACCATGTCTAATGCACCAAAACACCAAGCCTTGACCCTAAAACCTACAAACCATGTCTAATGCACCAAAACACCAAGCCTTGACCCATACCAGGTTTTGGGTCTAGCAACCAACTAAAAAACAACCACAAACCAAGATTAAAATAGCAAATCACTAGAAATATAGCACAAACCAGGTTTTGCGTCATCTAATGAAGATAAAAATGAGCACACACCATGATTAAGGCACCTAAAATGAACACAAACCATTGCTAATCAACGAAAAAATCAACCAACAGCCAAATTTTACCAAAATTTATCCCAAATGAGGATAAACATTGCAAGCCAACTTCAAATTGAATATTTCAGCATGTGTCAGGCAGCAAAATACCCAAATCCAAACCCACATTAGAATCGCGTGATACAAACGGACTTCAACATTAAAACACAAACCAAGTTTTCGACATCAAAATACCGAAAGTAAATTTGTTTGACTAATAGGGGAAGAAATTATACTAGGGTTACCGAGTTCGAGCCGAAGGAGGAGTAAACACTAGCTGCCGATGGATTAGGGCAGGAACCAACGGGCCAAGGAGATGATTTTCGAAGTCGAAAATAGTGGGTAATCAGTCCAAGGGTTCGCCTTCGCTTCGCAGACCCCAATCGGCGCCGCATATGATTCAAGGGGAGTGGGTGAAGTCAAAAGATCAACAGTTAAATAGGCAAATGGGATAGAGGAATGAAGACCAGTAAACGGAGGTCCTAGTAAGCAGCAGATGGTCGAGGGGTTAGGAGGCACAGGCAACAGCACCATTGACAAGTAGTAGATGGGTGCCGGTGGGTAGGAACACGAGGGTGGTGAACAGTGGGCAAGACAGAGGTGAGCCAGAGACCACAGAGATGAGTGGGTGCACAGTAAACCAAGTTTGGTTTACTGTGCAACGGTTTAAAGAGTGTTTAGGACTGAACTGACATGCCAAACAAGTTCAGTTGGAACTTAACTCAAAAATATGAGTTCCAACTGTAATGCCAAACAAGCTATAAAAGTTGGTGAATATAGGGAAAATAATGAAAAAAAAGAAAAATATCATTATTTAAATTATTAGAAAATGATTATAATACAATACAATCAATATGAAGGACCAAGAAGACTATCTAATCGTCCTTTATTTTCTTTAGACACATGGATCGTCTAGATTTTGATCAAAACTAAAAAATAAACGCTTGGTTGAATCTAATGTTCTATATTCTAGAAGCTTGTTTCAATATATGCTCATTTGCAATTTGTAGACTTTTTTTACTCATGCTCTTCAGTAACGTATTTCTGCAGTTGGACAACCATACATATATAGTGCAAAACACCTCGCCTCTGGAATCATACAACGATGATCCAAATTCTCAAATCTATAGCATAAATAAGAAGCACGGATTCCCAAGTAACCTAATAGCCTTTCTGCTCTTTGCTGACACGTGTAAGTTATGGGTGAATTTTTTGGCTCTTTGAAACTGATGTTAAGTTTTTTGGTTCGGTTTTTAATTTTTTCAACTTTTTGTAACCAGGGACTTACAAATACCTTACAAGACACTTGCTAGATTCCCTATTATATTGTGACATAATGTAAATTTTTTGCTTTTTGAAATTGATGTTTACTTTTGAAGAATGATAGCGACACTTAAGAAGAAAGAAAAAGACCTTCCTTTTACTTCAAATTACAAAGAATATCATCCTCATTGTGAAGTACAATATTTACTCCCATTTACCAAAAAAAAGTACAATACTTACTCCCACAGCAAATATACCTAATTTTTTTTTGTCAAGAGAGAGCCTCCCCATTTACTTACGTCCGTCATTTCTTTTTTTTTTTTTTTTTTTTGGTTCTTTCTCTCTCTTTTTCCTTCCTATCTCCAACAATTCTTGGATATCACTCCAAATTTTTTTCCCTTTCCTTTTACTTCCTTCACAACCATTTATTACATGTCATTTATTTATAAAGAACAATTCTTCTTCTTCTTCTTCTTTTTTTAATCATTTTTTTTTAAATTTTTAGTCAATTAACATTTAAAATAATGTTTAACATAGATTAAGAAGGGTAATCTAGATATTTTCAAAATTTATCACTTAAAGGGGTATTTGTAACTAAATTTTACAAACTCATGAGATCTTTTAGATATGAATGAAAAATATTAATAACACTACCTTTAAATCATAATTTTTGAATACTAATATATGTAATATATGAATTATCATTTTGTTACTGATAAATATTTAAAATATTATTATATTATTTAGTTATATTTATCAATAAAAATATAACAAATAAGATTTTTTTTTAAAAAGTAATTCAATCAAATGGTTATTGTTTTCGAGTATGATAATATTTGTTCTAAGAGCTTACGAAAACGTGTCATTCAACATTTGAATAATTAGACGGAGAAAAGTGACACTTGAATAAAAATTCTTTTCTAGGGAACACAAGGACTAGGGTTTTTTTTTTTTTTTTTTTTACAGGAAAAAAAGAAAAGGAGAAAATCCTCAGAGAGTTCAGAGTCTCTCATGTCTGATACTGATTGTGATTGTCGACAACTAAGGAAAGGAATCAAAAATTAAAAAAAGAAAAAAAAAAAAAAAGGAAAAAAGCAAAAGAGAAAAAGCGGCGGTTCGTATCTACGCTACGCCGCTGTGGCGCAAGCTCTTACCCTGCGCACTTGACCATCTTCTCCCTCCGAAACCTTGCCGCAGCAGTCTAGCTTCCCTTCTCTCTCTCTCTCTCTCTTCCATGGCAAACCTCAGAAGGATTCTCCCACCTCTCGTCGCATTGTTCGCGCCTTCCTTGATTTTCTCAGCTTTGGTCCCTCTCTCTCTCTCTCCAACTTTAATTACATTGTTTCGATCAAGATTTATGGAGTTTCATTACCTTTGATTATTTGCTTGAATCGTTAATGGAAATTGATAGATTTGGATTGCTTTGTTTCCTAAAATTGCCTACTTCGTTTGATCTTAAGCAGGCGTGTTTATAGAATTATAACTGATTAGGATTCTCTTCGAAGTTCTGTATTGCGATTGAAGTTTCGAATTTGGGAAATTGAATTAAGTTTGGACTTTGAATGACATTGAAAGGACTCTGAATTTCGATTGCATTGCTTTCTAATTTGAGATTTTCTCGTTTGTTTGTTTGTTGGGGTAAAATCCCTAATGGAGTGAATAAAATGGTTGGAAGGGAATTTGGATCAGGAGTCTCAATCTTGGCACTTTTTAAAAAAAAAAAATTTTTTTTTCCTATTTTGATTGCACTAATGGATAATAGAAATTCTAGTTTCCTTTGTATTCTTAAGCTAGAAACACCCCTTGGGAAAGTGTTTTTCCTGATTTTATGTTAAAGAGAGAGACTTGCCTAGATAGTAGATATGTGATACTTTTCAATTTCCATTGTTTTTGATTTTTATTTGTATTTTTATTTTTGATTTCTTGCTCTTAAAGGAATTATTATTATTTCTGCCAAATGCCCATGAAAAATTATTTATGTTGACTTTCAAATTTTAATGAAACAAATGCAACTTGGGTTTTCCATTGACATATGATTTTTTGATTTGTTGAGCCATTCTAACTTTAGTAGTCCTTGGTCTTTGGAGCACTTTTTTTCTGTTTTTCTCTATTATATATCAGGCTGCTTCATGATGTTTGTGTGCATCTTAAGCTTCTTTTGCTCTAATATGCTTGTGCACTTTTGTATTTTTCAAAATCCCTGACTTATGCGGGCTTGTCAACTGTTAAACAGTCGAACCTGCTTCGGTTGATGATATTGAAGGCCTTGAGGTTGCTAGAGAATGCTTGGAAGAGGCTTTTAAGCTTGGTTCATTTCCTGATGATGATCAGACGAAGCCTGATTCGTTGGTTGATATTTTTAGTTCACTTGGAAAGAGCAAGGCACAGGAGAATAAAGCAGAGCTCCATGATGGATCAACATCTGTGGATGTTCCGAGCTCATCTCTTGCTGAAAACGTTCTGATGAAAATCTTTCAGACGTGTCGAAACCTCGGGTACTTTCTTAGTATCCACACATGTATAAATAATGTGTGTTTTGTTACTTGCTATGTTATATGGTTCTTTCTCAACTTCATGTATGTGATTGATTCAGTTAGCTTATGGTCCTCGCGAATTGTTCCTTTCAACTGAAAGGTATTCTAACTAATATGATTTAGATAGGTCACGGGTGTTCAGGGATGACGCTAATGCCAATTTGTTCGGTTAAATAGTTTGCGTTTTTTTAGCTGTCACGTTTCACAAGGCAGCTCGAAGGTCAGTGTTTCTGATCCTTCCTGTGATCTCCAGACTGCCAAAAACCATTGGGCAACATTATTAGAAAAGTACTGAAATAGGGATAAATGGTCGTTTTAAGGGCTTTATTCAATTCTGGGGTAATTTTGTAGATTATTGCAATTAGGAAGAGGGAAGAGCATGAGGTGATGGTCCATTGTGGGTATTATAAAGATGTGGATGGTAATGACATTGGTCTGCTGTTGTGGATGTGGTTTTTATTTGGAACAGAATCTTGCTACCCTGTATAAGTAAGCTTATATGTGATTCTGGACATAATGTGTAAAATTTCATAATTTCTAGTGGAGAAGGACGGGTCAGAATTTTTCTCCAAAAATGTGTCTGACATTGTGGACAGAATGTGTATAATTCCCCAATTTCTGGAGAAGGATCATGAGGTAGAGTCATAGAAAATCAGAATCAAGTCAAGAATAAATGATTCCAGGATGTTGATTTATTTTGAAATGTAGCTGAAGGTTGTAGGTCAAAAGTGATTTGTTCTACGTAGGAACTAGTTGATAACTGCATTAATAACAGAAGAAAATACGAAAGACACTCCCCCCCCCACAAAAAAAAAAAAAAAAAAAAAAAAATGCAGAGAAGTGGAAGCATTTGGGGAGCAACGTTAGGTAAGTGAGCTAAGTGTGACCCATAGGTTAATGGGCCTTCACACAGTAGACACACCTGCTGAACCATCTTGGTGACAGAATATCTACCACTGTGTTCTGCTTTGTTTTTGTCTTCTTTCAGATCATTGATTCAATTGTTTAAAGTTGTATGCATATGAAGTTCGGTAACTATGATAAAACCATCATGTCTTGTCATTTTTTATTATTGAATACTGGGTTCTGACTCGTTTATGGTTTCCAGTTTGATCAGCCTGAGGATTCTACCGATAGAACTCGTGGATTAGGTAGGTTCTTTTTCTTTTCTTTCTGTTATTCTTGTTCAATCATTTCTTAGGTTTGGTAACTCTACAACATTTTTCATCAATGGAATTGGTCATCAGGCACAAAACCCTTGCCAGGAACATTACAGGGATTCTAATGGCCCACTAGGACAATTATTGGAAAGTGCAGCTTGCAGGAATTTGATATCACGATACAAACCATCTATACTGCAAGCTTTCATTTTTTAATGGCATCAACAAATCTTAGATATCAGTTAGTCGAATAGGCATATTAATCTCATATTTGTTTTTCACATGTGCACCTGGAAACTGGGCATACATGTGGGCGCACATAGATTGGACAAGGCCAAAACATGATAAGGAGAAGCTCAAGTCACAATAAGCTTGTGTTGGACCGTTCAACATGTAAAATTAAGGAGAATTATTGGAAAGTGCAGCTGGGGGAATTTAAACTTGGAATCATGTACTCTGACATAATTTTAGATATCATCTATACCGCTACCTTTCATATTCCATTGATATTAATCGAATCTTAGATCTTTCTTACTCCAATAGACATGCCAATCTCAAATTTAATTTTTACCTTTTTATCATGTTAAACTGGGGGTGGGAGAGATTAATATTCTTCTGTAAATTAAAGTTTTTGCTATCTTTACGAGATTTCTGCAAATACTTCTAAATTTTTTTGTTCTGGTCATGTCAATGCCAGGGACATCTAGAGATGAACTTTGTGGACAATTCTTTGCAGCGCTTGAGAAAATTCGTTACTTTAGGATCATGCCTGATGGTACTGATGACCCAGCCGGAGTAGAGAAAGCAATTCGGTTATTCCACGACGCTGTAGCTGTAGATCTCTCTCTTCTTTCTCTAGGACTGTTATATCTTCCATGGCTGGAAGCAAATGAAAAAGAATATGCATATATATATTTTATGAGACAACTTGTTTTATTTCAGGAGATGGAAAAATCTGGATGCCAGGAATATAATACGAAAAACCTGGCTGAGACCTTAAAATCAAAAGGTATCTAAAAGTTTAACTTGGAGGCATGGGTTGGTTGTTAATTGCTTTTTTGGCTTCAATTATTTTATATTCTATTTCATTGAACTTGAGAAACACTTAAGCAGGCGTCTCTTTCTTTCTCCATTAGGTAACAGGGCAATGCAGAAAAAGCTCTACTCTGATGCAATCGAGCTTTATAACTGTGCTATTGCACTTTGTGAAAACAACGCTGTTTACTACTGTAACAGGTGCACAACCAACACGTATTCGAATAAATCTTGCAAGTTCATCAGTCACATGAATGGTTAACACGTCTGAGTTTGTCCCCCAAAATATATATTGGTTTGTTTTTCGATTAAATACATGTATATATTTGATTAACGAAAGCTACATGTATCAGGGCAGCTGCTTACACTCAGGCACACAAATATTCTGAAGCTGTCGGAGATTGCCTTAAATCCATTGAAATAGACCCAAGTTATAGCAAGGCATACAGTCGTCTGGGAACAGCTTATTTTGTGCAAGGAAATTATACTGATGCTATTAATAAAGGATTTAAGAAAGGTTGGTACAGTTATATTCATTTGTACCTAAAGTAACATCAGTATGTCCATGAGCACATAATTTCTCGTCATATGATCGTTCTGTTTCTTGTATTTGCTTGCTGCGGTTTATGTAATAGCGGTATAGAATAGGATTGATGTAAAACCGAAGCTTCTCCTGCTGATCATACTTATTTTACTCTATTACATATATATACTTACATAAACACACACACACACACACACACACACATATATACATATATTTTTTGCGTGTATGCTGGGAAGGAAGTGGTTGAATTGGAAATTTAATTTATTTTTTGTTGCCTACATTTTGTTCCTTGAAAAAGTCTATATCCACCAATGTTGATGAGCAGTGAGATTATTATTATTCGTATTATTATCTTTTTTACTTATTTGGGAAGAAAAGAAACAAAAGAAAAAAGGAAGCAGATGTGGAGAAATTTAGTAGGCACAACCTTATTTCTAAATTTGAGATTTTATCTTTTCAGCCTTGCAATTGGATCCGGGTAATGAAGTTGTCAAGGAAAATATTCGAGTTAGTTCTTGACTTGGTGCCTTGTGTTCTAAATATTTTGATTTTGATTTTGATTTTTTCCCTCTCTTACTAATGCTACTTCATTGACCACTTCTCCTGCCAAAACCATAGATGGCTGAGCAAAAATTGAGAGAGGATCAACAACAAGCTGAACGTAATCGGGTAAGAAAATGGCCTATGAGGCTTGTTTTGTTAAGGAAACAACTAGACTTTCAAAATTTTTCGTTTTTCATGTCGCAGTTTCAAATCTCTAACCTCGTTGTGTCCTGTTTTCTGCATCTAATTACAGGGTGCAAGTTCATCCGGTCAAAGCAATGCAGATGACCACAACCAGTCTACAGGAGGGTCAAGAAGCCAAACTGCTCCGCCTCCGTTTGGGTCTATGCCGTTTAATCCGACCGCTCTTCCTGCAGGCCTTGCGAATATGTTTATGAACATGGCTACGAATGCACACCAAGGAGGACAGCATTCTCAAAGCCGGCAGGGACATGATGGCAGCACTGACGAATTTGACGACCCCGGGGTACAAATTGGTGGGAACATCAATTTGAATTTCGGCGAGCAAATGCCCGAGGAGTTAACCGGGGCTTTGAGATCTGTAATGGAGATGTTCTCTGGTGTAGCAGGTCATGCAAATTCACAAGATACCAGTAGTGGAACTGGAAGGTCAGCACCACCAAGCTAAAATTTGGAGTGAGTTCTATTACTTCATAACTGTTTGATATGGTCTCAACTATTTATGTAGTATTTATTTTTATTTTTTATTTTTTTGTTTTTGTTTTGTTTTGTTTTTTGTTTTTTTTTTTTTTTTTTATAAGATTTATTCATTAGTAAAGACAGGAATAAACATTAAGACAAACATCTCTCAGGATCAAAAGACCGTTTTGGTGAAGAAAAACCTCTGATGTTTATCTTTTGTTTGCTCTTAACTAGGAATGCCATTGCCAGCATTAGTTTCCACACAACGGCATCTTCTCTCGTTGTATTGACAAAATGACACGTGTCATCATATATTTCTATGATCTTTAATAGTTGTTTTAATAAATGTCTCATGGTTTGTTAAATTTAGAAATAACGTAACTCTTTCTTTTTTTTCTTTTTCTTTTTTCTTTCATTCCCCAAACGATCAATCTACTTGATGGCTAGCCGATGATTGTTGGTGGTTGATTTACAAATATTTATCAATTTTTGACCAATATCAATCGATGACAAACATGTCAATAAGTCATTGGCGCATCAATCATCTCAATGCTCATAGCTCATTTTCTTTAAAAAAAAAAAAAAAAAAAAAAAAAAAAAAAAAAGAAAGAAAAACCGTCATTTTTCTCTTTTGGAACAGAGATGGCATAAATTGGCTTACCTCACCTAAATTCTCTTAAAAATAACAATTTCCTCGAAATTAAAGGTAGGAGTTCAGAAATGAGATCCAAAATGATAAACACTTTAAAAAGTCCAGATTTTATTTTTAATTTTATTTTTTATTGTTCTTGTCCTTGAAGTGTTGATAACAGTGGGTCTTCAGACCCATTTATCCAGTGTGAAATCACAGTCCGGTACTTGTTTGTTATGGGACAAGAGAAGAAAGACAGAAAAATAAAAGAAAAAAAATGGATGATAATCTTTAACATCTGAGTGGAGCGTTGTTATAATTTTTCTTATAAAATAAGAGCAAAGCTAAGATTAGCGAGGGAATAATTGAAATTTTCCTCAAAAATTGAGAATAAAATCAATATTTTTAAAAATATGAATGGAGGCACGTGTTCCTACTCACATATATGTATGATTTTGTAATATTAACACGTATTTGTTCAATGTTCAAGTATCCACAAACGTAAGAGTGATTTGAATTCGAACCCTCTTGGCGAGAAGACAAATATAAAAAAAGGATGAGCTTCCGTCAAATTTAAATGCATGTGCATGAGAAAGTTATGCAGATTGCAAAACTAATAAAACACATTCCTCATTCAAAAAATTTATTGGTGGGATACTAGGCAACAAACATTTAAAGCCAAGTCCAACGTGGCATTTTTGTACTTATTGAATGTTATTCTTAATCCTTATAATGTTGGAGGAGTCGATATATCATTGTAATTGCCATCATTATCAACCTTGAAATCCCATAAAATATTTGGATTCAATCGAATATAGACAATGCAATGAATTGAACTGGATCAATAGGAACAATTCATTGAGATTAAAAAATATATATATATATATATATACATATATATATTTGTGCATATTTTCTTGTTTGTTTAACCTTTTTTTTTTTGGGGTTTTTTTTTTTTTTTTTCACTAATTGTTTGAACGTTGGCCTCCAACATTATTGGAGGAATTACTCCTTGTAATTGTCATCAGTAGCCTTTGAAATACCACCAAAATTGGATTCTATCAATATCGACAATACAATGACAGAATTCTATATTTCCTTACTTCCACTTTTGTATTTTTCTTTGAGTTTTTGATCGTTAAATTCACCACTTGTCGTTTTTATTATTATTATTATTATTATTATTATTTTTAAAAGGTCCTAAAATATTGGAGGGTTGTTTTCTAACTGCAGTCATTATCCTTTGAAGTCCCATCAGAATTTGGTTCCATCAATATTGGCAGTTCAATGAAAAAATATTGATTTGAATCAGTCATACCGAAATAACTAGAATATATGAGACCTATTTGACATTATTTTTGTTTTTGCTTTTAATCAAAAAAGAAGAGAAGTAAAAACTATGTAACTTTTCTAGTAAAAAATAATTTCTTGAAAACTCTGTCAAATATCACATAGCAACGCGAGTATCTATCCCATTCTCAGGATAATCAAGCTACGCCACATTTTACTTCTAGAACTTTATTTGTAAAGGAAAAGAAGATATAGAATAGTACTATGCAGTATTGGCTGACAAAATCATCTGTATTTTGTCTCATGGTCTTCGTCTTGCCGATTTAACACCCTCCCTCCCAATATATTAAAAAGAAAAAAAGAAAAAAGAAGAAAGAAAAAAGCGTAATCTTGCTGTGCTAATTGCCAATTCTTTGTAGGTTTATCCCCTTACTTTTTATTTGTTTTGTCGTGGTTGATAAGTTAAGCACACGACTGGCTCTAACTTTTTTTTTTTTTTTTTTTGGTAAACATACCTCACAAGTCACAACATGAGTTTATGTTCCCACTTAAATAAATATATATATATATATATATATATATTTCTTTTGGGGGAGTTTAATCCACTCGTTCAATGAATAAGTGGTGATATTTACCAAAAAAAAGTGGTGACATCAATCAACGTTATAGATATAAGCTCGTCTGTGTACATGCACAAGTGATGTTGAATAAAAACTTTTCAAAATTTATTTTTATAAACGATTTAAATTTTGTTAAAATTGTCGTGTCATAAAACTGAATTGTCTTTTACCCCGCTTATTTTAAACCACCTCACCCATCATATAATATTTATTTTTATGATTTTCCAAAAATGAATGATGTGATATTTGATAGTCTTTTTTCAACTTAAAAAGTTATTAACGGGATGTTTGGCATTTCAATTTATTTTAAATTAAATTATATTTTTTCATATCAGTTTTTGTTTTTGTCTGAAATTTTTTTTATTTTTTCTAAAAATCAATAAAAATTACTATTGAAACTTAAAAATCTTAAACTAAACTCATTCACAAAACACGCTCTAAGTTAATAAAATTACAAATACTAAAACATATTCATGAAATAAACTTAAAAGGTTTAATTAGGCTCAAACCATCCATCTATTATCGAGAGCCCACTTGCCATCAAATTTTCCCAATCATGTACAACGGACGGTCTCGATTTGAGATTTTTCTAAACTATCATTTTTACAAAACCGAACCGAATTACTCTGTCTATAAACCGTCAAACTGCTCGCTTGTGAACCCTTGACTTACTTGTATTTTTTCTTTTTTTTTTTTTTTTTTTTTTTTTTTTTTTTTTTTTTTTTTTTTTTTTTTACTTTTATCTGTATTGAACTTTCATGTGTTTTGCAATAAATGCTCTTTTCACAAATTTTCTGTTCATAAAAAAAAAAAAAAAATCATAATCAAACAAACAAACGTTTATAAGCCGATTGCATGAAGAACACATTTCTCGAACCAATAGGATTCCACGACGTACCATCTGGACCTCATGCACCCCATCTCTAACATCTTCTCCATCATCCGAATTCTACCGTCCAGATTTCCCCATTTGTCCACCAAATCACCACGTGTATGGTGAGAAAAAAAACCTTTTTTTCTCTTTTCTCCTTTTTAATTTTTTTGTTTTTACCTTTATTATTCAGATGATCACAATTTTTACACGTTATTTTTGCCTTTTTGTTCTCTCTCTCTCTCTCTCTCTCTCTCTTTTGGGCCTCACACTGTCCCAACAAAGCAGACAAATAAATAAATAATAAAACGTAAAAAGAAAAAAATAAAAAAGAAAGGCAAAAAAAAAAAAAAAAAAAAAAAAGCATGAAATGGAAAGCACAGCCTACTTTCTGAAACTCCAGTTCTTTCTCGGTCTCTCCGCCTCCGACTCTCTCCTCTGCTCTTAAGTCTCTCTCTCTAACGATCTCCGACTTCACCGAAATCTCGTTGAACTTTCTCGAATTTTCTCTTCGGAGCTTTCCTCTCCGGAAAATGCCGATCATCAGCTGACTCTTCCTCGCCGGAATCTGGTTTTCGCGAGGTAAAACTGGTCTCTCTCCTCGGAAAATCGCGTTCGATTTTCGTTACATTTTTTTTAAAATTTCTTGCTTTTTTTGTTCTTGTTTCTTGAGCTTCTTTGGACTTCTATGTTGAATGTGGTTCCGCGGATTTAGTTTAATCTGGAGTTTAAGTTCAATGCAGAGTTGAATTCTGATTCTGATTCTGGAATCGTATTTGTGAAAAGATATAGCAGATTTTGCATGTTCAGGTGAATAAACGTGCATTGGAGTCTTCATCGATGCTAGAACTGAAAAATGTTTTTGTAATCTCCTAGTTATTCATGTATGGAGGACAATGAATTTGTTGGTCGTGAAAAACTTCAATATTGGTGTTAATGGTGAATGGAGTTTCTTTTTTTATGGTCCATTATTGCTCTTTCTTGTGATACACATATCCATATTCTTTTTTTCATTCAACTTAGGTACTTGCTTTAGGACTTTTAATTAGTTGGTCATTTACCACCGGAGGTCGTGGCATAGCGGCAAGATGATAACCTACCAAGGCTCTCTTTCCCTAGCATCCAGGGATCAAATCCCATTGTCTGTTGTGTGGCTGCAATTACACCAATGGCCAGCCAAGTTGAACTGGGCCTCGGTGACTTTGGACTCCTGGATGTTAGGTGAAAAAGCACAGGCCAGGTTCTTCTTCCTTTTCACATGTGGTATCAGTAGATTCCCGTAGTGGCTGGGGCGTGAAAACACTACTAATTAACAAAAAATAGCTGGTTATTTGTCGAGAGTAATGGGATTTTATATTTTGGTTACTAGCCTATTATTTAATTTGGTGATATTTGTGGTACAATGAATGATATATAACTTGATAAATTCTTGTTTTGTTATTTTTTCAATGATATTCATGCATATGTGTCAGAATTAAGTGGATTCTGTAGAACTAAAATTATTATTTTCTAACTTTTCTTAAAATTTTGTTTTAATCTTTAACATCATAAAGTAGTTTCTTGATGTGTAGCATTTTCCTTGTGGTACTAGGTTCAAAGTTCATATTTGTGTTTGACATTAGCTAAAAGTGAAAAAACAAATGACTGATGATATTGTATTTTTTTTCAGGGTTTAAGTTTGTAACTTCTGTTTGTAGCAGATAATCTTGGAAGGATGACTCCGTATATTGTTGGTGTGGTTGTTCCCCTTATGGTTACTCTTATTCTTCGCAATTCCAAGGGTGAGAAGAAACGAGGATTGCCAGTTGATGTTGGTGGGGAACCTGGGCATGCAATCCGAAACCGCCGGTTCACTCACACGGTGCAAACGGCATGGGAAGGTATCTCAACTCTTGCAGAGCTTTTTGAGCAGTCATGCAGGAAGTACCATGATAAGTGCTTCCTCGGAACTCGCAAGCTGATATCTAGAGAGATTGAGGTCACGGAAGACGGAAGATCCTTTGAAAAGCTTCATTTGGGAGAGTATGATTGGCTTACTTATGGGAAAACATTTGAAGCTGTGTGCAACTTTGCTTCGGGTTTAGCTCAACTTGGCCATAAAAAGGAAGAGCGAGTAGCAATCTTTGCTGACACCAGAGAAGAATGGTTTCTTGCCCTGCAGGTTCTGTGCGAATTTTTTATTTTGCTTATTTGTTTATTTTTGCATAAGTACTAGTTTTTCTTCCTTGAATGACCACACATCATGATTTTTATTTTTATTTTATTTCATAGTTTCCTTTAACTCTCCAAGAATTTGTTGTTTGTCATATGATATCGTTTGAGTTTGTCGGATTTGCCTCTTCCTGTGTAAAGATGTAAAGAGGCTGATTTTCTAGACAATAAGGCGAGTAAAAATTTTAGGTAAGCAGGAAAGCTGTAATTCTTAGGTTGATCCCGTTTACATTTTAAAAAAGATGCAAACATGTAGCTGATATTCCAAAAAAAAAAAAAAAAAAAGGCTGACATACTTTTTCTCTTTAATCAGAGTTGCTTTAGGCGCAATGTCACTGTTGTCACCATATATTCATCTTTGGGGGAGGAAGCTCTCTGTCACTCATTGAATGAGGTGATTTTCATTTCTATATTTTCATTAAGTTCCAGTTTTTCTTTTACTCTGTCCCCGTGGTTCTCATTGTTGTTTTCAGCATTTTCTTCTCTCCAGACAGAGGTTACCACTGTAATCTGTGGGCAGAAAGAACTGAAGAAACTTGTGGAAATAAGTGGACAACTTGATACCGTGAAACGTATAATTTGTATGGATGATGAAATACCATCTGCTGCCTCATCTACCTGGAGTATAACTTTGTTTGCTGATGTGGAGAGCCTTGGGCGAGAAAACCCTGTTGATGTGGACTTACCTCTTCCCGCTGATGTTGCCGTCATCATGTATACAAGTGGGAGTACTGGATTACCAAAGGTTAATCACTCTGACTTGGATTAAGTTCCCCTTTAATTTCCAATAATTTTTTTTCTAATTGATCCTTGTCCTAATTGCTTCCCAATAGTTGATTCTTGTCCTGAAGACTCTGACGTAGATAAATTTTTTTTCCTGTCCTCACCTTGTATTTCATTAATCAGTTTGCTTTAATGAAGTTTTTTATTTATTTATTTTTATTATAAATTATTTTGGTTTTTGTTTTTTAAAGTTGTTTCTTGTACCAGAGATTTTTCAGAAACATCTTGGGGATTTGTGTGACACAAAGTCATTGTTGCTCCTTTTCAGTTTCTTTTGCTGGCGGTTTGTTGTTCCATTTTCATATCTTGCAAGACCTTGGTTCAAAAGGATATTGCTCTCCAAATGGCCCTCGAAAAAAAAATAGTCTTTGCAGGCTGCACTTTTATGCATGAAATTCAGTTTGAATGGATGATTCTTCTATTATTCTCTTATTTTCCTTTGGGATTTTCTGCTTGTTATATCTTTCTCTCTCTCTCCCCCCTTACATGTATGTGTGTTCCTCGTTTGTTTGCTTGCAATTTATTTATTTATTATTATTATTATTATTTTTTGGTTTGTTATTCTTCCTTTGGTTCAGGGACAAGTAGTCTAATGTCTACGTTAATCTGGCCACATAATTAATCTCTCTCCAATTTCCAATTTGTACAGGGAGTAATGATGACACATGGTAACATCTTGGCTACAATTTCTGCTGTCATGACGATCGTCCCTGACCTTAAAAGCAATGATGTCTATCTGGCATATCTTCCCCTAGCTCATATCCTTGAACTGGCAGCAGAGGTGTGGATAATGCATTTGCCTTTTCGTTTGTGTACCTATAGGTCTTTTACGATCATTTTATATCTGTGTGGTTTCTTACTCTCTGCTCTTTACCCACTATTACTTTTAACTTCTTCTATGTTCGTGTTGAAGAATGTAATGGCTGCCGTGGGAAGTGCTATAGGGTATGGATCCCCTTTGACTCTTACTGATACATCAAATAAGATAAAAAAAGGAACAAAAGGTGATGCCACTGCGCTGTCACCAACCTTAATGACAGCAGTCCCTGCGATTCTTGATCGTGTTCGTGATGGGGTACTCAAGAAGGTATTGAAACTTTGGCCTGCATGCATCCATTTTTATACACAATACATGCGTGTCTATGAGCAATACATGGACGTCAATAGATTTCATTTTTAAGAACAAGAAACGGAAAGCATACAACCCCCTATAGATTATATGCCTGTGTGAAGTTCTGTTTCTGAATTTTTTTCAGATCACTGCTGAATGTAATATATTGTTGCAGGTAAATGCGACAGGCGGGCTGTCCAAGAGATTGTTTGACTTGGCATATTCTCGTAGATTGTCTGCAGTGAATGGAAGTTGGCTTGGAGCTTGGGGCCTAGAAAGGATACTGTGGAACTTTCTTATTTTTAAAAAGGTTCGGGCAATTCTAGGAGGTCGTATCCGTTTTCTCCTATCTGGTGGCGCTCCTCTTTCTGGTGATACTCAAAGATTCATAAACATTTGTCTTGGGTTAGTATTGATAGCAGTGCTAACTGATTTTACCAAAATTAGGTTGAGTAGTGCATTTATCATGTCAGTTAGTATAATTACTTTTTGTCTTAAATTCCATAAGTTGGTAACTGTCTTTGGGTTTATATATGATTAAAAAGCATTGAAGTATTGAATTAATTAAGTGGACCAACTAATAAAAGCGAAGTAGAAGTTTCTATTTCTGTTGTCAAAGTTTTTAAGGTTTTAATTCCATACCATTAGAGGACCGCTATGGCGACTTGCAGGGGCGGAGCCAGAAATTTTTTTCAATGGGGGCGTATGCTAATTTTTTTTTTTTTTTTTTAAAGATAAAACAAATTTTAGTGGGGACTATGTGAGAACTTTTTATATTAGTAGGTTTATGTGATGATTTTTAATTTTAGTGGGGACAAAGTAGTAAAAGTATAAACTTATTTTTTATTGGAATTTATATTAGTGGGGGTTATGTGAGAATTTTCCATTTTTAGTAGGGACAAAATAGGGACTATATGAGAATATTTTGTTTTCAATGGGGGCAAATTGTAAAAATTAGAAAATTTTTGGGGCAAAATTAAAAGAACAAAAAGTTTGAGTGGGGGCTACAGCCCCCACTCGAGCCCCTCTCCATCCGCCTCTGGCAACTAGAATATCCTCCTAATCTTACTATTACAATCTATGAGGAAGCAATCATGTACAATATTATGTATGATTCCCTTTAAATTTTGGATGGACTTCTTTATTTATTTATTTATTTATTTTATTTAAATGACCTGTGCTGGTGGAACATTTTCCACTTGTTGTAAAAGAGGATGACCAGGCAATGATGCAATTGGAAAATTTTTGTTTTCCTTCCCCCCCACAACAGTGTTTCAATTGGGCAAGGGTATGGTCTCACAGAAACCTGTGCTGGTGGAACATTTTCCGAGTTTGATGATACATCTGTTGGTCGTGTTGGGGCACCACTTCCTTGCTCATATATTAAGGTAATGAATTTTTAAGTAATCTTTTTCTTGGTTTTTTTTTTTTTTTTTTTTTTTTTTTTTTGGTTGACAAATTTGTCTTTTTGTTTGGTTTTCATTCCTCCCCCGTAAGGAAGATTAGTGGCCACTGAATCTTACTTTCATTTTCGTAAGGAATTGATTTCTGTTGTTTTTTGAAGTAGTGAAATTTTTAGAAGAGTTTTGCACCTTCTGTAAATATATCAAAAGGGTTAGGCAAGGATTAACTACTTTTTGTTTCTTTTCCCCTTTTTTGGAAGAAGCATTGAACTAGATTTGTGTATAGTTATGTTGTAAATATACATGGCTGATTAGTTTAAACATCTTTACACGCTGGTTTGAGACAAGCCTCAAGAACTACTCATGGTGCTCGGTAAAGGAGTTAAATATTCAGTGGAAAGAAGTGCTGAGGCTCCCTGGTGGAGCTGTTTTTTTGGACAGTATTCATCTCAATTCGTCACACCTTGGTGTTTGCATTTCCCAGGTTTTCTATAGTCAATGATTAAAAATTAGCCCACTACTATTCCATTCTCCCTTTATTTCATGTCTGTTAGAATACAAGAACAAATTTAGACTGACCTCCAAATAATTGTTGAGAGTAATGGGTTTAGCCTTTTAAGCTGTCCTCGGTTCAAAATCTTTTCCAACCAAACGTGCAAGTGGAGTGCTCGATAGAAAGCTATGTAGGGGGGAAAAAAGCTCCATTCACCTACTATTAAGCGTTTGAGAGAAATTGCTATAACTATGCAGTGATTCATATCTCTGCACCCTGTTATCCTCTAGCATTTTTCAATTGTTGGTTTCTTGACTAATCATGGTCTGAAATAGAACATAGGAAGAGGAAGAAGCTAATAAATCCTATTGAGCATATGACTAATGTCCTTGAAGCTGTATGGAAGCCTCACCCGTGAAGCACTACTTTGGTTTAAGGATTTATCGACTGGGAGAAGGCTATCTCTGGTTTTGAAACTGGCAAATATTTAACTAGTTGCAATCAAATAATTCTCTTAGGTTCAAATTATTTTCACTGCAATTATTGTTGTTTCAGATGCAATCTAAGTAGGAAAACAAATTTATTATAATGATCTCAATATTTTTGTCCTGAAATATATTTTCTTTTCTTATCTAGTTGATTGATTGGCCTGAAGGTGGATATTTAATAAGTGATACCCCAATGCCTCGCGGGGAAATAGTAATTGGTGGTCCAAATGTCACACTCGGGTATTTCAAAAATGAAGAAAAAACAAGAGAATCATACAAGGTAGAATCTCAAAACTTTATACCTTTATCTCTATCTAAGTGACTACCGGAAGACGACAATTATGTAATTGATTTTTAACTACTACTGTGTTTTGGTGTTTGAAAGGTTGATGAGAGAGGAACGAGGTGGTTCTATACAGGTGATATAGGGCAGTTTCATCATGATGGTTGCCTTGAGATAATTGACCGTAAAAAGGATATAGTAAAACTTCAGCATGGAGAGTATGTCTCTTTGGGAAAGGTATGAACTTTGCATAGTCAAATGTAACTTTCGTTAGATCCCTTCAAGGACTAACGGTACCATGCAGGTTGAGGCTGTTCTTTCCGTGAGCCCCTACGTCGACAACATTATGCTGCATGCTGATCCTTTCCATAGTTACTGCGTGGCTCTTGTGGTGGCTTCTCAAAGTACAGTGGAAGACTGGGCCTTAAAACGTGGAATTGCTTTCACCGACTTTGCGGACCTATGCGAGAAAGAAGAAACTATTAAGGAAGTGCAGACATCACTTGTAAAGGTAAAAATTTTCCAGATTTTCCTTGCATGACTTTGAACTTGGGAATGAATGCAAAGAGTTGAAAGTGCTCTTTTCTGCTTATCATGAGCTCTTCTTTCAACTTAAGCCATTTGGGATGCTATTGCTTAAAACAAGGACTGTTTTTCCCCAGGTCGACAAGTTACTAATTTTATTGTTCCTTCCATCAGCAATATAGGATTCATGTAATTACCTTAAACTACTTCCAAAAGAAGTAATTTGGTCTGAGAAACCATAAACTCATTCATTAAGTTGGTTCAACGTGAAATATAATGGATTTATCTTGAGCATACAATGCTCAGAATATGTCGGTGCCTTTTGCATCTTGTAGGCATAACTTTTGTTTCTAGACCATGAAATTTTGTTTGCTGAATATGATTTGCCAGCCTTGTACCTGGAAAACAAGGAAGTGTGCCTCCACTGTTATCTTCATGCATCGAAACCTCAAATTGAGTACCAAAAAATCAAAAAGAAATGCTTTATCTTAGTTTGGTTACTGTTTTTTTCTGTTTCCACGTCGCTTACTTTCTACTAATTTATAGGAAGCAAAGAAGGCACGTCTAGAGAAATCTGAGATCCCTGCAAAAATCAAGTTGCTTTCTACCCCGTGGACGCCTGAATCAGGCCTGGTTACTGCAGCTCTCAAGCTCAAGAGAGATGTCATTAGGAGGGCTTTCTCCAAAGACCTCGCTGGGCTGTATGCATCATGATTGATGTTTTCGAAATCAATAATCTTCGACCCCCTATCACTTCAGTTTTGTTCTTTTTTCTTTTTGGGGATTTTGTAGATACTTATCGGTCTTGCTTTAATCATGCATGTGATGTGAAAGAGTGTTTATTAAGGGGGAAAAAAAATCAGACGCACAAATTTTGAATTTGTAGTGTTTAGTCTCCTCGTCCATTCAATCAACATGTAATAATATTTCTGTATCATTCCCATTTGTCTTTGTCAAAGCAATGGATGTTTCCATTTTTGCTTAGCAATTTTTTCCATCTCTAATTGTCTAACCTAAACTAGTGTGTTATCAATATCACAGCATAAAAAATCTTATGTTGTTTCAAGAAACACGCTTCCGAAATCTTAAACCGATTAGAGTTGGCACTTAAAAAAATAATAACTCACTGTCAAATGAGTTGATATTTAGATGTTAGGATTAGTGTTGGTGTTCCTAGTAATACTTTTTGTCATATGCTCATTGGAGGAACGTATGTTGTTTGTTTCTCAAGGCTTGTCATTTTTACTCATTGACGAAATTTATACATTGTCTGGTGGAAACATCACTGGTTGTGATATCTTGAATTGGAAGGCTCAATGGCTGTAATATTTTGAAACAATTTGGTAAAGATTCTCTCTTCTAACACTTGAGTAGACAAGTTGATTCTTTAGGATTGCATTGTGAAGCTGAAGACTACCAAACTTGACCAAATCCCATCACGCACGCACACAGACACACACACACGCACGCACACACATGTTAAAAAAAAAAAAAAAAAAAAAAAAAAAAGTAAGGAATCAACATCACCTCCACAACATCTTTAGCCCACTCTGCCGGTCCTCTGTGAGATGGCTTGACAGAGATTGACAGAGAAAAAGAAGCTTCCCTTTGGCTTGGTTTTTAAAAGTAGATTCAAAAGCTGCCCCAATTACTAAAAAGGTCTCAAATGTACAACTCCACTCCTTTTTTTATTTATATATATGTTTTTTATTTTTTAATTGAAAAAAAAAAAAAAAAAAAAAAAAACAAAGAGAGGAAAATAAGAGAGTGAAAAACCCCCACCCCATGAAAGAGAAGATATTGAGTTTAGAGAAGGGACTGCTCAATAAGGTGGGGGAAGAGAGAGGAGATGTGTAATCCAATTTTTGTTGGTCCATTGATGTGAACCTCACTTTAAGGCCAGTCGATTTAGAAATTGCCCCACAACCTTCTTCCCCATGTGACCATTAGTTTGTTTGTTTCCATCACTCCATTTTTTCCCCCCCTTTTGATCTCCTTTTCCTACATAGTTTCTATAGTAGGCTCTCTTTCTCCATCTTCCCCCAACAAAAGAGCCCAGACCCACAATGTGTCCAAGGAGGAGGAATGCGCCGACCAGTGACAACCTTGTGAGGAGCACAGATTTTATTTGGAAAAAATTATGGAAAAAGAACTTCATTACACATAAAAACATACACACGAAGACTCATAATATACATTATACATATTATTGGGTTTTGTTATGGTCCACCCGGAAGGACCATACTCCCAATATAACATGTAGAAGCAGTAAAAACCGTAATATAAAAGTTATTCATTAATAACAGTCTGTAATAACTAAATTTCTTAGCATTACGCCTTTTTAAAGTTCGCGTTACGTTGATTAACTATTATATAAAGATATGTTTGGTTTGTTTTATATTATTTATATTTGCATAGTTGCAGGCCAAGGGGATAGTGGTTCCAACATCCCAAATGGGAATAGCTGCTTCACTTGGGAAGTGGAAGTCCACTTTACAGTTGTGGCTAAAAAAGAGTGAAAAGATGTTCTTGGGATGCCCATATCATGTGGGTAACATATGTGATTATGGAAAGTAATTTTGAGAAGTTCCTTTACCAAGATGAGTGGTTGACAATTTGAGATATAAAATTTTCAGTTTTTGGGGTTACAACAAAATAGAGATAACTCCTTCTTCTCCAACTTTCGTTAGACCTTTTTTTTTTTTTTTTTTTTTTTATTTATATTTGGTATTTGAATTAAAAAAATAAACTTCCATGTACTTGTCACAAATTTAGAAACATTTTCCTAGATATAAGGATAGCTACCATTTAATCACCAAAAAAAAAAAAAAAAGTGGCTACCATTTTTTTCGACCAAAAAAAAAAAAAAAAAAAAAAGAAGAAGAAGAAGAAGAAGAAAGGGGAAGCTAACATTTTAGGAATTAGTTTCAGTCACTGCAATGGAAATCGTGGCTTGGGATAATGGAGTGTGCACATACTTTTCGAGATGCAAGGAAAACCACAATAATTTTCAAACCCAAGTTAAAAAAAAAAAAAAAAGATAAAATATAGATACAAAACCACTATCATACATTTGTTGTAAGCATATATATATATATATATGTGTGTGTGTGTGTATGTATGTAGACACACACATGCACATGTAGAGGCCCCTATGCTGACTAGTTCCAAGACTCAAACGTCTTCCTGCCCATCCCCTCTTTTCTTCTCTCTAGAGCCTAAATATATTTAAATATTATATAAATACAATAAATTTGTATATTGGTATATCAATATATTTTTATATCTGATACTTTTACAAAACGATACTTATAACTTATTTTATATATGTCATAACAATCACGTTTTTCATTAATACTTGTCATTTACACTAATAATTTTAAATAGTATTATTTAACAATATCCTAAATAAATTATTACATATAAATTAATTAGTAATTGCAAAATTCTAAATAAAATGTTATTATTGTTGGACTAAACCGACGAAATTTCGTGTATTTATTTATTATGTTCTTTATATCACAAAGTTGAAATCATAAAAGTGGGAGTTGCAAAATTTGACCTAACCAACATAAGCACATGACTATTTCCACTTCTATAACCAAAATGTTACGCCTAGGTTTTTCTTAGTTGCCTATAGTTTTAGGCATTTAATGGCTTCACCTATAAAAGAAAAAAAAAAAAAAAAAAGTAACGTTAAGACTTGGGAGGAGAAAACTGGACCAGTACTAATCAGTCCAGCATTTGAGCATATCCAATTACATTTAGTTCTTCTCGACCTAGCTAATATTTTCAAAAGGATAATTGACATTCCTTTAAAAAAAATAATAATAATTGAGGACAAAGAAAAGAGGGGAAAAGAAAGGAAGTCTGGTGCAAAGTAGATAAAATATTCCGGATGATTTTTTTTTTTTTTTTTCAATTTCCCAAGTTGGCGGGTGTCTAAGCTTTTTTTTGTCAATAAAAGAAAAAGTAAAGAACATAAGAAAAAGAAGCTTTCTTATTTTTTATTTTTTATTTTTTATGAGTATTCGTCTAAAGTGGTGCTCTTGACTTTGTGATCTTAGAAACACAGCCCATGGAATATGGGAAAGTTCATAGCAATTGGTAACAATTTGGCACTTGGAAATAGCTTCAAAAGAAGTACAATATGTCTTTCCATGAGCCCAATTTTTCCAAATTAAATCATTGATTTCAGAAAAGGGTTATTTGTCTCAGTTTCCAATCGATTCTGCTATTGAAATTGATTTTGCTAATTTTAATGTCAATTATAATCTAGCAACTACTCCTCACTAACTTCTCAAAATTACTTTTAAAATGCTTTGTTTTTTAATTAAAAAATAGGTATTAATTTTTGTGTCAATCACTTTTAAATTATGTTAATGAAAACACCCCACTAGAATTAATCTCAAACGGATTCAAATGTTTTGTCCAATTTTTGATAATATCTAATCAATAATTTTATATCACCTTATTTTAAAAAGTTTGAAATGTTTTACAATTAAGTTTTTATACTTTAAGATCTAATTTCTTTCAATAATATGTTAAAATATAATTGATTAGATATCATTTTAAAATATTAAAATTGAACAAGAGACTTCAATCGATCTCAAACGGAGCTAAAAGTCTTTTAGATTTCCCAAATTATTATGAAAGTTCTAGAAGCATGGCAATTTCCAAGTAATTGAAAACCTAATAGCAGTGAAGTTTTCCTTTTATATTCTACCTCATTTTTTTGCATTTTTTGATATGTGTATGTGTGTGTGAGTGTGTGTGTGTGTGTTGGTGGGCCAAGCTTATTGACCACCAGCTCCTTCAGAAATTTGCATACTTTATTATTATTATTTTTTCTTTAAATGACTCTCAAACCATATAAATGCAAACACATTTTCCTCCATTACTTCTCCCACTAATTTCCACAGCTTATTTTTGGTATCTTCTCTCAAGTGACTCAAAAAAATTTTCCCAACTTTTTTTTTTTTCCCTTTCAAAAACGCTTTTTGTTCTTCATCAAAATAAGCATTATAACATGAAAAATGGGTGCAACGAGCTGGGCAACTACTGCTATATCCATCCAAGAGATGTTGTCGTTGGGGTTTGCCCACTTTGTCTGAATGAGAGGCTTCTCATCTTGGCCGCCTCTTCAAGCCAAGGCCGTTGTCGTTCCTCCTCAAGATCCAATAATTCAAGTGCTTTTTACAAACCTCATCATCAAAACGACAATTATCTCAAGAACCACAAAAGCAAAAACAACAACAACAACAACAAAAACAACAACAAGAACAAGCCACCCGCCCTTGGCTTTCACAAGATCTTCGACTTCAGCTCGCTTCTTCACCGCCTCGAATTCCGGCCTTCGAAACCCGATTTCTCTGCTGATGATGATGTTCATGATGTTTCCACCAGCCAAGAAGGTATGTACTGTATTACCTGTTTCTATATATCTCTTTTTTGTATTAAGAAATCCCAAAGAAGCAAGTTGGCTTGTTAAATTTCCAATGTTTTTTTCAGTACAGATAATTAGAAATTGAGGGGGGAAAAAAGAACAATATGAAAAGGAAGTTAGAACGGAGTTAGATTTTTTTTTTTTTTTCGTTTTTTCTTTTTAAACTTTCTGTTTTAGAATGCATGTATGATATGAAAATGATTCTTTAAAAAAATTATATACATGTAAATTGATGTGATTATTAGGGACTAGAGGGTAATTTCAGGTTTGAAAAGAATTTTATTAACTGAGAAATTCTTAGAAGAGCATATATATATATACATATACATATAATATGGTGAGGTATATACATCACAAACAATTCTATATCTTCTCACAAAAGTAGTTAGAATAATTGGTCATGATTTTACTTTTGAAATGCTTTCACGATAAGTGATAAGAAGAGAAATAAGAGTATTGCAAGGCACTGAAGGGTAGTTGGTAAATTAGATCAACCAATGCCATAAAAAAGGATAGTCTTGTTTGTCAAACGTTTTGAAAAAGCTGCTTAGTGTATTTTTTTTTTTTTTCCCCCTTCTTTTTTTTGCCTTTTTAATTTTTTGTTTTTTTAATGTTTTCCTTTTCTTCGGACAAAAGAAAAGAAAAAGAAAATAGCTTGCCCACATTCACTTTTACTTCGATTATGCAGAATCGTTCAATGAAATTCTTAGAGGGACCCCTTTGGGACCTTATATATACAAAATATATATAAATATATTAGTAAATATGTATGTATATATACATGACATATATGTATCATGCCATTAAAGCTGAAACGTATATGTATACATGACACAACCACTTAATAAAGAGAATTCATAGTAAGATATGGTTTATATTGTAGAATCGTTTCACATTTTAAAAAGATACGACGGTTAAAAACTATCTGTATAGTAGAATTCTCCACAAAAAAATGTGTAAATGTACTTGATCTCTTGCGTTTTAATTATAGACCCAATTCAACTTTCCAACAGATTCATTCATATCAATCAAGTTTGAGGACAATGGAGTGGCTTCATGGGAGAAAAACAACAACAACGATAACAACAACAACAATAACAACAACAACAACAACAACAACGTGTCAAAGGTGTCACTAGAGAATTGCAACGTGTCATGGAAGAAGAATATAGGCAAAGAACAGGCAAATTACAATAGGGAGACCAAGACTGTGATAGAGCACGGGAAACCATGTGCGTCGTCGCTGAGGTGGCGGAAGCGGATTGGTCATCTCTTCCGGGTCATCAAATGGAAGAGGTCCAGCAATGGGACAGTTTGCCATGTTAGCAGTAAGGTTGAGGGTGTCAAGGTAAGGAAAGGCTGGATAAGAACTCTGACAAAGAAGAGGACCATGGAATAATAAATTAAAAAGGCGTTTTGTAGACAAAGTGACATCATTTATGGGAGAGTTTTTTTTTTTTTTTTTTCCTTTTGTTTTTTTTTTTTTTTCGCCCCACAAATTGACTGTAAAGTTATGTATTATTGGAAATGTGATAGAGTCAAATTAGTACTTTAGCACTCTTAAAGGTTTGTGTTTTATCTTTTTCCTTGAGAGTTATTGGGGTTTCCTTGTGTTTTCTCCTTTTTTTTTTTTTTTTTTTTTTTTTTTTTTTTTTTTTTTGGGATTTACTCTAGTTCATTCTTTATAAAGAGAACAGGCTGTAAAAGGATGATATTCTGGAAGCATGCTTTGGCTTCAAATGGTATCTCTATCTATATATATATATATATAAAAGATAAACTTGTATGTATTCTCTTCACATGCCAAACATTGCCAAACCGCATGTTAGGCGCATCTATATAAATATAGATATAGATCATATAGATAGATATAGTAGGAAACAATAGAGCAAATAAAGGGCCATTGTTATGGCGCTGGAGCTTGTCTTATAGTTGTCCTTAGTCGATAGAATATCTTGTTTGCTTCTCACTTTGAGAAATAATTTCAAATTGAAAATTTTGGAGATTCTATATTAGCTGTATACTTTTTTTCTCCTTTTAAAAAAAAAAAAAATTTAAATTACATTTCCCATTGATTAAATTGGCGGTAAGTTACTGTTTTTATCATAATTTTGGAGTGTAAAATACTCTTCCCACGTGCAAGACGTCTCAAATGTGAGAATGGGGTAAGTGATAGATAAGGCATGATTTGTTTGGTTGTCCCCTTGATTGGGGCAATTTGTCCCCACCCGTGGCAACCCTTGCTCTAGATTGGGGCCATTGTTATTGTATTAGGACCACTAGAGAGTTTGAAAAAAGTTCATTTGCAGTGGACGCGAAAATGACAAGACATGAATCTTCATCCAACCCCCTTAATCAATGGCCTAGTCTGGTCATCTCGTGGTTTCGGTAAGTTGTTCGTTTTTTTTTTTTTAATCTCGATAAGATTTTCGGTTTGAGTCAGTCTTACTGCTATCTTGATGGGATTATTTGGGTTTGTGATTCTGGATCTTTATTTTAAAAAAAAAAAAATGGAGAGATCGATATAGTAGACACGAAAATGACAAGACATGAATCTTCATACGACTTTCTTAATCAATGACCTAATCCGGTCATCTTGTGGGCTGGTAAAGTCGTTCTTTTTTTATCTCTATATGTTCTGCGGTTCGAGTCAGTCTTACTGCTGTACACAAGATGGACATCTTTGCGAAATCATTTGTGTTCGTGATTCTTGATCCTAATTAAAAAAAAAAAAAAAAAAGGTGGATGGATCGATTTAGTGTGGCTCTCCATGTGCCTAACACGTACGCAGAGAAAACAGATGAATTGTGTAATGCCTCCTCAGGCCAATTGTGGTGGCTAACAAAAAGCTAAAAGCTCTGCTACAAAACAGTCTTTTGTGGGACCTGTAAGTGATAATTGATAAGAATAATAAGTTGCCACACATGAAGATCAAAGCAGAAAAGAACATTATTTGTCACAGGAAGTCAGGATATATATATATATATATATATGTATGTATGTATGTATATATGGATATGTGTGTGTATATAGATATATATGGATGTGAAAAAATCAAACAGCTGAATCTCATCAGATTCATGATCAGTTCAGAATAAATATGAAGTACAAAAACTTTATCATATTCCAAAACATGCTTTAAGACCGAAAGCAAACAAACACTAGAAGTGGACGTGAAAGACAATCATTTATCATCCAATTTGAACCAAAGAAATTGGAGGGAGTGAAACTGAAACCTACACTTAAAAACCAAACGGGATATTCGGTTCGCCCATTTCACCATCATTAGGAATATAGGATGAGATGCTTTTTTCTGCCATTCTCTTATATAAAATGCGTTCAGATTCAAATCTCGGTAACCCTAATAAAAGGTCTCGCTCGGTCAATGAGTTATGTGGTATTTTACTTATAGCATGAAGGAATTACACTCAGTCAAATTTTAAGGAGAATTGAATAAGCTTCTTTCTATTTTATATGTGGGTTCTAATATTTTTGTATAGACGATAAAAAGAGTACATGAGATAACATCAATAATCTTTTTTTTTTTTAATTATTTTTAAAGGCAAATAAAGAAAAAAAAAATTTATTTGGTCGTAGCCTTCGTAAGCGGGAAAAGTTCTATGGACCGAGCATGGGACACAAGGCAACCATTAATTAGTCGAATACCTTAATTATTGTGAATGTGAAAAACATAGGACCAGAGTACAAAAGGATATAATTCAAGGAAAGAAACAGAAAGGCAATTCCAAATATTAGTTAGCAAAAATAAAGTTAGGGCCAAGTACAAGTTGAACCAACGTAAATACATCAAAATAAAAATCTTACTAAGCCTGATTGAATAACGTAGACCCTATGTGGGATCAACACACAATGATGTTAACCTTACATTGCCGAGGGAGAAATAATGATTTTCTGATACGTTCCCTCTATAGTAATCAATGTACAATCCTAACTTTCCTTACTAAATCTGGCCAAACTAAGCCACTTTCGATGATCGGGGTAGGGATTAGTGTACGTTTCTAAATATTAGATCAGGTCATTATCACATCAATTTAAAAAAGAATACAAAATTTGATAGTATCTAATATAAATTTGATGGTTTATCAATAAGTTTATTTTTTTTCTTTCATATCATAATGTAGAATCCTCTCAAGAGTAATTTGTTAACACTATATAAATAGCATGTTTTACAATATTTACAGTAAATAGCAGGCAGTAAATAATAAATTTATTATGTAAATACTCTATTTATTAGAAGTGTAAAGAGTAAATTAGCAATTTATCTAATAAACTTGTTATTTACCTAATATTTATTATTTATTTTAAACATTTTTAAATCTTGTTATTTATTTCATTTTCCTAAAAATGTTATTTATTATAAGTTCAGAACTATGATTGTTCAGGTTTGCTGGGCTTGGCCTAACCCAAGTTGGGCCATGGCATCAAGGAACCAACTGGAAACGAAGTGGGTGAGCCAAGAAGAAACCATCAAAATTCTCATTAGTAAATTTTTTCGTCGACAAACCGTAGAACTAGAAGGGGTCAATACAGTAATTTTACGTGTAATTTCATAAACTAATATTCAAATTAGCTTACTCTTAATACTTGGCACTTGTCGGTGGGTCTCAATTTTGGTAAAAGAAGTTGTAATAGCCTATAAAAAATTTGATACGTGTATATAAAGTTAAAAACTCTGTCGAATAGAAGTGCTCTTTTATAGCACCGAATATATAGTTATCCCATTTTTCGTTTTTAATAGTGTAGATTCACTCCCACAAGCACTAGAACGTGACGACAAATTCATTTATTAAAAAGGGGAGTTAAAATATGATATCATTTCTATAAAAAAGAAAAAGAAAAAAGAAAAAGAAAATCATTATTATTTCTCTAAAACATTCTTATACTTATTGGCCACTATTGGTTTTTTGCATATACTTATTAATATAGTTCAAGGACTTGTAAAGCAAGCATTTCTCAAAGGAATAGGTGGATCAGAGAAGGCCCCAGTTGATATTTTGTCAAATATGAACTTATTAGCTGCCTCAGTGTAATGAATTCCATCCCAATTTACTCTAACCGAGGCTTGTCCACATGAACCCACAAATATTTGGGTTCCATTTACTGTTATAGTTGCTCCACAGCCAGCACTATCACTATAGTTGTAACTCCCTCCATAGCCACAACAAGCAACTAATGGGAGCACAAATCCTGCAAACACAACATTACTATTCATTAGAAGATAAGTCAATTTTTTTTTTTTAAATATAAAAAAGGTCCAGGAAGAGGGTGACTAGGGTTAGCATACCCTCCCTGAGGGTTACCAAAGGGGCTTATCAGACATTAACATAAATGTTTGCTTCAGGCCCTATGGGCTAGCCTTACCTCTCGACGAGAAGCGCGTCACCTAATCCCATCGAATGTGATAATGGGAAGAATACATGAGAGTATGGTCTCGGGCATTTTCCATCAAGTATTAGGCTATGTCATTATACTCGGTGGTTTAATTTTCTTATGTTAATAAGTCATTTTGTAACCATTGAGATTTATTATTTTTCTTACCATATCTCTGAGGATCTGTATACAAAGAGTATTTAACCGCGTAGACGTCGACGTATGTGATAGCAGCCGAAGGAAAATCCGTCCTTAGTTTAACGACGGCACTCTTCAATTCGTCATTGAAATACTTGGCTACTTCATTGAAGGGCTTTGCGCAGCCAGCGTCATCCCTCTCAGCTGAGGGGAAATTGGCCAAAATGTAGGGGAGGCACCCAATTGGCCCCGTGTTGTGTATCCAAAATGATCTTCCTCCAGAAATGTTGTATATATTCTACAACATATCATCAAAAACTTCTTGTAAGCATACAATTAAAAAGAAGTTTAATTTTTTAATTTTATTGCTTTGAGTTCCCTTAAGGGGTACTAGGTTTAGTTAAAACTTGATTCGTGGCATCTTTACAATATATGGTAAACAAAGAAAATTACAATTTCATTGACATGCATGAAAGAATTTTTGTTTTGTTTTGTTTTTGCATTTTTGTACTTTTTTTTTTTTTTTTTTGGGTTTCATTCCCCGACCTCTTAATTAGGTCATTGTACTCACATAGAGGTACTCTATGGACCCTTTCATCTTTTCACTACCGGCAGGACAAGTAGCAGTCCCAAGTACTACAGGGAAACTGGATGTTCGACTTGGCACGAGTCATGCAGGCCTAAAGGGGAATATGAACCAAGTCAGACTAGTCGGGAAGATGATTTGTATGATTGTCTCTCAAAAAAAACAAATCTCTGAATTCTTATTCCAGATATATATAAATATGTATTAGTTTCAGTTTTTTAATTTTCAATTAAATAAGTATGGAGGGTCAAAAATCTTAACAGACTTTATGAAATAACAAAAACATAAACGTGTCTATTTAAGGAGGTTCACAGTTTTCTGTAAAATGAATATGGACCGGGCTTAACATCAAGCTGAAGAGATGGGCCTTGTAGTTCTGATTCATATTTATAGCTCTAGCAATGAGTTGGTATTGGAAAACACTTTATTAGAAAATAGGGAAAAGGAGTAAAGTATCATTTTTCAAAAAAGTGATAATAAATTATAGTATAAAATTTTAAACATAATAATAAATAACATAATAAAATTTATGAGAACATAATATAATAAAAACCCCTCTTTCCTCGTATCTCTCTCACTCCTCCTCTCTCTCTAGCATGAAACTATGCACTTAAATTTGATATTAAAATTAACTATAAATCCATTATTTTCCAGAAAATCCAAGAAAATATGTAGATTTATCAAAAAATATGCTACAATTTATCATCTTTTAAAAAAATTTACTATAAACTTCAAATATACCTTTAAAATATAGTATTTGATACAATTTTCCTTAGAAATAATAACAATAATAATATCAATGTAATATATTATTTGTTAAAAATATGTTTTAGTTCACTAACCTTGGCCTTTCATCTCTATAGGGCAGAAATGTGGGCTTTTTGGTGGGCGACGATGTTATTTATGAATAATATTTAGTACTATTTTTATTTTTATCCTAAAAGTGCCAGCTTGTTGTCTACGGATTCTTTTTTTTTTTTTTTTTTTCAAGTTAAAAAAAATTAAAAATAGGATGATCACCTTAAAGTTTGTTGAGAAGCTATTGACAATATCCGGCACAGATTGATTTACTTCCTGCAGGGACTTGTTAGAAAAGAAACCCTCTCCAAGATCATTCTGACCAATATCAAACGTGTACAAAGCTCTCTTAAAATACTCCTCTCTTGATATCAATTGGGAATGTATTTCACCTACAAAAATTAAAAAATAAAAAATAAAAACCAAACAACTTTAATTACTACTTATCACGCAATATTCCAATGGGATTATGAGTATGTCCGCTAGTTCAAAATAAAAATGACAAGCTTTCGTACCTATATTTCGTGTCGTTTTTCTATGCGCGGATTTTAAAAGTCGAACAAATTGTGTGTATTGGACGTCAAGATAGAAGGGACTGAATCCACCTCCTGGTATGATCCGATCAGGCAGTCTGATTGTAGAAGCTGCTGTTGCAAAATTTGCTCCTTGCTTGAACTTGGTCCCCAAAGAATCCAAATATGCATTCAGATAGGGTAGCCCCAAACTTTTTGCTGAACCATTCACAAAAATTTTGTCCAATAATTTAGAAGAGATTCTTTCTCTTGTTGTTTGTTCTGTAACATTTTTATTTCATTTAAGTAAGAATTATTCTCTATAAACTACATCTCGAGGACCTTTCCAATTCCCTTTCCAAAAAAAAAAAAAAAAAAAAAAAAAACTAATGAAGCATATGACACGTTTCTATATGAACTGTTAGAAAAAAATAGGAGGAACATTATTATGAAAAATATTCAAATATAGTATTTGATTAAATTAACCACATATCTTAATTATTGAGTGGTGGTATAGTTCAATCTTATTTAGAAATTAAATTACAATTTTAAATTTTAATTATTAAGTGACGGGTACGACTATAATTTTTTTTGTAAAATACGACAACGGACGGAGTTGATGCAGAGTTGGAATAAGTATCATAAGTGGTTACAAGAAGGAGTGATCCCAACCCAATAATTAATGCTTCAAATAATGTTGTTTGAGGCCAATCAAATCTCCTCTAAATTGTAAATATCGTGTCTCAATTTTAGTCTTCGAAACTTTAAAGCTTTAATCCTTACGAAGAAATTCACCAAAAAATAAGAAATAAAAATAAATAAATAAAAGAATAAAAGAATAATTTCGTCAGAAATCATTCTCATACAGACGATTTATTTCTGCGTATATTTTGCTTCTGTGAAGTACATAGTATTATTCCCTTTAGAAACACCACATACGTTTTGCAATTCATGAAAGTATCTATATAAGCACATGATCTCTTCTGGTTTGGCTATGTTTAGTAAAACTTTAAAGATAACATCAAAATTAATTAAGTGAAAAAATAATAATAAGAAGAAGAAAATTAAAAACATACCAATGAAATCGATTATGAGCCGGCCATCGGAAAATCTTCCAGCAGGCTCGTGAAAATAGGTCTCTCCATAGGGCGGGTACAGAAATGCAGGAAATGCCGAGGCCAATCCGCCGGTGTCCGAATTCGAGTCACCGAAGTTAAAGATTGCCGGAAAATCACACTCTTTCGCCGCAGTAGTAGATGAAATGAAATAAGAATTAAAGAGAAAAATAGCAAATAAGAGCATTACCTTGAGAGTCTTCATCTTGGAAAGGAGACCAAAAGATACTAATAACAATAATAAGATAAGAACCCCATGAAGTTTGATTTTATAGGTGCAAGATGAAGGCTCTACACAGCACGAATTTTCTTTCTTCCTTCCTTCTTTTTTTTTTTTATTATTTATTTTCTTTTTGGTTCAAAATGTCTACGAAGACTTCAAAACAGATAATTTTGTTGACATACACAAGGGGAGAATCAATTTATTATTTTAATGTGAAAGCATATTAATTTATAGTTTTTAAATAGTTTATATAAGGATAATTAATTTTTAATTGAGAAAATTGATACAAAAAATAATGGTTTTAGAGATAAAATTAAAAAAAATTAAAAAAAAATTCCAGGTATTTGAATTCATCTCGAAGACTGCATGGACAAGTGTCGGTAGGATATTAATTGGAAGAAACTATGGGTTAAGAGACTAGTGTTTTGATTGGACCACACAAATTAACTGTTGAGTTTTACAAGTTTGTCTAACATTTAATGTCCACATGCGATGAATTCTTGAAACTTCAAATCCTATGATTCCACCTTAAAAAAGAAAAAAAAAAAAGAAAAAGAAAAAAAAAACAGAGGAATTCCTAGTTAGTCTATGAAAACAATTAATGTGTTTTGTCATATTTGTGGTGTACGTCAAATCTGGGGGAGGGCCGGAGGGGGAAAAAAAACAGTGTCTTCACCGTATAATTCCGTAGTTATACACATATGTGCATATACATAATTAGCATCAATATTATACTTCCTTCTATTTTTTAATTTAATGAACAAATAATAGGTTATTTCCGAGCCGTTTGGCACACCCATTTGAACTGGCTTTTTTCAGTTCAACCCAAACGATGGGGGTTTGGCATTTCATTTCATCCTTAACTTCCATCTGAACCGTTGCACAGTAAACCCAAATGGGTTCACTGTACAACCACGCTTTGCACCTGCTCTGCTATGATTCTCTCTTCCTCACAAGCCTGACTCGTCCATCCCCTGTTCGTCCCCAAGGGCCAGCATGCACGGCCTGTCAGATTCCCTCTTCTCTAACGCCCATCGAGAGAGACTGCGGACTGACCAAATTCCTTTAATAATCTGCGTAATTGTCTCCCAGGTAAGGTTTTAACCCATTTTTTGCTCTTAAATCGCCGAAACCCATTTCAGCAAATGCCTCGGCGAAGGGTTTCTCCCTACCGAAAACGAGCCCCTTGCCTGAGTACCCACTATTTCCGAGTGCGTACTTTACGTCGCCGAGCAATAAAATCGATCCCTAATCCGCCTTTGGTCCCTGTGTCTTCTTTGGTTGATTCGAATTCCGTGAGCCAGGTAAGGTTCTCTTCCCAATTTTTTTTTTTTGTGATTCCTCTTCCTGCTCTAAATTTTTCCAGTTGTTTTTCGTATAATATTTGGCATATGGGTTCAGCTGTCTACGAATTTGATTTCCCCTCTTTCGATTTCTCTAACCCTAGCTTCAACTCTACAAACAGTTGAGAACTCTTTGAAGTTCAAAAAGGCATGATCCCCGTCAATTTATTGAAAACTCAGGTCCAAACCGTATTAGAACTCGTTTACCCAACACAAATATGAAAAATTAAACGAGCAATCAAACATAGAAATAATGAAGGGTTAGACATGAGAGAAAGTTTGAAAATGATGGATCTTGACATATATAATTATTATTAGTAACTAAAAGTGGTAGACACGGCATTGCTTTTGTGTTTGATACTTGATCTGATATAGCAAACATGCCTTTCTCTATCAAACAACTCCCTTTTTTTTAGTGACTATCAAACAACTCAATTATGTCTTTGCCATTTTGGTTATGGAATCACTCATTATTATATTT
Organism: Ficus microcarpa; assembly: GCA_025413485.1. Taxonomy (NCBI): domain Eukaryota; kingdom Viridiplantae; phylum Streptophyta; class Magnoliopsida; order Rosales; family Moraceae; genus Ficus; species Ficus microcarpa. The sequence continues at coordinate 46,971,267 of CM046377.1, read as the reverse complement.
CTTTTTCTTTTTTCTTCTTTCTTCTTTCTTCTTTCTTCTTTCTTTCTTTCTTTTTTTTTTTTTTTTTTTTTTTCTGGTTTTTGTTGGTTTTGCTATTTTGGTAAAGAGGTAATCTCAAGGGCTTTGCTTGAAGGCCCGAGTTTTGAGAACTTTCTGCTGTGGTTGACTTTTGTATATGAAAGCCCACGGGGATTGTTTTTGTTTCTTGGTGCTCTTTGTTGTATGGGATTTGATCAGGTTTGAGAATAGAAGTTGAATTCCCCGTCTAATATATGTGACAGTCAAATGTTGTTTGTTTGTTTGTTTTAAATAGTTGAAACTCTTGTTCTGAGGTTGTCCTTGATAAAATTGAATTTAAATTTGGCAGATCCACACTGTTTTAGACTTTCAGGTTACCTTGTCAAAAGGGTGTCATTTTTTTTTTTTTTTTGTGTGGTGAGACAAATGGGCTAAAGTGGGAACCTAATTAAGGAGCTACTTTATGGTAGACTTTGGGCTAAGACTAAAGCAGACGTTGCTTGACTAAATAGGCTCTATAAGAACTGTAAGATTGTTTGAATAAGATTTGTGTTGTTCTCCCGTCCCCATTGTGTTCGACACTATACTAGTAATCCCTCTGTTTTTTTTTTTTTACACAACAAATGTAAGAGTTGATTGTCATCTTGGTTTATTAAAGAACATCATTGTGTACCTTGGTTTAGTTTTGTGATACAATATATATATATATATATAAATCTCATGAATACATCTATATGTACATCAGTATATGTCAGCTTCGGTCATGAGGATGATGAGTATTGTGGATTGAAATCCCTCCTCTATCCTGTTCATCTTCCTTTTCTACTATATGAAACATAGACCAAATGTTTTGAATCAAGATAAATAAGATTATTGTATTAGCATTAAATAACCACCGGACAAATGCTCGTCGACGGGGACGTGGAATGAAATGCTTTGTTAGGGTGTCTTACTATTCGTTAATTCAGTGAATTATTGTATTCTTGTTATTGTGGGGTGTTCCTATGTGCCCATTATTAGCTATGTTGCGTTACGCATACTTGTGTTTATGTATGTTTCAACTTTTTCAATATATTACGAATTCATAATTTAGGAAACTTATTACAGGTTCCGGTGTGTTTTGACCAGTAGAAATCTCCATTAGTGTTCTACTTTCCTCCCAACTTGGCGATAATGTATACAGTATCAATAACTTCAAAATAATTTGTTCTGACTGGTGAGTCCGGCACCCGATGTTTTAATGTCAATTACCGGTGCATAATTCATTGTTCGGTGTAACGGGGTTTACTTGAATGAATTAGCGCTCGTAAACCCAATTCGCCGGTAACCAGTGGCTTATATGCCTTGGTAGCTGTACATGAACCGGGTGCTTGGCATGCCTTAGAACAAATATGTCTGTCGATCTATACTGAGCCAACTTATGTTAGTTCCCCTTTTTTGTATTTATGTTTAGTGTTTATTTGTGTTTTCGTTATTGTTTTGTTAAGGAAATGCCGCGAAAAGCATCAAGGGGGACCTAAATTTGAGACCCCGTAAAAGAAAAAAAATTCCTCAAGAAACTGGATGACCACCTGGCTACAACTGGCGGGAAACAACCGACCTCAGCAATCCTCAATCTTTGGGCCGCAGAGTTTAATGCTGAGTTTGGAGGTGTACCGGCCTTCGGATCGACATTATCTCAAAAGAAAGAGCGCATGAAGAGGATTTATAGGGAGTGAAAGGTATTGCAGGCTCATACAGGGCTAGGGTATGATCCTATGACGGATCGTGTCATTTACTCCGACGAAGCATGGCAGAGCTTCATTCATGTAAGCGTTGTGTCTACATTACCTACCTCATAATTATTATTGCTTTTCGATGTTTTTAATTGTTTGGTTTTTATAACGTCTTGCGCAGCTGCACAAAGAGTGCAAACATCTCAGGCATGAGGGACTGCGCCACAAGGAGCTATACTATAATGTTTTCGACAGAAAACATGCTACGGGTGCCTCGGCCTATGGGTCCGTAACAATGCCGGATGAAATGCCACCGTACTTCGACCCCGAGATGTCAATGGATAACTCAGCCTACCGGCATGTATTAGACGAGGATTCGACGCCAATGGCGGGGGCGTGCCATGTGAACACCATGCGATCCGGTGCCGATGCAAGTCCATCGCGGTCTAGGGGGAGTTTCGGAAAGAGGAAGCAACGAGATGAAACGGATGAGATGACATTCCTAGCTATGCAGGAAATAGCCAACCATTTTCGAGGCAGATCGCAATCGGAGACAAGTAACGAGCAATCAAGCCGCACAGATCACATGTTCGACTGTATGAATATCATGACAGATATGGGTGTTCCCCCCAACGAATATGCTATAATATGGAGCTACTTCGATTAGCGTCCACGTCTCCAGCGCATTTTCCCGAAGCTTCAAGATGTCGATAGGCGAGCGATTATCGCTTTAGTTGTTCAGGGACATCCACCCCCGGCTAATTGATTTTCCCCATATTAATAAAAACTGTTTCCAATTTATTATTCTTACGGCTACGACTGCGACGGTTTGTCGGACAGGAGATGTTTTTTTTTTTTCTACATTAATGTTTTTTTTTTATTGTATGGACCTGTTGATTGTTCTGTACTAATTTTTTACATCCTTTTTATTCTCATTTACGTTGTATTATTTCATTTAGGAATGTGAGCATTATTTTCACCACAAAACTAATGTTAATGATTTAATAACTTTTGTGCCAATGATTTAATAACAAAGTCACAACTATTTTCGCTAATCTCAGGTGAACATCCATTGCTGACGAGAGGAGATTCATATTTGGCAAAATGAACTCGGATAGTTCCGATTCAAACCATGAAGACAATTCTGACTACTCAGAAAACGAGTGTAATCCCCATGATTATTATATTATGCAGGCCGTGCTAGCAACGACAAGTACTAGGCGTAACAGGCGAAGGTCTCCACAACCCATGTATGATTCAATGCTTACTAGTAGCAGGCGTGTCGACGAGATACTAAATGGACACAAAGGAATTATTCAGGGCGTGATCAGTATACAATCGGGAACATTTAGAGTATTAAGTTACATATTAGCTACTAGGGAATTATTGACGCCAACGTGTAATATGAATGTAAACGAGCAATTGTTCATTTTTTTATCAATATGTTCACAAGGCGCCACGATTCGACAGACAGCGTATTTGTTCCAGCATTCATACGAGACAATTTCCCGTTGGTTCGATAAGGTGTTACAGGTTATTTATTTGTTAAAGAACGAATTCATAAGACCACCGGACTACACAACCGTCCAACATTTGATTCTGGAGCATCCGGACAAATATAGATCATGGTTTGATGTACGTTTTTTTACCTTAACCTAAGCATAATATTATCTGTTTTCAATAATAGGTAATAATGTTGTGTTAATAATGTTTATTAAATAATACCGTAAAATGTCTTATGCAGGATTGTATCAGTGCTATAAATGACACGCACATCCCATGTGTCCCCCCCCCGGTGATAATGCAGACGCTTGGATTAACCGAAAAGGGTTTCATTCACAGAACATATTAGCGACATGTTCATTTGACATGAGATTCACGTATATGTTAGCTGGGTACGAGAGATGTTGTCATGATGCCAGAATATTGGACGAGGCAATAGCATACCATGGATTTCCAATACCTCCAACAGGTACGCAGAATCCTCGAATTATGCGTAGTTATCAATAAAATAATTACAACAACAATTATTTGGTCATTGGCTACGAGACTTAAATTGGTGTTTATTGTGTAGAAAAATATTACTTAGCAGATTCAAGATATGCCAATAAGGATTGTTTCCTCAGCCCATATCGATGGGAGACGTATCATTTACCAGTATCGAATACGTCAAGTCAATCTACGCAACAGGAGGGAAGTTTTCAACTACACGCACGTTTTGCTACGCAATTGTGTTGAGCGAACATTTGGTGTATGGAAGGCAAGGTTCAAAACACTTAAAAACATGAACAGCTATCCAATGGACAAACAAAAAATGATCCCCGTGGCGTGTGCAGTTCTGCATAATTTTATTAGGATGGTGCAGGTTGGGGACCAAGTGTTTGCTGACTATGAGGCAGATAGTGTGCCTGTAGAGGGAAATGTCGATATCAACGCCGACTATGTGCTTCAGGAGGAGATCGATGGTACAGGCCCAAGTATAGGAACACAGTAACTTTCCTCGAGGAGGGGTAGAATGAATCAGATGAGAGATATGATAGTCGATCATATGTGGGAAAGATATCAATCATCTTCATGATATTAATCCATGTCTTTGTTAGTTTAGTGTTTCTTTGTGTTGGGCAAAATATTATACCATTAACTATGAATGGGTTTTTTTATCATTTTTTTGTATGAACAAGAATAACTTTTTATGTTGTTCTATTTATGGCTATGTGATTTTTTGTAAAGAAACTGTAAATTTTTTTCAAAATTGATTAGGTGTTATTAATTAAGCATATTAACATTTTTTTTATTTTCCTCGTTAAAAACTACAGTAGAATGTTAAATAAATAAATTAATTTATTCAACTCAGATTTTTAACATCCAAACAGGGCCCTTGTTTTTTTTTTTTTTAAATTCACCTCACACCAAACACTCAACTCAACTTAAACTTTTCAACTCAAACTTTTTACCAAACAGTCAACTTTTAAACTAAACTAAACTTAACTCAATCTAAACTTAAAAATATCAACTTAAACTACTACACCAAACACCCCCTTTTATACGACAGAGATCATTTATTTAGAATAAATAGGGTTTTTTTTAAGGCATATTTTTGGCCAGTCAAGAAACCGAAAGAACACGAAAAATTTTTTTTTTCTCTAAATTTAATAAATAAATAAATAAGAGAACAAGAAAAATAAAAATAAAAATAAAAATTATAATTGATCTTCTATTCATAAGAAGATGTTGTTCGTACTATGTAATTATTATTATTTTTTTAGGATGTGTTTGGTTGGTTAGTTTGAATTGAAATATTTTAGCTGAAATAGTAAATTTTTTTGAATTTTCAGAAAAGACAAAAATATTTTTGAGAAAAAGATAAAACCTTTTTAAAAAGAAAATAAAAAAAATATAGTTTGAATTAAAATGAGATGATGAGACAAATAAAGCCTTAAAGAACAAACCAACGAAAAAAAATGCCTACGTTTGCCAAAAAAAAAAAAAAAAAAAGCCTTCAATTATCGCCTACTCTCTTTCTTTTCTGGGCTGGGCCTGGTGAGTGCAGTGAGAAAGAGATGACATCAGCAATAAAACCAAGACATTATTTTAGGTGAGAGAGATAGAGAGAGTTGGATTACGCTGAATAATAAGGTTCTCCTTTCAGGAGCTGCCATGTTACGTGTGAAAATATGTCTGACACAAAGACTGAACCACAAAGTAAAAACTAAAAAGATGAATAAGACTGAACCACAAATTTCAATATCAAAAAGTAGAATGTAGAAACATACAATCATGGAACTACACGTGTCAATGTTAAGGAGGAAGACTAGCGTGTCAATCGGTTATCTGTGCTTTTTATGTACGTTATGTTACAGAAGTGGGGAGATATTGTCTAATAGGGAGAAAAAAAAAAAATTCAGTAACTAAATAACAAAAAAGAATTTAGCTGGATTATGGATGGAGTTGCCCTTGGTCCAGTGGTCTCTACCCCAACGACCCCGTCAAAATTTTTACAATTCGGCGTCTTTTGGAGAAATTATATAAAGTGGGGTTTGTTTGATAATAAGTTTATTTTAAACTAAACTATATTTTTTTCATCATAATTTTTATTTTTTTCTGAAAAAATTTTTTATCTTTTTTAAAAATTTTTTAATCTTTTCTAAAAAATTACTATTGAAACTTAAAAATATTAAACTAAACTCATTCATCAAACACCCCTTGATTTTTTGATCATTAATTTAAAAAAAAAGATCTATTTTTAATAATATGATTGATAGTCATTAAAATATTGAATCAATCAATAATTGATTAAAAATATATAATAATATCAATTAATTAATGATTGATCATCTACTTTTGATCGATCATATTTAAGAAAAGGAGGCATCTATTGATATTCCTCTTTTTACTCTCCTTATCCCTTTTTTAAATTATCAATAAATTAGAATTTAAATATTCATTATTACTTGTTACACTCTTATTATTATTCCAGAAAATCCCTACAATTTAATTTTATTCTTTATCCTTTTTATATTCACTAATCAATAGATAATCACTATTTTTAAAACAATCCTTTTAAATAACCCCTATTTTTAAAACAATCCTTTTTTTTTTTTAATCTATTCTTGCAACTATTTTTTCGTAAAGATAAATAATCTACGACTTTATATATGTATATAAATATTTATGTATATATCTACGACGTTTATAAAAACAATCCTTAAAATATATACGCCCACATATATGTAGAGATATCTTTGGTGTTTATAAAAATAATACATCATAAAAATATATATAAAATTACAACTTTATTAGTTTCATTAAATCTTATTTCCCCAAAAGAAAAATCATTGAATTTCTTAAAAAAAAAAAAAAAAAAGAAGTCAAAAAATAAGAAAAACAACAAATGATAAAAAAGAATTGTTTAAAAAAAGGAAGGTTATTTGTCGGTTGGTGAATGTAAAAAGGATTAAAAATAAAATAAAATTGTAGGGAATAAAAGGGGTGTAATAAGTAATATATTAAACATTTAAATTTTAATTGATAGATAATTTACGAAATGAACGAGGAAAGTAAATTAAGGGTGTCAATAGACACCCCTTTTAAGAAAATGACTAGTTTATTAATTTAACATAAATTAGGATTATTTTTGAACAAAATGCTTTTAAAAAATGCCATTTTTCCTCTTATCTCTTTTCTTTCTTATTTGCCCCTATAAAAATTACTACTTACAACATTGGGATAATTTTAAAAAATATATAAAATAAAATTGCAAGTTTATCCTAATTTTAATTATTTAAATACTCAAATTTTAAAATTAAAATATTCACCATAATAATTTTTTGGACTCTAGCCCCCTGTTTTACACATCATCTTGAAATGAAAAAATTCATTTTGAAATGAGAATCTAAAATTAAGGGGTGTTTGAGGGAAGGAAAAATAAGTGTATTGTGAATTTTGAAAAAGTGGATTTACAACTGAAATGAAATGAATTTTTTTTATTTAAAACAAAATCTATTATAAGCTTAATTATAAGCTTATTTTATTAACGAAAAATCAAAGATGCAAATAGATAAATGAATGTAAAAGATTGTTTTTAATTTTAGTTTAAAGTTTTTGTTAAATTAAATTCATGCCCCCTTAAAAATATCCCTGACTGTATGTGGACCATTTACACAAACCATTATCAATATAAAGAGTGGTGCTCTGATGAGAACTTTGTTTTTCAAATAATTGGCAAGAGATCAAATATTACTTGCAAAAGTTGAATATTAAACCCAAGTTTTTTGCTTTTTAAACATCAATATTATAGACATATTTATTTACCAAAAAAATATATAATATAGGCATATTCAGCTCTCTCTTTTATTTTCCAAAAAAGGTGTTTTACCTCTTTTATTTTCAACTACGGTTTTCCCTTCATTCAGGACATATCAAATTTACATCACATATTCATGTTCATCACTTAAATCACCACTTTACTAATTGTGAAGTATGATGAACATGACGATTATAATCTTATAACATGTTTGGTGCATTGGTTGGATTCAAATGCAATCCAATTTTTTGCCCTTTTTTTTTTGGTTAAAAATTTAATATCAGTTTTACTATCCATAGTATTATTATAACTTTATAATTTAAATTTTAAAAGTCCATAATTTTTGTATATACAAGTCCAAATGATATATATATTTTTTAAAATTATATAAAATTTTGAGACGAATAAAACAAATTCCATATATATATATATTCGAATATATTTTAAAATTTTATATTTTTTAATTCTAACAATTCAAATATCTCACTAAATGCACAATTCAAATTCAACCCAAAAAACTCTAAAACTCTACTTCAGCCTGTGCAGTAAACACATACTTAAGAAAGTAAAGTCGTCATTTAAGCAGTGAACCTTAATCATTGACAGAACGAAGTTATAAATATGATATAAAATTAAAATTTAGACGTACAATATTGAAATCACCCAAAATGTATTGTATACATTTTTTAGATCAGGTAGAAAGAGGTAAATAGCAATTTTACTAAACAGCCTTTGTCTTTTTGACATCAGCTAATATCCTACCTAAAAAAAAAAAAAAAGGGGACAGACAGACAAAAACAAAAAACAAAACAATGACAAAACTTACGGAATTGTGTAGTTCTAAATAGTCAAATTTACCTTCTGATTACTCATGATTTCATTGTGATACTAGATCAGAAATTAAAACCTATATATACATATATATATATGTAGTACATACTACTGATAGAGATTATTTTTTTGTAAGAGAAAGTCCGAAAAAGGGACCACTAATATTAACATGCCGTTACCAAAAAGGCTCTTGAGATACTGATAGAAATAATCACTGAAGGCCCTATAAGTGAACCTTACCCCTCGACAAAAAATGTGACTCCAACCTTATAGAATGTGCTAACGGTAGCAATATATTGTCACAGAAGTATCCAAAATTTTTCACAGGTCAAACAATTGGGTGACCATGGATCAGACTCAACTACATAGGTTAAACAAAAGCTAATCTTCCATCCAATAGACAAACAATAAAATTAAAAAAACAAAAAACAAAAAAAGCCAGCAAACTATTGTTCTATTGAATTTGAAAGCAGAAAAAAAAAAAAAAAAAAAAAAAAAAGAAAACTAGACAATTACTCCATTATATCTCAAAATACCAACCCACTCAAAAGTACAGATTTGGAAGCAAGTTTTATTAACTCCTCTCAATCGTTAAACTCACTAGAAAATTTCACACCACTTATTTCCTTTCAGAAACTTATAACTGCTATATATAAACAATTCTATAAATACACATAGAAAGTGGAAAAATTAAAAAAACATATCACAAGAGAGAAAACCTTTACACAAATAGTCTCACATGCAAATACCTTTCTTCTGCTTGTATGTATCATGATGCTTCCACAGCAAACACAAAAACGCATTACAAGCTTGTTCCGGTCATCATGCTATGCTACAAAGCAGTTTCTTCGGATGACGAAGGCTGTAAAGCACGGATTTTGATATCATATTTTCTGCATTTTGAAACATCCTGTACTGAGGAGGAATCTGATTCTTCTGATGGAATGGGGTGAGAAGAAGTATATTCGTCGTAAGCTATACCAATATGGTTATTGCACTTGCGGCAAAGAAGCTTGATTCTCCGTCGGAAAAAACCCCATGAATGCTTGGAGAAATGAGGTAAGCATTCAATCTCATCAACCAGAGTAAATCTGCTATCGTCGACGTAGAAGAAGGAGATGATTCCTCGTTTTATAGATTTTCCGTACTTTGAACCAATTGTTGAGATGTTCCGATTGGAGGAGCTTAGGTTCAGTGCATAACCACAGGAGCCACAACTGTATGAAGAAGAAAAACAAGAACACATTTTTCATGCACCATCTCACGCATAAATCCAAACAAAAAAGAATCATAAAACTTGCAAGAAATCATCTGAAAATAAATACAAATTTCATCCCATTTTTATTGGTGAAGTAAAAATGTAATTTTTATCGCTCTCAACATTTTTTTTTCCTCTTTGGAGATTCCAAAACCTCCCCGACCGACCTGGGATCCAATTTGCAACTAGAGACCAGGTTGGTGGCCCTTAGGAATTGAATCCCAAGCCATGTGAGAGCAAACCACCTGATAATTGCAACTCAATCTACTGGTATCAGAAGAAAGTGTTAAAAGTTTTCTTAGTGATACATATAGCAAACCAATACTCTACAATGATTTACAGTTTCGGAAGAAAACTGCTTATCAAAATCTAATGTTCGAAAAGAACCTCCAAAAATGGTTCTATTTCTTTTCTTGTCTTTTCTTTTCACTTTACCAAAATCTCTAAAAGTTTATCTGATAACGACATCGAATGATGCTTTCTCCACCACGTCTTGGGTAATTTTCTAGAGACCCTTTTACATTGTGTAAAAGGTACATCAATAATTCAATGGTGTGGGAACCAAATTGATCCTCAATCAACATCGTCCATGAACTTTCCACAAAATCCAGCTGTAAATTAACGGTTTAACCACTGGAATGAGAAAAGATAAGTCTTGCAACTAATAAAAGCTACAGAAATCCTGAAAAGACTAAAGAGGACGAAATTGAGAAAGACAAAACAAGCAAAACCGCAAATTCATAACGTATAGATGGAGCAGAAGCATATCAATTCACCCGATGTCTCCATCAAATATCCATTGAAAATTGAGTTGCTTTGTGATTTACATTTCCATTCATCAAATTCTTTGAGTTGTTTAACTTTTTTAAAATCCTCAGATCATCCTTTATGCCAATGCCAGTGCTATATTAGTTTAAAAAAAAAAAAGTGAAAATAGCATATTTGAGACTTTCTGCTCCAATATCTAATGCTACAACTACCTACTGTCATCATCGTTTAGCTTTGAAATTCGTAAAACTAATTAAATTTTAGTGTTTAAACAATTTGAAAATGATAAAGTTTCAAATGATTAGATAAAAAAGTTAACAAACCAACCAATAACAACCAAATGTCAAATTTAATGTTTGCGATGTTTGGTGACAAATTTACCAGTAAGTTTAGCATTTGTCAATTTGTCACCAAAGGCCCCTTCCGAGTGACGGAGTGGTTGTGGAGAGAGATATTTTTTTTTTTTTTTTAATTAATGCCAAAATTAGGCAATGGAACCAAGTGTCCAACAGTAATAATCCATTAAGCAAATATGATCTCCTAATTTTTCATAAGCCTAGAGAAGACTATTTAGCTCATTTGTAATTCTATCCAAAATGCAATGAAAGAAACAAGAAAACAGTTAATTTTTTTTTTTAAAGTAAACTGATAAAAACTTCATATAGAAGCAACAATATCTTGATAATCACTTTTCTTTTTCCCTATTATGCTGCAAATAATAACATCACTGGTTTTTTGTATGCCTTAAAAAAGTGAAAACAATCTAGGAATCAATATGCAGAAAAATGTTATCCCGGCACAATTTCAGATTAAGGATGCAAGAAAAGCACTTATTCTAATCCAAAAGTTCAAGATTGAATCAGTAATCACTAATAAGCCAGTATTTCTCTTGATTTTCACATTAAAAAAAAAAAAAAGCATCCCCAATTATTCTTTTTCCAAAATTTTTCCCACACAAAGAACTAAAATCCGAATCAAAACAAAACCCAGAAATTTTTCTGACGAAAGAAAAACGAAATTGAGAAAGAAAGAAAGAAAGAGGTTGAACCTGTAGCTAACATCTCTCCGGGAAGAAGAAGAGGTCAAGGAAGGACGATGAACTCCATTCTCAAACCTATCTTTGAAATGAGTCAATTTCTCCATAGAAAAAGCTTCAAACTTCTAAGTCTTGGAATCTGAAACTTTCTTACAGTTACAGGGCACGGAAAATGAAGCTCTGTTCAGAGGTTGAAGACGAACGTGGACCGTCCGATATCGGGTCAACTCTAAGTGTAGAAAACTCGCACTTTTCAGACAGAGAAAAGAGGATCCAAACGACGCGGTTTAGAGAGAGAAGAACGAGCTCAGAGAAAAACTTCGAAGGAAGAAGCAGAAGAAGAAGAGAGAGAGAGAGAGAGAGAGAGAGAGGCTTTGGGAATCAGTGTGTATTAAAGTTGATTGAATACGCTGAGGAGTGAGGACGGTGGCTCTTGGCTTTTCCGTGTTTCTTTTCTTTCTTTTTTATATTTTTATTTATTTATTAATTTTGATGCCGACGTGATTCAGCAAATTTTTTTTTTTTTTTTGTTGCAACTTAGGTTCCGTTTGTATTGTTTTTAGATTTTTGAAGAATCTTTCTCTGAAAAAAAAAAAAAAGAGAGAGAGAGATTTTTAAAGAATCTATAATAGGTCAAAAATATCATATATAAAATTCATGTTATGTTATGTTTATAATTTTACAGAAAATCTGTGGTAGAACTCCTTTATAAAGCATTATCTATAGTTATCATTTTGTAGATCATCATGATAAAATCAAACGTTCAAAGATGTAGAAGAACACACAACCTCCAATGTATACTATTGCACCAAATAAAAGTTTAAAAAAAACTGAAATGCCTAAAATATCCAGCCATCCAAGTTTATTTCGTCAGAAAAATGATGACATCTATGGAGAAAAAAGAAAAAATGACAACCTCTATAAAGCAAATCCAATCATCCTCGCCGACCTAGATGTCACAGGGACTCCCCCGAATGCTAGAAACTGATGGAACTCCATATTCGTGGAACTTAAAACCTATCACAAGATCCCCAAATAGTTATGTCTCTTGTTGACTATTGGCCCACCTCCCATTGCTTGCTGGCCTTCCTTAACTCACGCCATAGCTATCAGCCCCCAATCTCCGAGTTGCTGGCCATCGCTCAACTTGCGCCATTGCCAGCTATTGCTCAATGGCAAACTTTTAGTTTGCGAAGAACTTCGCAACCCCAGATCCAGTTTTCATACGAAACCTCTAAACAGGATTTCCGGTGATAGCGTGCATTGAATGATAGCCGGCGGGAGGAGGTTTTCTGGCCGGAGGGAGTTGTAATGGTGGCTAGTGGGTTTGTGTATTGAAGAACATCTGTGGGAAAAAAAACGAAAACAAAAACAAAAGAAAAGAAAAAGAAAGATTACAAAAGAAGTAAATTTAAAATAGAAAAAGAAAGAACAAGATTATGTGTTTGTTAAAGTATATAAACATTGGTATGCCTTATTTCATGACCACTTATTTCTCGATACCATCATTTGACACCGTTGGATCGAGTTCTACCAGTAATTACTCTTAATGAGTCTCTACCGCAGATTCTTCCTGTTTTTTACATAGCTGTTTCTATGGTTATTGTCTAAATTTATCAAAATATCCTTAACAATAAAATATAAATTTAGTTTTTTAGAATCTGTGATAGAGACTCTTTTAGAGTAAATACCTATAGGTCTCCATCTAACGTTTGATAATTGATGTTTATTTGTTATGAATGGTGAGATGAAGTTGTTATTTTGAGATGGAAAGTATCTGATTCGAATATTAAGATAATTTGATATTTTCCTTTTTTTTTTTCTCTATCTCCTCACACCAACTTTCTCCTTGTTGGCCTTTTTTTTTTTTTTGTTCCTCTCTCCAAAGCACAAATCTCTCTCCTCATCGGCAACCATGGCGAGCATTTCTTCGACGGTTGCTCAGGGAGGTGGATCTCATGAGAATGATCATGATTTTGTCGGGCACTCTTCAATGAGTGATTTTGTGGCCGAAGGATATCCTAACCCAAACCCGTCACAGAGGAGGCCATTGTTGGAGATGACGACGAGCTCGGGGTGCCGACGACCATGAGATCAAAGGCGATCTAAATCGCGATTATGATTTCCTCTTAATTCTACTGTTGCATGAGGTCATCTTCGTCGTGGAGATCGAGATCGCACTGCGGTGCTGGAGAAAATGGAGATCTCGCCAGAGAAGACAAAGATGCAGTTAGAGAATGGAGATCTCAATGGTTGCTTGTAGGGGTGGCAATTCGTGTCATGTGTCGTGTTCGTGTCGTGTTAGAACCGTGTCGAATTTTTTTTCCCATGACCCGAACACGACCCATGCCACGAAAACGAATGAAAAATAAGACACGAACCGAAAATGACCCGCGACACGAATTTGACACGTGACACGACACGAATGGAAAATGACCCGTGACACGACACGAACTGAAAATGACCCGCGACACGAATTGACCCACGACCCGTGACGTGACACGAAACCGAACCTGTGACACGAAACCGAACCCGTGATACGACTCGAAACCGAACCCGTGACACGAACCGACCCACGACACGAATTTGATCAGACATAGAACTCGCAACTCGAATTAAACACGAATTGAACCAGCAATTAATTTGAATTTGACACAAAAACCAATTTAATTTAAGCAAATTATATCCCAAATTCATAAAAAACCTAGAAGAATAATAATTTACCTTCAACAAAAATATACCATTGACAAAACAATAAGTTTTAAGGATAGAAAATCATAAAATTAAACTTCTAACTCAGTGCAAAGTTCACAATCATAGTTAGGCAAAGTCCTGTTACAAACATCTTAATAAAGTCCACAAATCCAAATACAAACATAAAAAAGTCTAAATTAACAAAAAGCAAACACAAGTACCTATACCACTTAGGCATATCCAGAGGTAGAATCTTGATCAACTGTTTTCTCCTCATCAACGTTGAGATTCACAACATTTTGAATGACATCATCCATATCTTTGTCAACTGTTTTGATTCCAACTACACGAGAAATATTGAAAAAGAATTTATGATTATGAGATTAATTTAACAATGCTAAGTAATAATAGAGAACCTGAGAAAATTTACCTTCACTCCCAAACAACCAATCTCTTGAGCATATAATTGCCTCAACAGTGTCAGGCTTAACAGAGCTGTGAAACTAGTCAAGTACATGACCACCAACACTAAATGCAGCTTCTGAAGCAACTGTTGATACATGAATGCTCGAAATGTCACGAGCAATTGCAGCAAGTATGGGGTAGTGACATTGATTTGTCTTCCAATAAGAAAGGATGTCTAGATCATCATTTCTTCTCATACTGGGCTCATCCAAAAAAAGTTCTAACTGCGATTTGCTATTTGTACTTGAAAAAGAATCAGAAGAGACATCATCAAATTCCTACATAACAAACAACAAGCATTAGTTTATAAAAATCACTAGGTAGTAAAAATAAATAAATAAACAAAGGAAATGGAATATTACCTTGAAAAGATCAGATTCATCCACATCCATTGTTTGCACTTCTTTACCTTTGTCCTTTTTCTACCTAGAGGCTGTAGTGACATTGGCACCTTCAACAACTTTCAACTTGTATTCTTCAAAAAGGGCTTCCAACTTCGTACGTAATGAGAACAACTCAGCAGAGTTTTTCCCATAAGCTTTGTCATAGCAGAAAGCAACAAACTCCAACTTATACCGAGGATCCAATACAAGTGCTATCCCGAGGATGGGGCTGAATTCTGACCAATATTTATGAAATTTGCTCCACATATCCAATGCCATACACTTTAAGTACTCATCTCCAGATTCCATATTAGTTTTTAAGGTGATGTAACAATCAAAAATTAATGGAAAGTACAAATTGGCTGTCGGATATTTGGTGCCAAAAAATATAACTGTTGCTTTGTAAAACCCTTTCAGAAATTTATAAATTTTATGAACTTTTTCTCACTCCTCAGTTGAAAGACAATGCTTATAATTCAAATCACTCAACTCCAAGTGCTGAAAAGTACGTTGGTAAAAGATGGCACTTTCAAGCATGAGGTAAGTTGAATTTCACCGAGTCGTCACGTCTTGGGACAAGCCTCTCGTGCTACCCATTGAGACCAACTTAACACATTCTAAAAACCTTTGCTTCCTTTGTTGTGAGCCTTTAACATATTTGACACTATCCCGAATCTTCCCAATTGCCTTGTCAATACTTTTCAGCCCATTTTACACAATTAGATTAAGTATATGTACACAACATCTCAAATGAAAGAATTCATCATTGTAAGGCAACAAACCACGCAAGTTCAATTGAACTTGTAATGCATCCACGGAGACATCATTAGAAGAAGCATTGTCTAAAGTGATACTGAAAATCTTTTCCTCAATTCCCCAATCACTCAAAAAGAAAAGATCTTCTCAGATAGTGCTATCCCAGTGTGTGGAGGTGGCATAAAGCAAAAATTCAGTATTTTTTTATGCAACTTCCAATTCTTATCAATATAATGAGCAGTCAAGCATAAATATCCATCGGTAGTCAAAGAAGTCCACAAATCAGAAGTCAAACTTATTCTACAAGGACATGTTTATAACATATTTCTCACTTTTACTTTCTCCCTTTTATACAGCTTAAAAGTGTCAGCTTTAGCAGTATTTCTAGACACTAATTCCACACTAGGAAACAAATATTGGAGTATTGTCCTTACGCCCTTGTACTCAACAAATTGGAATGGCAAATCATGTAGAATGATGCAAGTAGTTATCAATTCATGCCATTTTTCAGAATAAAATTGATTAGAGCCAAAAAACAATATACCACTATAACGAGTAATGAGCATTTGACCAATGTCTCTAGTTTCAATTCTTGGATAAGTTTTAATATGCTTTAACATATTACCTGTCCCGTACTTGCTAGAGGTAAGATATTGTTGTCCACATTTCTTGCAAACACTCTTCAACTTCTTATCTGGACCAAGAGGAAAAATGTCGAAGAATTCCCAAACTTTCGACTTCAACCTTTTCTTTTTCAATGGTTTGTTGAGATTACTACACTCAAGTTCGAGCACATCTTCGTTAAACTGAGTGTTCACATTAACTGCATTCTCTACATCAATATTCTCACTTTGCGCCTCAAGATCAACACGGTCCATCTGTAAATTAAATTAAAAAAAATAAAAAAGAACATAATAAGATAAAGAGAAATATTTTGAATCAATAATCATATCAGAGTTTCTTATTTGGACTTTTTCCCATATCATCTCTTTACCATATGTGAAATCATTTTAAGTCTACGAAGATAATGTATTTTGATACTTAAAGAAAATTTACAACACATAATGTATAAATTGTTCAAATCAAACATTGAACATATGAAAATTTCATACAATAACTAAAACAAATTAAATTTACAACACATAATGTATAAATTGTTCTTATCTTTGTGCCAAGTGAACGCTTAATGCATGGAATGTCAAAGCCAACAAAGTTTACTTCAACGCCAATTTTTAAAAACTTTTTTATTCTTGTATTATGTAGTCTTGTATTATGTAGACATGCATGTATCTTGACTCCATCAAAATACTTGGAGCATTTGCGTAATGGAGAACACCAATTTATTTTGTATCAAATATTATTATAACCAAGAAGATAAAAAAGAAATGGTGTGCACAATTTAACAAAATATAAAGAAAATTACGATGACTAAAAAAAAAAATTGGGTATGTTGGGGCTATGATTGGTGCCATTTAGCCGAGTTCCATATCCCGACTACAATCAAAGCGTGCTATGAACACTCTATCATCAATATTTTAATAAGTTTTGGCTTGCCTGATGAGCCGAATCAAGTAGAAGCTTATCACATAGACAACTCCTTACTGTTATTTGCTTCCTTGCTTACCAATTAGAATTATTCACTAACTTAAACATTAGAGGGTTATTAACAAACACCCCATGAGTGTACTCCTTACTATGATGTATTCACCTTTATTTTGAAAGTCGTGTTAGCAAGGTAACAAAGGCCAGATAAAGTGCTTTTCCACATGTGATGTTGTGTTTAGATATAGACATCATCCATATATGAAAGTTATTAGCAGGGTTTTATATAAACCGTTAGATTTGAATCTAAGTTCTGACAGTTTTTTTTTTAATCTTATTTTGATATAATTTTATATGTTATAATAGTCATAAACAAACAATATTAATAATGGACACATCTCAGGTCTTACAGAGCATTTCTATTTTCCCCAAAAGTAACCCACTACATATATATCAAAATTTTATGAGTTAAAAATAAAATACTTACTCTTCAAAAGGGCAGAAGGCTGGTTTCGGCGTTTCGCTGGCTTGGAAGTGCCACCAGTAGTAGGGACTGGGGAGATGTCGAGATGGCAGCTTCGGAAGGGCAGATTCGGTTTCGCTGGCAGCTGGCTTGGAGGAGTCGGCAGGTGAAGGCGTGAGGTGGTGAGGGTTGAGGCAGTGAGGCACGATGGTTGGTAGACGGCTAGAGGGGAGAGGGGAGAACCGGAGAAGGCAGAGGATGAGAGAAGGCTGGAGGCAGATCTAAAAGACTAAAATCAGTAAAGTGTTGAGGACAGATTCGGTCTCGGAAAAGGGCAGATTCGGTCTCGCCGTCTCGGAAGATCCGGCATAAGGCTGGTTTCGCTGGCAGCTGGCTTGGAGGAGTCGGCAGGTGAAGGCGTGAGGCGGTGAGGGCTGAGGCAGTGAGGCACGAACGATGAGAGGAGGTTGGAGGCATATCTAAAAAAAAAGACTAAAATCAGTAAAGTGTTGAGGAGTTAAGGTTTTGTTTGTATTTTTATTTTTTAAAACATTTCAAAATTCGAACTCATGATTTGTGTGGAACCGGGTCATGTTCGGATTGACCCGATATTGACCCGAAATGACCCGAAATGGAAACGAAATTAGATACAAACCTGACCCGAACTTGACCCGAAATTGACACGAAATCTGACACGAATTTGACACGAAAATCTGATCCGAAATTGACACAAAAAACCGTGTCGTGTTCGGGTCACACGGGTCCAACCCGAACACGACCCGTTCTTTTCCATGTCAATTTCGGGTGACCCGAATTTGACTCATCCACTATTCGTGTCGTTTTCGATTTGCAAAATTCGTGTCGTTTTCGATTCGTGTCGTCGTATCGCGACCCATATTGCCACCCCTAGTTGCTTGCAGAGTCACTCGCTATGTCAAGTTCCTCTCTCCTCGTCGCCGGAGAAGTGGTTTGCTGATTGCACCGGTGACGACCCTCCTGTTGCATTGTGAAAGGTCGAGGACGGAGGGGAAGAATGACGAGTAAACAATGGTCTTTTTTTAGATTTTTTTAAAAAATTTTCTTCTATAATACAATGAGTTAGTATGTATCATAGTTACCATACAAATACACAATTTCAGCCAATTACATTTAAACGGTCAAAACAAGCTTTTACGGTAGTTACTCT
>CM046377.1:46871084-46952249 GCA_025413485.1 Ficus microcarpa | reverse complement strand
TTGATATCATATTTTCTGCATTTTGAAACATCCTGTACTGAGGAGGAATCTGATTCTTCTGATGGAATGGGGTTAGAAGAAGTATATTCGTCGTAAGCTATACCAATATGGTTATTGCACTTGCGGCAAAGAAGCTTGATTCTCCGTCGGAACAAACCCCATGAATGCTTGGAGAAATGAGGTAAGCATTCAATCTCATCAACCAGAGTAAATCTGCTATCGTCGACGTAGAAGAAGGAGATGATTCCTCGTTTTATAGATTTTCCGTACTTTGAACCAATTGTTGAGATGTTCCGATTGGAGGAGCTTAGGTTCAGTGCATAACCACAGGAGCCACAACTGTATGAAGAAGAAAAACAAGAACACATTTTCATGCACCATCTCACGCATAAATCCAAACAAAAAAGAATCATAAAACTTGCAAGAAATCATCTGAAAATAAATACAAATTTCATCCCATTTTTATTGGTGAAGTAAAAATGTACTTTTTATCGCTCTCAACATTTTTTTTTTCCTCTTCGGAGATTCCAAAACCTCCCCGACCGACCTGGGATCCAATTTGCAACTAGAGACCAGGTTGGTGGCCCTTAGGAATTGAATCCCAAGCCATGTGAGAGCAAACCACCTGATAATTGCAACTCAATCTACTGGTATCAGAAAAAAGTGTTAAAAGTTTTCTTAGTGATACATATAGCAAACCAATACTCTACAATGATCTACAGTTTCGGAAGAAAACTGCTTATCAAAATCTAATGTTCGAAAAGAACCTCCAAAAATGGTTCTATTTCTTTTCTTGTCTTTTCTTTTCACTTTACCAAAATCTCTAAAAGTTTATCTGATAACGACATCGAATGATGCTTTCTCCACCACGTCTTGGGTAATTTTCTAGAGACCCTTTTACATTGTGTAAAAGGTACATCAATAATTCAATGGTGTGGGAACCAAATTGATCCTCAATCAACATCGTCCATGAACTTTCCACAAAATCCAGCTGTAAATTAACGGTTTAACCACTGGAATGAGAAAAGATAAGTCTTGCAACTAATAAAAGCTACAGAAATCCTGAAAAGACTAAAGATGACGAAATTGAGAAAGACAAAACAAGCAAAACCGCAAATTCATAACGTATAGATGGAGCAGAAGCATATCAATTCACCCGATGTCTCTATCAAATATCCATTGAAAATTGAGTTGCTTTGTGATTTACATTTCCATTCATCAAATTCTTTGAGTTGTTTAACTTTTTTAAAATCCTCAGATCATCCTTTATGCCAATGCCAGTGCTATATTAGTTTAAAAAAAAAAAAAAAGTGAAAATAGCATATTTGAGACTTTCTGCTCCAATATCTAATGCTACAACTACCTACTGTCATCATCGTTTAGCTTTGAAATTCGTAAAACTAATTAAATTTTAGTATTTAAACAATTTGAAAATGATAAAGTTTCAAATGATTAGATAAAAAAGTTAACAAACCAACCAATAACAACCAAATGTCAAATTTAATGTTTGCGATGTTTGGTGACAAATTTACCAGTAAGTTTAGCATTTGTCAATTTGTCACCAAAGGCACCTTCCGAGTGACGGAGTGGTTGTGGAGAGAGGATTTTTTTTTTTTTTAATTAATGCCAAAATTAGGCAATGGAACCAAGTGTTCAACAGTAATAATCCATTAAGAAAATATGATCTCCTAATTTTTCATAAGCCTAGAGAAGACTATTTAGCTCATTTGTAATTCTATCCAAAATGCAATGAAAGAAACAAGAAAACAGTTAATTTTTTTTTTTTTTTTTTTAAGTAAACTGATAAAAACTTCATATAGAAGCAACAATATCTTGATAATCACTTTTCTTTTTCCCTATTATGCTGCAAATTATAACATCACTGGTTTTCTGTATGCCTTAAAAAAGTGAAAACAATCTAGGAATCAATATGCAGAAAAATGTTATCCCGGCACAATTTCAGATTAAGGATGCAAGAAAAGCACTTATTCTAATCCAAAAGTTCAAGATTGAATCAGTAATCACTAATAAGCCAGTATTTCTCTTGATTTTCACATTTAAAAAAAAAAAAAAAAAAAAGCATCCCCAATTATTCTTTTTCCAAAATTTTTCCCACACAAAGAACTAAAATCCGAATCAAAACAAAACCCAGAAATTTTTCTGACGAAAGAAAAACGAAATTGAGAAAGAAAGAAAGAAAGAGGTTGAACCTGTAGCTAACATCTCTCCGGGAAGAAGAAGAGGTCAAGGAAGGACGATGAACTCCATTCTCAAACCTATCTTTGAAATGAGTCAATTTCTCCATAGAAAAAGCTTCAAACTTCTAAGTCTTGGAATCTGAAACTTTCTTACAGTTACAGGGCACGGAAAATGAAGCTCTGTTCAGAGGTTGAAGACGAACGTGGACCGTCCGATATCGGGTCAACTCTAAGCGTAGAAAACTCGCACTTTTCAGACAGAGAAAAGAGGATCCAAACGACGCGGTTTAGAGAGAGAAGAACGAGCTCAGAGAAAAACTTCGAAGGAAGAAGCAGAAGAAGAAGAGAGAGAGAGAGAGAGAGAGAGGCTTTGGGAATCAGTGTGTATTAAAGTTGATTGAATACGCTGAGGAGTGAGGACGGTGGCTCTTGGCTTTTCCGTGTTTCTTTTCTTTCTTTTTTATATTTTTATTTATTTATTAATTTTGATGCCGACGTGATTCAGCATTTTTTTTTTTTTTGCAACTTAGGTTCCGTTTGTATTGTTTTTAGATTTTTAAAGAATATTTCTCTGAAAAAAAAAAAACAGAGAGATTTTTAAAGAATCTATAATAGGTCAAAAATATCATATATAAAATTACTGTTATGTTATGTTTATAATTTTACAGAAAATCTGTGGTAGAACTCCTTTATAAAGCACTATCTATAGTTATCATTTTGTAGATCATCATGATAAAATCAAACGTTCAAAAATGTAGAAGAATACACAACCTCCAGTGTATACTATTGCACCAAACAAAAGTTTATAAAAAACTGAAATGCCTAAAATATCCAGCCATCCAAGTTTATTTCGTCAGAAAAAATGATGACATCTATGGAGAAAAAAAGAAAAAATGACAACCTCTATGAAGCAAATACAATCATCCTTGCCGACCTAGACGTCACAGGGACTCCCCGAATGCTAAAAACTGACGGAACTCCATATTCGTGGAACTTAAAACCTATCACAAGATCCCCAAATAGTTATGTCTCTTGTTGACTATTGGCCCACCTCCCATCGCTTGCTGGCCTTCCTTAACTCACGCCATGGCTACCAGCCCCTAATCTCCGAGTCGCTGGCCATCGCTCAACTTGCGTCATTGCCAGCTATTGCTCAATGGCAAACTTTTAGTTTGCGAAGAACTCCGCAACCCTAGATCCAGTTTTCATACGAAACCTATAAACAGGATTTCCGGCGATAGTGTGCATTGAATGATAGCCGGCGGGAAGAGGTTTTCTGGCCGGAGGGAGTTGTAATGGTGGCTAGTGGGTTTGTGTATTGAAGAACATATGTGGGAAAAAAATGAAAACAAAAACAAAAGAAAAGAAAAAGAAAGATTACAAAAGAAGCAAATTTAAAATAGAAAAAGAAAGAATAAGATTATGTGTTTGTTAAAGTATATAAACATTGTTATGCCTTATTTCATGACCACTTATTTCTCGATACCATCATTTGACACTGTTGGATCGAGTTCTACCAGTAGTTACTCTTAATGAGTCTCTACCACAGATTCTTCCTGTTTTTTACATAGCTGTTTCTATGGTTATTGTCTAAATTTATCAAAATATCCTTAACAATAAAATATAAATTTAGTTTTTTAGAATCTATGGTAGAGACTCTTTTAAAGTAAATACTTATAGGTCTCCATCTAACGTTTGATAATTGATGTTCATTTGTTATGAATGGTGAGATGAAGTTGTTATTTTGAGATGGAAAGTATCTGATTCGGATACTAAGATAATTTGATATTTTACTTTTTTTTTTTTTTTTTTCTCTATCTCCTCACACCAACTTTCTCCTTGTTGGCCTTTTTTTTTTTTTTTTTTTTTTCTTCTTCTTCTTCTCTTCTCTTCTTCTTCTTCTTCTTCTTCTTCTTTCCTCTCTCCAAAGCACAAATCTCTCTCCTCATCGACAACCATGGCAAGCATTTCTTCGACGGTTCCTCAGGGAGGTGGATCTCATGAGAGTGATCACAATTTTGTCGGGCACTCTTCAATGAGCGATTTTGTGGCCGAAGGATATCCTAACCCAAACCCGTCACAAAGGAGGCCGTTGTCGGAGATGACGACGAGCTCGGGGTGCCGACGACCGTGAGATCAGAGGCGATCTAAATCGTGATTGTGATTTCCTCTTAATTCTACTGTTACATGAGGTCATCTTCATCGTGGAGATCGAGATCGCACTGCGGTGCTGGAGAAAATGGAGATCTCGTTGGAGAAGACAAAGACGCAGTTAGAGAATGGAGATCTCGATGGTTGCTTGCAGAGTTGCTTGCTATGTCAAGTTCTCCTCTCTCCTCGTCGCCGAAGAAGTGGCTTGCTGATTGCACCGGTGACGGCCCTCCTGTTGCATTGTGAAAGGTCGAGGACGGAGGGGAAGAATGACGAGTAAACAATGGCCTTTTTTTGGATTTTTAAAAAAATTTTTCTTCTATGATACAATGAGTTAGAATGTATTGTAGTTACCATACACATACACAATTTCAGCCAATTACATTTAAACGGCCAAAACAAGCTTTACGGTAGTTACTCTCAATAGAGTTCTACCACAGTTTCTATCTTTTATTTATCTTTGTAAAAAATAAACAAATTATTTTTAACTTTTATTTATGATTCCAAGTTCTTTCCTTTCAAAAATAAATACTAACTCTTTTATAAATGCAGTAAATTATAAATTTATAACAAAGTAAAAAATCATTTTTTTTAGGGAATAATAAGTCTTATTTTTGCTCAATAGATTCAAAAAGAAGGTAGCAACGCTTGAGAAATATGTCATAGATTGTTCTTATACAGCTATTTCTTTTGTTATCGTCTAAATTTATTAAAATATCCTTAACAATAAAATGTAAATTTAGTTTATGTATTTCATTTATCTCTTTAACAAATAAAAAATATTTTTAACTTTTATTCAAAAAGACCAAGTTCTTTCCTTTCAAAAATAAATACGAACTCTTTTATAAATACAGTAAACTATAAATTTATAATCTACTTTGTTATTGTATTTTTTTTTTTGGAATTTTATTATTGTAATTTTAAAAGTGGTGTATGTAAAAAAGATTTGTAAGTGATATTGTTTGAGTTCTTTTTATTTTCTGGAAAAACATGTGCATTAAATTATTTTATTACACAAAAATATGTAAACTAAAATATTTATTAAATAAATGATATTGTTCATTTTAGTCATCTTCACAAGAACGTTATTCATAGTTTACCAAACATATAAAATTCCTCTTTTATTAATTATAATAACTGAACAAAAAAAAAAAAGAAATTTACTTAAGATCTACTTGCTTATAGACACAATAACTATAGACTCATAATATATCTACAACAAAGATTTTCAACAGCACAACGATGCCAAAGTCATCTTAAAAATTCAAATTTTATATCTTATATTGTAATCCGTAATGCAATTATTATGATGTTTATATCAGTAATGATAATTATTTTTCTATCCAATAATTGTTTTTCTGTTGTTATAATAATAATAATAATAATAACAATAATAATAATTTGATAAATAGGAGAATCAGACGCTGAGGTAGGATGAGGAAAAAAAAAATACCCGAACTATGAATTTAAACATTATATATATAATTTTAAAATTCGTTAATTTTTTATTTTTATTTTTTCAAACATAGAATCTGTTATCATAAAATAGGAAGCGTCTAATTCAATTACAGTTTCTATAAGCGGAGATGAATTCTCCAACCAAGCAAGCACATCATCTATACTAAGAGCATAAGTTGCCTAGAAATGGGCAGCTTTATATACTTCCCGATATTCATGACATAACTTAATTCTTTGAGAAAGATATAATAAATTACACATCCGATAATAAAAATCCAAACTCATTACGATAAGAAGAATAACTCTTCAAAACTTGAACTATTGCCGACGCATCTGACTCCACAGATTAGAGATTCAGACCAACATCACGAGCCTATCAAAGAATAGCTGAGATAGCTTTAGCTTCCACTTCATTTAAAGAGAAGAATCCATCAAGTTTCTTATTAAGAGCAACCATAACAAAAAAATCTCAGAATGTCGAATAATAGCACAATAACCACAAACATCTCTCCCAATACATCCATGCACATACATAAATATGCGTGCATACAATAAACACGATGCCGTATTAACATGCATAATAAAAATTAGATTACATTTGTCCTGTTCTTGTTGCCTTCGTCTTTGTAATTTGTACCCAAAAAAAAAAAAAAAAACATTCTTTATATACATCACCAAGTATTATGAACAACATAATGAGAAATAAGTGTCAAAAAGCAAAATTAAGATGATGGATAGACCAGTCATGAATCAAAAGAGAAGGTGCTCTCATTGGGTTGGCATGAATATTATGTTTATTTTTCTTTCCCCAAATTACCCAACATAAACATTAACTCTAATTCTTTCTTAGCAAAAGACATGGCTAAGAAATAAAGCATGTGTGAAAATTTTAAATGTGAAAGAGAAGAAAAAGGTAGGCGAAAAGGATAAGGATTTCCAAACTTTTTAATTTCATTTTTGATAATTCCAAACTTGTAGAGGAGTAAGAAAATTTGATTTCAAAAGTAATTTTTTTGTTATTAATTTCATTAAACTATATATATATATTTTTGGGCTAAATATATAACTGTCACTGTATTTTTGAATTTGAAGAATTCTGATGAGATTTGATATCATGGGAATTTTCGCGCACTATTACATTAATTTTCTTCGAATTAGGAATTTTATGGTAGAAAAAAGATTATTTTAAATATTCATGATCGTCAAAGATACTTAAGACGATTGTATTCAAACAGCTCATTTGACCTTTTAACACATCATTTTAGTCAAAATTTCTTATTACAAGAAACCCTAATATAAAAAGACAAAAAATGACAATTGTTCTAGATTTAATTACACACTTAAATTTAATAATATAAAGAAACTCAATATTGTTCCTCGCTTTCTTGTTCCCATACACCTACATCGCATATAATCAAATAAAGACATTATAATTTTATTATTATTTTAAAACTTGTAACAAAATCATAATTTTTTTCAATAATTATTTCAAATAATTACATGAAGGTATGTCATATTTCTCTTTTATATTAAAACTTTGTTATTATCACGCCTTTTGTATTTCTTCTTCTTCTTCTTGTTTTTTTAGTAGTTTTTCGTTTGTGTTTTGTTTGTTTCTGAATTTTTTTTTTTTTCTCGTATCGATCGTTTTCTTTGTTCATGATGTTCTACCAGAAAAAAAAAAAAAAAAACCATTATATATAATAGGTTGCAATTTTCTTATTTTAAATATTCTTGCTTTCTAAGGTACAATTTATTTAAATAAACTTATGAACGTTGAATATAACTGTATAATACTTGTTTTTTAAATCTACAATTTTCTTTATATCTGTTTTTATGTATGAAAAAAAAAAAAAAGCTTCATGCCTAAAGTTTCAATAAAACAAAAAGAGAAATAGAGAAAGGAAATTATCAAAGTAAATAAATATAAAATGATAAGTATGAGAATATATTTTAAATGGAAAAATAGTATTTATTTCATGAAAATAGATCCAGGTAATTATGGAATATATGGGTTTTGTAATAAGTAAATTTAATCTTATTTTAAGGTAAAAGTTCATTAAACTAAAAAGTCTAACAAAATCCAAATGTAATATGTTACACAATATAAAAACATTCAATAAAAACCGATTCCATTTGTAAAATTTGATGAAGCACAGGGAAAATGATGCAAGAGAAGATATGATATCAGGAAAATTCTTCAACACAATTTGAACACGCATAAGATACTTTTTTAAACCATTACAATCGATAGAAACTTTCGATCCATCGAGAGCATGTAACATGTAGTACCAGGGTTACAAATATCTCCGCTAAGACTTATAGCCAGCTCTCCTGTTGATGTCAACATTAGTTCAAGTACTTTCACCAGTACTTAAGCTAGCACCTAGCTATGCACATGTCATAGCTTCTATTGCTATGAGAACGAACTTCTAACTAGCTAAGACCTAAATCTGGCAGACCAAAAACAAACTAAAACGATGCTAGAAATTTAATAATTTTTTTTAGAACTTCGGGGTGTGAGAATTCAAATTCTGTACCTTTAAATGAATTCAGATGTGTATTTAGTCATATTAAAATTTAAATTTTAAAATAAAAAGGAGTGTGTATTTTTTCTCAAAAAAAAAAAAAAGAAAAAAAAAGAGTGTGTATTTAAAAAGGAAATTGTGAAGTGTTTTTAAGGGAGTGTCCTACTACATAATTGTATTAAGCTCCTAAAAAATTTAATGATAACTTTTTTTTGTTGAAAATGATGATTTATTTTATTCATTTTTTTTTTGGGGAGATGGAGATCTGAATTTTACTTTTTACTTAATAATAATTGAAAGAATAGGAAATAAATTTCTCGAAAAAAATCAATTAAGTTCCGCATTACGAAGTTTCTAAATTCAATAAAAAAAATTTTAAAATCTCATCAAAATGTTTACTAATATATTAAGAAATTAAGTCGCGCAGGGAATTAAATTTGTATTCTATATTTACTTTGCTAAAGAATTAGAAAGAATTAAAACAAAATTAGTGCAATTATAAGAGTACCCTCATGTTAAGCAAATAATTAAATGTATATTAAAGTAAGAGCACATTTAGTAAGCAAGTTAGGTAATCCCTATTATTTTAGGAAAATGGAATTTAATTATGTGAGTAGCAGTGAGAGATAAATTTCTTCCGTCTTATTAAGAAACTTAGCCTCCATTGAGATAATAGATTTAAATCCACAATTTAAACTTTTAATTATAGCATATTCTCTCTTATGAAAAATAAATTTACAATTCAAATCTATAATCCAAATTGACTATTAGTTCTTTATTCATCAATAAGGTCCACCTCGTTAATTTCGTTACAAGAATTATTTATTTATTTATTTATTTATTTTTGCATGCGTAATAACCAAGAATATTGAACATAACGTTCATGAAATATAATAATAACAATAATAAAAGAGGACGATGATAACGGAATGAAATTGAATTCTTCATTAAAAAAGAAAATTGAATTATTTAATGAGAATGCTCTTTTTTTTTTTTTTTTTTATATTTACACGTGTATTTCTATAAGCCGACGTGAATGATAAAGAAAGCTCGAATGATGGGGTTAGAAATTTTACTCGGTTGTTTATTGTCTGTTTGCCCATCCAATGACTTTGTGTGTGAGTCTTTGTTTTATTTTAATTTATCTGAAAATGACTCTTTTTTTTTTTTTTTTTTGGGTTAAACTTAAAATGACTTTATGTACAGTTCATGAATGATCTTAGTATTATTAATCGATTAGATGGAACATAGTTTTACCTTTTATACTGTTTTCATTTTTATTTTTTATTTTTGGCTTTTTAACATAATTCTGATTTGAATAATGTTAGAAGTTTTACTTTTAATACATTTTTTTTGTACTATCTTTTTTTTTTGGTGTGATAATAGTAAGACTAATTACTAAATAATTTAGACACTAAACGTGTTAATTACCACTTCGCCATACTAAAAAGATGGATGAAAATCAACTTAACGTATAACTTTTGTACCTTTTTTTTCCTTGAACTTTTAATAAAACTAATCGGACACTAAATGCAATGATTATGTACTACAAATAATTCCAACTTTTTGTATGATTTGTGTATATAAAATTCAATCGCCGTCGGCAGAAAAATATTAAAAGCAAAAAATAAAGAAAGAAAGAAAAGGTTCTATAATTTTGCTAATGTGACTGTAGTTTTAAAACAGAAAGTAACTACAACACAGTTAACAAGTATTCTAACATAATTGGTTAGCTTTTATGTTCATTTTGCTTGAAAACTGCCATAGACAGCTCGACTTGCTGTAAACTACTGAAGTTACGGTAAGAGTTACTAACTAATTATTGTCGACTACCGAATAGCATTGATGGTATAGCGATTGTGTGTGCCCTTTTTAGATCTCTTTCAATTTCACATTGTTATTTTAGTATTGGATTTTATAGTACTGTTACACCTATGATTTTGCTAGATTTTCAACTAAGCAATAGACGAGAGACGTGATGATAACGAAAAAAATATGCTATTGATACGTGGCAATTCCATTAATAGAACTATTTGAAGGAAAAAAATTCATTAACATTTCAAAGTTCGGGGGCAATTTGTAACAAGATCCAAAGTTTAGTGGACAATCGTGAAAATTGTCCTCAATTTCCATTAACAAGATTAAATTTAAAATATATATATATATATATATATATATATAGTGTAACTTATGGTATCATCACAATAAAAAAAAAAAAAAAAAAAAGGAAGTAAAGTTCACATTTGATCAATCATCAAAAACATGTTTTATTAAATTTTATTGGTTATTTAAGCTCACAAATCTCTAAAGGAAATTCAAAACTTTCTATAAAAATATAGAGGAAAAAAGTGGATAATAAAAAAAGAAATCAAATGAATAATCAGCTTTAAAAAAAGTGGCTAGAGGTTAAGTAAGAAAACCTGTTGAATAACTTAACTGTAATCAATGGAATTACCAAAAAAATTTAACTATAAATGGATATGCTAAAAAAAAAAAAATTTCAGGAGTCACATTGAAAATAAGTATTTCAATGGGGCACATTTAAAGATCTAAATAAATTTAAAGGTTACAAATATAAATTCAAATACTTGAGTTGGGCCACGTGCCCCCACTGGTCCTTTTATAGGTCCGTTTGCGGTTGTGGACGGTGGAGGTGGTGGCCCCGGCGGTAGAGCCTGGTAGAGAAGGATCGCAGAAGAAGAAGTGAAGAGTGAGTAGACTTTTCAATTGCCAAATCAACATTTTGAGAAGAAAGAAAAAAAGAAAAAAAAAAAAAAAAAAAAAAAAAGGAAATGTATAGCATTTTTAGTGCACAATTCTGAGGGTCATTTAGGTAAAATTCTTCGGCTTTTTTTGCTTCCACGATTTACGTGGGGAGTATTTTCTTTACAGCCATGTATTTGGCCTTTTGTTTCTCACAAACTTGGCACCCTTTCAGCCACCATTTAACAAAGCTTGAAATTCGAGCAACGAAAATTTATGGGGCTCTCTTTCGTCTTGTCTTCTTCTCTATCTCTATCGTTTTTGCTCCTATCTTCTTTGCCGTAACGGACCTTCATATCATCGACGACACCATTGCCGCCGATCACGACAAGGACTTCACTTACATTTTTCCTTGCTCTTACATCCGGCCAATTGCGTCCAGCCCTTAAACTCGATTTTCCTTTTCTTATTTTGGTCATAATCTTATTGTAATATGGTTGATTAAGGGCTAGTTTGATCGACTCCGAGATTAGATCATAAACGGATGAATTTGCTTCTGAATTTTGATCTTTTTCCAAAAGAAAAGAAAATAATAATAATAATAAAATCCAAAAAAAAAAATATTGGAAAATTATGTTCATAAACTTTGTGATTCTGCTTATTGCGTTTTTTCAACGGCTTGTTGTGATATTATACTGTAAGAATTCGAAATTGAAACTCTTCGGCAGGCCATATCTCAGAGTTATATATATATATATATATATATACATATATATATATAGATATCTGTATATTACTTCGGCACGATATATATATATATCCGTGTGTATAGAGAGAGTTTAAGTGAATATAAAGGTACCAATCTATTACTAATAAAAAGCCATTTATATTGTCAATATTGTTTGTTGCAAATCTCTACTTTGACCAAGCTAAAAGAGAGCTAGCCCACAAACACCTCTATATGTCGTTGCAAACAATATGGTCCTCTAATTATATCTTTACATCAAATTCGTACTACTTTTTTTTTTCCCTAGTCTTTTTAATTTATTCCCTGAAGTAAGTATATTAAATAGAAAAAAGGGAAAAGGAAAAGGAGAAAAGCTAGAAAAAAAACAAAACAAAACAAAAAAAGAAAAGAAATGAAAAGAAAAGACAAGTGTGACCTTTCATTCTCATTTATATCGTGCAAATATGGTCAAGTTCTGAAAGATCACGAAGCAAATTATATAAGATTAATAATAATAATAGTAATTATTTGTAATATAACAATAATAATAGTAATAATGATAATAATAGCGATGATGATGAAAATGGTAATAATTCGTAGTAGTAATAATAATAATAAAAAATTATTATTATTATCATTACTGTGGTTGTTGGTAATGATAATTTGTCATCCAAAGGAAATATTCACCTAAACTCCTGAAGCAGTGGTTCGTAAATAAAATATTGTTTAATTTGAAAAAAAAAATCAAAATTCAAAAGGTAGTTAAATTAGGTAATAGAATAACAGTGTTGTACGTGGAAGCAGAGGAAGAAGCGCGCCAAAATCTCCCTTTGTTTTCTTTGGAGCAGCAAACTTCCCTAAACCTGTGTTTTCCTCTTTTAATCCCCTCTCATTTCGCTCTTCGTCTCTCTCTCTCTCTCTCTCTTTCTTCTTTCTCTCTCCTCTTTCTCTGTCCTTGAATGTACAGATTCACCCCCCAAAATCATATCGGAGGCTGTTTGGTGCCTAAATTGAAATATTGTTGCGAAATTAGACAAGTTCGGGGATTTTAATGAGAGGCCGTGGAAGAAGAAAGCAGCATATGCATCTATGAAGACTGGCTTAGGGAACAACCAGATGCATTTTCCGGTTTCTGAGGTCGCACTTCGTTCGATTTCCTTACGACGTTTTCAGATGGAATGGCAGATCCTGCTGGCTATGGTATTCTTGAGCGTGACATCGAGCAAGTGAGTTTCTTACAATCTTCCCACTTTTTTCTTTTCCTTCAACTCTTTTTTTATTTGCATTTTTATATTTTATATATATATATATATATATTTCGTTCTTTTCATAACTCAACAGTTTAATACTGATCTATGATGATTTATGATTTTTTTCATAATTAATTGCTTCTGAATGTCTTCAAGGCTCGTCCTTGGCTACAAGTTTAGACTTTTTAGTATTTGGAAATCTTCTCTATTGTCAACAATTTATTTAGGTCTCATATTTTTCTAGCCCTAATTTAAATTTACCCTCTCCCCCCTTTTTTGTAGGCAATTGTTGCCTTGAAGAAAGGTACTCAGTTAATCAAGTACAGCCGGAAAGGGAAGCCTAAGTTTTGCCTGTTCAGAATTTCTGCGGTGAGATATTCTTTATGATGTAGAAATTGTTCCCTTTTTTTTTTTTGTGGGTGGTTTTTGGTGCTTTTGTTTCTAAGTTTTGTTCGAATTGACATGTTGCCTCTTGAACTTTTAATTCTGAGAAATTTTCCTCCCTTAATGACTTTTAAAAAATGCTGAAGATTTAAAATACATTGTTCAGTCTTTTCCTTCAAACAAGCTCACTTGATATGTATGAGGGTGTTTCCATCCAAACATTAATAGTTCTTTATTAATTTAGAGCTTATCAACTACGGTAATTTGCTCATTTAAAAATTTAGGAAGAGCAACTCCAATGGAGTTCTAGACAGACATGCCATTGCTAAATTCTGGCATATGTGTGAAAAAATTTTTGCTCCCCTATGGATATCTTTGGCGACAAATTGGCATATGCTAAACTTTCTATCAAATGTTAAATTTGACATCTAGTTACTATTAGTTGGTGTCTTTTAACTCTTTTATCATTGCAATTTTTTTCATTTCTAAATTGATCAAATATTGAAACTTTACTTTTATGATTTTCAAAGCTTAATGAAAATGACAAAAGGTTGTATCATTAGAAAATGGAGCACAAAATCTCAAAAATGTGCTATTTGACATTGGAATGTAGATTGAAGATGGTCTAACTGACATTTGTGAGAAGTTCAGGGGCGTATGTGCGAAATACTTTTTTTTTTTTTTCCCTATTAAGAGATGAAAACAAGTGACAGTAAATAAGATTGAAATTAATAACATTAGCTTAAGCTTCTCTAAATAGACAAATTACCTCAAGTGCTCGAATGATTTCAGTTTTAGTGTTGTTAACAGGATGAAACAACACTAATCTGGTACTCACGTGGACAAGAAAGGAACCTGAAATTATCTTTGGTTTCAAGGATCATCCCTGGTCAAAGAACTGTGAGTTAAACAATCCCGATTCGCTAAAGAAATCGATAGTATTTTCTCGTAAGTTCAATGCTTTAAATATGGTTAGATTTCGATAAAATTTTCTTTTTTGGCATGTTTTTCGACTTCTTTCAGGCTGTGTTCAGAAGATACTTGAGGCCTGAGAAGGATTACTTGTCATTTTCGCTTTTATATAATAACGGTGAACGATCGCTTGATCTGGTAAACTTAATTCCTACGCTTCTTATTTGTGTATGTTGATATAAGTTTGGTGAAAATTTTAAATCTAGTGATTCTCCTTTTATCTTTTTTTCCTATTATAGATCTGCAAGGACAAGGCTGAGGCAGAGTTATGGTTTGCAGGGCTCAAGGAGTTAATTCCTTCAGGACAACAACGTATTAGACCTAGTAGGAGCGGTTTTTTTGAAGTGAGTTTTTGATTTAGCACAATTTATTTACTTTTTGTTTGCAATTTTGTTCAAGAAGAGAGTTTTTGGGCATTTATTACAATTTTTTGTTCTATTTTCAGCAACAAGAGAGCAGTGACATTATTCAAAATAGGAGTCCCCTTAGAGCATCCTTCGATCTCTCTAGCATTGCGAGTGGTCGGGTGTCCTTGATTTGAATTCTACTCGTGAATCGCCATTGCATATTGCCGGCTCAGATGTGGCTTCGGAGCGCGCAAGTATGCAACTGAGAACAAGTACTGGAGATGGTTTTCGGCTTAGTGTTTCAAGTACTCCTAGCTGTTCAAGTGGAGGATCTGGACCAGATGATATCGAATCACTAGGAGATGTTTATCTGTGGGGAGAGGTATGGCTTGATGGAACTTTACGTGACGGGTCTGTGAGCCCAATTCCTACAAAAACCGATGTGTTGACGCCAAGGCCACTAGAATCGAATGTTGTTCTTGACGTACATCAGATTTCTTGCGGTGTAAGGCATCTTGCGCTTGTCACAAGGCAAGGCGAGGTTTTCACCTGGGGAGAGGAGTCCGGGGGAAGGCTTGGCCATGGGATTGATAAGAACTTCAGTCGCCCACGCCTTGTTGAGTCCCTGGCAATCAGTAACGTCGATTTTGTTGCATGTGGTGAGTATCATTCGTGTGCAGTATCAACAACCGGTGACTTGTTCACATGGGGTGATGGTGCCCATAATGCCGGACTTCTTGGTCATGGCACCGATGTTAGTCACTGGATCCCGAAAAGGGTTAATGGTCCTTTGGAAGGGCTTCAGGTTTTTTCTGTTGCATGTGGCACTTGGCATACAGCATTAGCAACTTCCAATGGGAAACTTTTCACTTTCGGTGATGGATCTTTCGGCGTTTTGGGCCATGGAGATCGCCAAAGCGTTTCGTATCCTAAGGAGGTACAGTTACTGAATGGCCTAAAGACCTTGAAAGTCGCATGTGGAGTTTGGCACACTGCAGCTATAGTAGAGGTTGCAGGACAGCCTGGAAGTAGTATCTCATCAAGAAAGCTGTTCACTTGGGGCGACGGTGACAAACATCGTTTGGGTCACGGAAACAAAGAAACTTATCTTCTTCCAACCTGTGTCTCGTCACTTATCGACTACAACTTCCACCAGCTAGGCTGTGGACACACTATGACTATTGCCCTCACTACATCAGGCCATGTTTTCACCATGGGCGGTACTTCATACGGGCAACTAGGGAATCCAAGCTCCGACGGAAAGACACCGTGCTTGGTACAAGATAGATTGGTAGGCGAATTTGTTGAGGAAATATCTTGCGGGGCAAATCATGTTGCTGTCCTGACCTCAAGAAGTGAAGTGTTCACCTGGGGGAAAGGTGCTAATGGAAGATTGGGACACGGTGATACTGAAGATCGGAAAACCCCGACTTTGGTTGAAGCATTGAAAGACAGGAATGTGAAGAACATATTTTGCGGCTCTAATTTCACCACAAGTATATGCATTCACAAGTGGGTCTCTGGAGCCGACCAATCGGTCTGCTCGGGTTGTAGACAAGCGTTTGGTTTTACCAGAAAGAGGCACAATTGTTACAACTGCGGGCTGGTGCATTGCCATGCTTGTAGTTCAAGAAAAGCATTCAGGGCTGCCTTGGCTCCAACTCCGGGCAAACCACATCGAGTGTGCGATGCTTGCTATGCAAAACTAAAAGCTGCCGAGGTTGACAATGGTTCTACTTATAACAGGAAAGCTACAACCGCCACTCGATCAATCGATTCAAGGGATTATTCTAGTAGGGGAGAGAGAAGGTCTTCAAAGGTTCTACTATCTTCTACTACAGAACCCGTCAAGTTCCTTGAAGTCAGGTCGGGAAGAGCAGGATCGAAATCCGATTACTCTTCAATGGTGAGGGCTGCCCAAGTTCCATCCCTTTTACCACTAAAAGATGTCGCTTTTCCTAGCTCACCGAGAGCTTCGAAGCCTGTAATGCCAACATCACCTCATCGCAGTGTCAACTCAAGACCATCGTCGCCGTACACAAGGAGACTGAGCCCTCCACGCTCGGTAACCCCTGTGTTTTCTAAGAGTGTTGTTGACAACGTCAAGAAGTCAAATGAGCTCTTGACTCAAGAAGTAACAAAGCTGCTTTCCCAGGTGCTGATTTTAAACCTTTTGCGGATAAAATCCTCAACTCATGCTTGATTATCGGTATACGATGGTAAGCAGATTATTTATCTCTTGATCAGGTTAAAAGTCTAAAGCAGAAGTGTGATGTTCAAGAGACAGAGATGCAAAACCTAAAGAGAGATGCCAAAGCGGCAGCCTTATTGGTCGAAGGCCATTCTTCGAAATGCAAAGTAGCCAATGAACTTGTCAAGTCCTTCACAGAACAGGTTTAGACTTGCTCATAATTCCTTTTCTTCTTTTTTCTTTCTTTCTTTCTTTTTTTTTTTTTTTTTTTTTTTTTTTTTTTTTGAATTAAGTAGAATTTTCAAATACACAAGATGTTCCTAGAAGTGATTCAAGTTGCTACAGCGCTACAATCATTCGGAGTGTTTGATTCTTTGGTTTTGCAGTTGAAGGCATTGACAGAGAAGTTACCGCCAGAAGATTCAGAAAACGAAATCATGAAATCCTTGCAGGCTCGCGCCGAAGATTTTCTAAACACAAGCACTGCAACAACATCTGAAAACGAACGCGAGCATCGACACGCCACTCACCTATCTAATCACCATTCTCACGATGGTGGAGATACTTCTCCGCACAGCGACAGACCATCTGTTTCCAGTTCTCAAGAGGATGAAACTCAACCAAGCTCAAAAGACAGCTCGAAATCCCATGGATCCTCAACATCGAAGGCTGAAAGGGGAAAGGAAGTCATTGAACAATTTGAACCTGGTGTATATGTAACTCTTATTCAACTTCAAAACGGTACCAAGATTTTCAGGCGTGTCAGGTTCAGGTAATGTCATGGTTTGTGATGAGTTTTTTAACATTTCAACATGGAGTTTCGCTTATTTTACTTGCACCTTGCCTGGGAAATTTTTGCAGTAACGAAGGTTAGCGAGCAACAAGCTGAAGAGTGGTGGAACAACAACAAAGACAGGCTACTTAAGACATACAGTGTGCCACAAAAACCGAACCCAGCTCACACTGAATCTTCCAGCACGGCCACGCCTGCACCTGCTGAGGAAAGCTCCAAGCAGCCTCATCTTCTTAGAATAGTTTTATGACATTAGTCTCTGCAACATGATTCAGAAAGTTGGTAAGTAGGTTCCACAAATTGAGTTAGAATGGCCGTACTTATCACGAACCAACTAGTTGTAGAATTCCCTAGTTTGAAGCAAAAGTGGAAAAAGAAAGCCTTTTCAAACCAAGAAAGTGAACATAAGAAATTAGAAGATGGTTTTTTAAAGTGGGAAGAGCCATGTTTTTGAAGGTTATGCAATTAGGAGGCAGAAAGTTTTTGATATTTTTTATAAGAGCCTCTGATATTGAATATTAATGTATTTTGTAACAGCCTTAAATCTCATTTTATGTATTCAATCGATGAATATTTCACTCTTTTAACGAACACCTGAAGCTGTATTCATATTTACTAAGAATAACCTTTTTTTTTTTTGGTTTATGGAGTACTGAGAGTCTAACTATAAGCTCCTATTTGGTTAATAAGTTTGAACCTATAATTTTAAAGAGAAAAAAATTTTCTACAGCATTTTTTGTTATAAAAATTGAATTTTTTATTCAAACTTACTGTTCCATGAACCAAACAAATCATAAGTTAAAAAAAATTTTAAAATATAATTACCACCATAAGTTTTCACCAAGTTGGTAAAGTAAAAACAAAAAACAAAAAAAAAAAAAAAAAAAAAAAAGATAATTTTTCTTTAATTCAATAAAATAAGGGAAATTACTAAAATTATGCGTTAAACAAACCTCAAGCGGATAAGAGCTCTTCATCATGTTTGATAATTTCAAAAGAAAGGTTGTTTTTGCACTTAATTAAAAAATTCCATTGCTGATCATGGAAACAATAAAATGACACCTCTATTAATGGAATGTGGGTCGAAACCATAACAACATGAACACCAAGTTGGAGATATGAGTTGTACGGAGCATTAGGAACTTGGTGTCAAGCATTTCATTCAGGCCCAAGCATTTCATTCGGTAAATGCTCTACACCAATTCGTTTCCTTCACTTTAGTCTTGACAACCTTTTTTATTATGGCATTTCGTTTCAACATCTTTTTTGTTTAATTTTTTTTTTTTTTTTTTCTGGTTTGATAAATAATTTGATAACAATATCAGCGAGAAAAATAAGGAAAGAAATTAACCACTATTTCACAAGTGAAAACACACTACAAAAGAAGTTTGTTATTTAATTTATGACAACAAGAAATTGCATCTACAGAAATATATCTTAGTCTTCTTCATCTTCATCTGTGATAAATTTACCGGTTCCGGGATTCAAGGCGGCAACGAAGAAGAACAGGACGTTTAACAACACAAGAGGCTCAATCTCGTTAATGGGAACTCCTGTCTCAATGTTCAACTGTGCCAAAGCTCCCTTTCCTGTTATGATTTCTCCAATGAGAGAGAATGCAAATCCTAATTGAGCCAATCTTCCCACAAATAGCTCGTTTGCCTTTGTGAATCCGAATAGAGGACCTAAAACAACACAAAGATTTCTTTAGACTCGCTTCTTACGGGAATTCTGCGGTAGAATTTGAAATTTTCATATTTTGTTGATAGGACATAGTTTTTATTTATGAAGTCAAATGATTCTCGTGTGAACAATCGTTAAAATTGTCCTATTTTTATGTGAACTATGTATAAAATTTTTTTGTTTTTTTTTTTTTTAAAGGAACAAATGACAGGATTTTCCTAATTATATGTGTGTAGAATTTAAAATGAAATTTTTTTTTACCTCCTTCCTTAAGACCCAAGGCAGTTCTTAAGCCTTTGCCTGGGGGAATGACAGCCCCTTCAATTCCGGTGGGCGGGTCGTCGACGAATTGACCACGGTCTCCCAATGCTCCAATGGCTCCAAGCAGGGTGAAGAGGATGAAGAACAGAAGTAGTGGTTCAGCTTCATAGATGGGAACTCCGGTTTCCAAATTTAACTGAGCTAGAATTCCTTTTCCTGTAATTGCTTCACCCAACAAGGATGCCTGCAAAATAGTATTAAAACAAATTTTCTTTGTCATTAGTGAAATTGTCTTGCAGTTTGCCCTCTAGTTAGCTAAGATTTGACTAACTACATAATTTTTTAACCATGAAGTTTTTATCCAGTTTCGTTAGCTTTTCAGAATTTTATGAACTAAATATATCTCCAAGGTAATCTGCTGACGCTTAATAAACGTGTCCTATTTGTAGGATTTTATTTCACAATCTCAGAATTATACTCGCGACTCGTGAGTATTACAACAACGTAAAATAGACTTACGGCGAATCCAATCATAGCAACACGCCCCACAAAGAGCTCATTCTGCTTTGTGAAACCAATGCCTCCCGAGGTTCCAAAAACACCATCTTCAACCTTTGGCTTTGTCTTCACAACCTACATTTAACCCAAAAATTAAAAAAAAAAAAAAAGGCTTAGAAATTTCAAACTAGTTGCTAAATTGGACAAACCAAAGAAATAAAGTACAAAATTTTGTTTTAACCTTCTTGGCAGGAGCCGCCTTGGTTTTGGCCTTGAAGAGGGCGAAAATCGTCGGAGATGAAGAAACCAGAGAAGGAGATCTCGAAGAGAGCGGAGCGAACAAGAGATGAGAGAATGGCTTGGGCTTGAGTCTTTGAGCTTGCAATTGAAGCAAAGGGTTTTTCTTCAAATCCACAGCATGGCTAGTGGACACTGAGCTAGAGGATAGTAACATAGTTTGAGCCATTTCTTGTGTGTAGAATGAACAATAGATTTCTCTTCTACTAGGATTTCAGAATGTTGGCTCTCACTAAACGTGTGTCTCTA
This sequence comes from Ficus microcarpa, assembly GCA_025413485.1. Taxonomy (NCBI): domain Eukaryota; kingdom Viridiplantae; phylum Streptophyta; class Magnoliopsida; order Rosales; family Moraceae; genus Ficus; species Ficus microcarpa. Next base: position 46,931,559 of record CM046377.1, on the reverse strand, counting down.
TTTTTACGAAGGCATTATCGTTGGATATGAAAATATATATGAAAAATAAAAGGAGAGGTGTGGGTGTGGAGAGGCATTCGATGTGGATATGGTGTGAGATCGAGTGAGAGGCCATTGGAATGCCCACGTCTTATGCTTTATTTTGTGATGTTGAAGAAGTGAGAGAGTTTTTTTTTTTTTTTTTTTTTAGTTAAAACAACCTCAAAAATTTGTTGTCCTAGTACCAAGTGAAGTAACTTGGGAACATTCACATGATATTCATTCGTCCCATATTAAACTGTGTTTTTCCCTTTCATTTGGATATGTATATTGGTAGAAGTTAAATTTATCCCACATCGTTAAGTCTCTGGATTTTTATGTTTTTTTATATATAAATATGGTATCCTTTATTTTGAGCTAGTTTTTGGAGATGAACTCTACCCAAACTCATTTAATATGATATTAATCAATTTTAATAAGTGATAATAGGTTTGGATGTCGACCTATTTGCATGATACGATGCGAACTTAAGTTCATTTAATATATATTGCAAATCTTGTCTTGTGATATGTAGACATAGCAAAGAACTTGGTACCACACGTCTTGATATATTTATTGTTTAACCATTACTCCTTTTGCTGAAACAAATATTTAGTTTATTACTTGTTTCCTTCATACCGTATCCTTCAACTGATTTTCATTTTAACTTGAGATGGGGATAATCACTCTACCTTAGTAATGAAATTAGATGTGGGTTTTGTATTAGCAACAACAATTTCTTTATATTATTGTTTTAAAATAATTTCCTTACATTCTTAATATGATTAAAATGAGTGAAAAAACGAAAAAGAATGTTAGAGATGCTAAAATATGATGGTGTTGTGATTACATGTATAATCTAGTGGTAATATTATACATCCTCAATTTCAATTTAAATATATATATATGTGTGTGTGTGTGACGGTGGTAAAATAGTAATTATAATCAAGGATGAAAATATTGATTTTGACCAAAATATCAGTGTTCCAATTTTACAAAAATTTAGAATTTATCGATATCGGTACAAATATTAAAAAAAATTATGAAAGTTTCTAAAATTTGCTTTAAAAATATATTTTTAACATTTTAGGATAGCACAAATATTAAAAACATACATAAATATATAAGTTTTACATAAGAAACATACTATATCTTATACAGTTATACTAAAAGGAAGTTCTATGAGGTTCAAACATATTGGGATGCTATCCTAATTCAAGCAAAATTAGTATTATGATATGTTATTGGAATAGAGTTGAATATAGTTGTAAACATATTATATTTAGATATATTGATCTCTTCCCAATCTATTTTCATCAATAAGAAATTGTGCAAATGTTGTAAAAAAATCAAAATAGAAAATTATTATAGTATGCTAAAAAAGATAAAAAAATGATTGAAATCCAAAATTTTGAAAAGTTTCAAACTGCAATTTCCATCCGAAATTTCTGATATTTCGTGATATTTTGTAAAAATTGCACTACGTTTTACTGATATCGATAATTTTATCTATATTTTGACGGCAAAAATATTATACCTAAAAGATATTTTGGTATTCTTCAAACACGGAAATTTTGATGAAAATTTCATAAATATTACAAATATTTACGACTATGATTATAACAGAACGAAAAACGACAGCCGAGTCAACTCGCTTAAGTTGGGTTTTAGTTACAAGATGTGGCTCGGTTTTGAACATGGACTGGGGAGTGGTGATAGTGAAATAATGACAAAAGAAGACAGGAGGAGAAGACTGAAGATGTTTATAGAACTTTGTGGAACTTTCTGGAGAGACCGAGTGAGTCCAACCAGTTGTTGGAGATGTGCACCACACACGCACAAACAACACACACACACACAGAAAAGAGAAGCAAATTCCATTCTTCCAAAAAAAAAAAACAACCGAGTTGGATGGTGATACCACAAATACGTGACAAATTTTTGTTGGGCACAGCACCAAGCATCGACACAGACATTTCCATTTCAGGCTTTTGTTTTTCCCGTGTGGCCATACGGCATGGCCACCATGTGAATTATGCGGATTCTCTTTTGACCCAAAGGCCCTTTGGCCCTCATTTCATAGGCCTTTTCTCTGGGCCTAATCCAATTTTTTTGGATCCAGTACAGTTTCAAATGGTAGATTGCTAAATGGGCTTCTCACCTGACCCACATGCTTAAATCGGATCTCAGGGAATTTGGAAGAATGTCCCAAGAGAGCGTACCTCTAGAATAATAATCCATTTATAATAGTTTTAGGATTTTTAGTATGAATTTTTAAGTTTGAGTTGGTTGATTTTTAAAATTTAATTATAAATTTTATTGACTTTCAAAAAAGAAAAAATTTATACGAATAATACAGTTTAGTTGAAGTTAAACTTGTGAGTCAAACGTGAGCTTACTCTCTTTTAAAACAAGCCAAATATCAACTTAATGTGTGCCTTTTCAAAAATATCCCCAACCAACCAAAAAAGGTATCATGGTATGCTACCAGAATACCAGTATTGAATACCAAACAATATCCGCAGGAACACTCTTTGGCAGCGATTGCGGCGACCAGTGGCTGAGATTGTGCTCTTGGAAGTTGGCTTTGTCGAGAAACTGAGACCAACCGCTGGAAGGTGAGGCGGAGAGAAACTGATGTTGCGAGACCAATGGTGGCAGAGTTCACTAGGTCGAGAAAAGGAAAAGAAAATTGCAAATCACAACCGGCGGTCAACTATGTCGGATCTCGACCACGAACAACGTCGGGCAATCTCGCAATGCAAAACAGGGAAACAACATCAGATCTCGTACCTTATCTCTCTACACACTTACTACATGGAGGACCACTAGGAAGGATTGACTCAAGTCTAGATAACTAGAGAGAAGGAACCTTCTAGAAAGGTGAATTCCAAACAACCTATGTTGAGAAATTAAATCCAATTAAAAAAAGAGACATTCCCATTATAGCAAATGCGTGCATAAGAAGGAAAGTGAACCAAGATAAAGTAAGATGACTTCATTTATGGAGAGAAGAAAAAAGGAAGAAGAAGAAGATAAGGCAACTTCTATTCGAATTTAAAGAAGAATCCCTGTAGAATCCAAAAACCCCTAAAGTGACAGAAAATCCTTACAAATAGAGATCATTCCTACGGACTACGGATATAACTCCCATTCATATTCTCATTCTCACACATTTTTTGCAATTTTTTTCTTATAATTGTGCATCTATGGACTCTATAATAAATGTAGCTTTTAAATTAAAGATGAACCACTATAAATTTGTATTTTCTTGTTTCTTTTTTTCTTTTTTCTTTTTTTTGATACTTTTCCTTTCAGGTTCATCATACACTAGATCGACCAACTAGATGGTCGAAAAACTACTCAAGATCGATTCCCTATTTAACCATTAGCCCATACACATGTAGATTATAAAATCTATCCTCTTTAGACATGAAGTCTCCGTTTGATTCATTGATTGGATATGAAATTTTTATCTTGAAGTTGATTGACTTTTCAAAAATTAATTATAATTTTTGTTAAATTTAAAAAAAAAAGACAAAAATTAATATAAAAATTTTGTATTGGAGATGATGCATCAACCACACCTGAAGACATATTTTACAAGTTCAAAGTGAACAATGATATTTGGCCCCCCACCGCCCCGAAACCCAACCCAAAAGCCTTTTTTTTTTTTTTTTTTTGGGTTGCTGAAACCCAAACCAAAAGTCACTAAAATCCATACGCACCACTTGTTCCAAAAGCTGTAATCAAACATTTTCTTAAAATTTCCTCCTCCTGGTCATGTCTAGCTGAGGCCACACTTTCAAAATCCATTATCAAGATTTCGGTCACACTCAAAACACCCTGTGCATCCCTTGACCTCTCATGCTCTACTTTCTCCTTGTAGATAAGTATTCACACACACACACACACACACACACACACACACACCACACGCACAGGGAATCTCTTATCTTACGGTTGGACATATGACTTTTTTTATTTTTTTTTTCCGTATATTGTTGTAACGACAGTGGCTTCCATTGTAACATTTTTAATAATACTTTTCTTTTACATCAATTATTGTTAAATAGTAGTATTTATAGATAATTTTATATAAAGTTATAAGTAAATCAAATGATTGTTACAAGTTAACTGCTATATCTATTTTATCGTTGAAAAAAAGATTATATATATATATATATATATATATATATAACAACCACGCTCCAAAACCTATCGAAGGGGATTGGAAATAAAGTATAGAGACATAAAAATGAAAGGACAGCAATCGTAGCATGGTTCTCAAAAGTCTTCATAGCATGTGACTTTCACCACACTTTTTTGAACTTTGAATTATTATCAGAACACCTTATGATGCCAAAACCCACATTCAATTATTGGGCAGGAGACATATATACTATAGCAGATTTTAATTGGTAATAACATCTTGTACTTTAATATTTTAATACACGATATAGTAATAATAACCCTTTTTTCTTCCTTATATCCTTCAAATGAATTTCTCCAGACAACAGACATATCCTCACTTGGCATTTATAGTAGTAAAGAAATAATTCTCGACATTACTCTTTTACCCTTTGTGTCATCTATTATAGCACCTACCCAATTCTCTAGAACTAGAGGGCTACCAAAATTTCCATTAATATTCCTCTTAAATATAAGTTCAATGAAGACAAGGACACATAACAGCTTTAAATTTGTTTAAGGTACAACATTTTCAGGGCCTTTTGGTGCATAAAATTTTTGAGGTTTTATTGAACGGTTAAAGGATTTGTTCACTGGCACTGTTGAGCATTACTCACTAGTAAACAACTAACCCCATGACGTCAGACCAACAAAAGAACTCATATTTTACGAGTAGTGGTGTTTTTCATCCATAGTGCTTTGAGCATTTTTTGGTTTCATTGGTTGGTTTGGTCTCGGTGGCACTTCATGTACAACATTTGCATAGTGATGTGATTTTGATCAATGACCTCACGGCACATATGGAAGGTTTTTGTTTGACATGAAAAATAATGGAGGGGAAAAAAATAATGAGACACCTAGTACGAAAATGTTTTTTTAACTTGAATCGTAAAAATATGATTTGGAAAATGAAGAGTACTACTTTAGCTTTTAGTACAATATATTGTCCTTCTCTTAACAATTATCTTTCGCCGCAACATGAGGACAACGTTAAACAACCGACAATATTGTTGTGGGATTTTACGTGGGTTTTTGCAAGCGCATGGAGGCATTTACCGTGAGTAAAACAGTAACACTAATACGTACTAGGTGAAAAAAAAAAAAAAGTTACTAGGTGAAGTTTCCTTAAAATCATATCATTTTGCTAAACCATAGAACATGATATTAGATTGCATCAAAATTAACTAATAGTTCGTTTGTATCACACATTCACTTGATATTGTATTTTAGTAACTTTATGGGTGTATTCCAATATATATTTAAATGTCTTCTTTAATCATTGTATCAAACAGAATGCGTATTTGGGTTGTTTACATTTAAATAATCATTATAATGTATCTTAATGAGAGAGAGAAATATAATATGTGATTTGATCAGTAAAAACAGATAGAGAAAATGAATGGATGAGTGGTAAAACTGGTGGATATACTATTTAAATTTAGGTACATTCAAATTCAATATATGGAGGAACCAAACAAATTTTACTGCTTTGTTTGGTAATAAAGTTTAACTGTATTTTTTCATATCAATTTTTATCTTTTTCTGAAAAGTCAACAAAATTTATAACTACCTTTTAAAAAATCAAGTAACTCAAATTTAAAAATTTAATCTCAACTCATTCACCAAACGGACCCTACATTATCCTAGTATTGGATGTATGATCCAAACAGACATAAAACTGGGTTTGTTTGGTATGTTAGTTTGAGTTGAGATTTTTTAGTTGTAATAGTATTTTTGTTGACTTTTAGATAAGACAAAAAACTTTTTCAGAAAAGATAAAAACTTTTTGAGAAAAGGATAAAAAAATCAGTTCAAATTATTAGTTTGAACTACCATATCAAACATGTACTAAATTCTCATTTGACATCTCATTCTAAACCCACTTTTCATGTTTTCTTCTACATTTTTTTTTTCTTATAAAAAAAATTGAACTTAAAATTCAAATCGTGGGTTTGAATCTACGATGAATTGTGGACCGTCCGATGTGAGTAAACGAACATGAGATTGTGGCACCGGATCCAATAACCATTAGATGAAGTGAACATAAGTGCGCGTGCGCGCCTTCGCCTTGTAATAAAAGATTCCTTTCACAAAGCCAAGGACGCCCCAACGCTCACCCCAGCGTCTAAAAAAAGCTGAACCAACAACCAATGAAACCGGACCCACCACACACACAAACGCACAGAAACACAACCAACCAGCCTTCTCTGCATTTGCATGGCCAAAAAGTTCAAAAAGTTTTTTCTTCTACATCTATAATAACCCATTAATAAAATTTTAAAAATTATTATTCGAAAAAAATTATTCTTAATCTTAATTAATGTTCATTAACTGGTTATTTAAGTATGTCACAAAACTCTACAAAAATCTCTAATCTAATGGGCGGGAATAAGTGCAGCGCAGCTCAGTTTCAAAATCCAAAACGCATTGAAAAACAAGTAGCAAACAAAACCCAAAAGCTGAAAAAGGTGTGTTTATTTTGTTTTTTTTGTTTTTTTCAGGCGTAAGTCTTTTTTTTTTCTTAGGCCTATGTCTTGAATTTCACAACTTGATGTCCACAATCACATGCTCTACCTTTTTGATATATATATATATAATATACACAACACATGTGTGTGTATATATATATATATTTTTTTAAATATTTGAAAGGAAATGATAGGTAAAGTAAAAAACAAGAAATAGAAACTATACACAGTCACACACTCATATTATCTGCTGTCGCTTTGCCTTTGTTTTGTTTTGTTTTGTTTTGTATTGTAAATATATTTATTTTTTGGTTGTTAAAATCTGTAGAGCAAACTGACATTCTACAGATTTGAGCAGTGTTATTTTTTGAATTGTAACCTTCTTCAATATGTTGCTTCAGTCTTAAATAACCTTCTCTCTCTCTCCTCTCTCTCTCTCTCTTCATTCTCTCTTTTCACTATTTTTGAATTGTAACCTTTTCATCATGTTACTTCAGTCCAAATAACTCTCTCTTTTCATTTATTACTGGTTTCAAATGAAATTCATTGGCTATTCTGGCCTGGTCTCCATTCTCCAATGCCCAGTCAAAGGTACTTCCAATCTGGGTCTTGTTCCTTTTAATATTTTATTATTACTGGGTTGAGTATATATTAAGCTGCAATTATTTCTTCTGATACAAATTTATTGTTCTCTTTCCCTGGGAAGTTGTGAGGGTCTTGTTTCTGGGTTTTTTATCCGATGGGTAGTTTCTATTTGGGATCTTTCGAATTGGGTTTTAGCCAGAAATTTGAAATTTTCAGTTCTTAGCTTTGTACTAGGCCACTGTTTCATTCAATCATTCTGAGCTTCTTCTCTGGAAGTGAATGTCCTTTACTAGGTAGCTTTCTTTTCGTGATTCAAGAAGTGGGTCTTTGTAAATTTCACAACTTTGTGATTCTGGAGCTTGAATTTCAAAAAAATGTATTTCATTTGTAAGTTTTTCAAGTGGTTTCTGAGTTTTTCTTCTGTTTCTGTTCTTAAGCTTAGCAAACAAATCTGTTCTGAATTTTTTTTTAAAAAGAAATTTTGGTTGCAATTTCTTTTTTAGTGCTTTCTTCTTTGTTTTTCTAATGGGTTTTGGGGAACTTATTGATTGAACAAGAGGTGAATTTGTGCGCAGGTGAAAACTGTTTGATGTGCTAGTTGGTTAGTGAAGTCAAGGACCTGAGAATGGAAAAACGGAAATGGTTGTGGAAGAGGAAGTCCTCGGAGAAAAGTTCCTGCGAAACGGAAAGTTCGGGCTCAATATCTTCCCATTCGGAGCGGTATTCTGATGATCAGGTAGGTTGCTGAACCTTGAAATGAAGCTGAATTTGAAAGTTTGGATGTTTGTTCTCTTGGAATTCAAGATGCTAAGCTTTCCAGAAACGGCCTCAAACTTGCGAAAATAGTACAAGTTTGAATCCTATTGTTTGGATGACAAGTTCGCTTCTCGTTGAAAATTCTGGGCATTGGTATCTATCTTATATGTTTAAATCCTGCTTTAGTGAAGAATTTGATATATTAGAAGCGACGAAAACTATTTACTGGAGAACCATCTCTTTGATTCCGTACCTTCTGAAATTTCCCGTTAGGATATGAGAGGATTGCTTTGTCCCCCATAACTTCTTGTAGTTCATACTAATTATTGTCGAAATGAGAGCTGTATTTGACACTTCATAGTTCAGCTTCAGACAGCTAAGTGATAAAATATTTTTGTACATCTAGGAACATGAACTTATGAATAATTGAGTTATGTTTTTGTGGTTTTGATTTTTTCTGGAATTTAGTTGATTTTTAACGACTTGTATGAAAACTCCAGCTCGAGGTGTAATTGAAAGTGTATAAAAAGTTTTCTGACAGCATTTGGCATTTTGCCATTGCAAATAGGTACGAAACCTGACTGGTTAGTGGATAGCAACTAAACAAGTGTACTCTTTTGTTTGGAGGTTCCTCCTCTTTTCACTCTTTCTTATAGCATCTATGATGAACGAGGTCCGGTCAGTCTTGGTCATTTTGACCAAAGTTTACTGCATGCTTCTGATGTTAATTTTACTACTGGTGGAAAAGGGTGGGGATCGAGTTGGGGTGATCTTGTTAAATGAAGTCGTGACGTTGGAGATTGCTGAAAGAGACACATGAATGTTTGGCCATAAATGAATAGGCATGGCCGTAAAGTTAAAATTAATCATCCTTACAGTGTGGTGCTCGCATTGTAGAATTTCCCTGATATATATATATGGGTAAAACATGATGTAGGTAGGCTAGTATTTTTTTCGAAGACTTCTGAAGTTTATGGATGTCGCGAGTCAAATAATGTACCTTGTAGTCTATCCAAGTTGTAAAACTTTTATTATAGAGATCTTAACAGGGTTAACCTCAAAAGAGGGCAAAAAAGTTGTTTATCTTGGAGAAGCCCACATGTACTTAACTACTTTGACCATGACTAAATTGTAAGCTAATTCTTGGCTTCTTTGGCTGTTAAGGTTTTTCCTTGGCAAAGACCAAGACACACATTTTTGTCTCCTCATCGTTAGTTGTACGTTTAAAATGAGATTCTAGTTCGTTTAACATAATAGATGGCAGTCAAGTAGGAAAAGGATTATTCAAAATTTCCCCTAAACGGCTAAATCATCTATCACTAAGTCCGAAAGGAGCCCATTAACTAGTTTCTGTTGTAATTTTATTCATTTATGTGTTGCTTCAAAATTCTGCTTCTCCTAGGCTAAGAAATTCATTCATGTAAAATTTATTTTTCTTTATTAAAAATGCTGATTTGCTAATATGATTTCCATGATCCTGTAGAAGTGCTGGCTTTTGTAAATGACTGTACTGAAGTCGTGTTTTTAAGCATATTTAACCATGGTTTTGTTCATTCTTACATCGTCAAAGCAGGAAGCACATAAGGGATCTCCTGATCATAACGCTCATTCACCTGAAGTGTCATCAAAAGCTGTAGTCAGTACTGAAAATATTGACGAAAGTCCTTTGAAATCAGAAGAAATTAATAACAATGTGAAGAGTCTGACGGAAAAATTATCAGCTGCTCTAGTAAACGTGAGCGCTAAGGAAGACTTGGTGAAGCAGCATGCCAAAGTTGCTGAAGAAGCTGTTGCAGGTAATGTATATGGCTCGGAATATTGAACATCTAGATACAGTTCTTTTGTTTTAGCTGTTGTTACATGTGAAATTCCATTAACATTTTTAGGCTGGGAAAAGGCGGAAAATGAAGTGGCCACTTTAAAACAGCAACTTGAGGTTGCAGTTCAGCAAAAGTCAGCACTTGAAGATCGAACGAGCCATCTTGACGGAGCCCTGAAGGAATGTGTCAGGCAGCTGAGACAAGCAAGAGATGAGCAAGAGCAAAAAATTCAAGAAGCTGTCTCAAAGAAAACCCGGGAATGGGAGTCTATGAAAAGCAAGCTTGAGAATCAACTTCTTGAGCTACAAAACAAAGCCGAAACTGAGAAAGCTGAATTTTCTGCCCTCATTGATCCTGATCTTTGTCTAAAGCTTGAATATCTGGAGAAAGAAAACTCTGCGCTAAGGCTTGAGTTACAAGCTCAAAGGGAGGAGTTGGAGGTAAGGACAATCGAAAGGGACTTGAGTGCTCAAGCGGCTGAAACAGCCAGCAAGCAACATCTAGAGAGCATCAAGAAGGTTGCCAAGCTTGAAGCAGAATGTCGAAGGTCAAAAGCAATGGCTTGTAAATCATCCTCAGGCAACGATCACAAATCCACTGCCGCTTCCTCAATTTGTGTCGAGTCTTTCACAGATAGTCACTCGGACAATGGGGAGCGTCTAAATGCAGTGGACGTCAATATACGCAAGATGAATAGCTTGGAGTTAAAGAAGTCTGAGCAGATTTTATCAGATTCATGGGCATCTGCCCTGATTGCGGAACTTGATCAATTTAAGAATGAAAAGGCTGTTAGTAAAAGTCTCCCAAACTCTTCTGTTGAAATTAATTTGATGGACGATTTTCTTGAGATGGAACGACTTGCTGCATTGCAACCCACTGGAAGTAGACGCAGTTGCTTGGAAGCTGAAAGTGTTGCTAATGGATTCAAAAATGGAGAAAGTGCCTTGAGAGCTGAACTTGAAGCAATGGTTCATCGAACGGCCGAATTGGAAGAAAAATTAGAGAAGTTAGAAATAGAAAAGGCTGAATTGGAGGCTAATGAATCGAAAGATGGAGAAAGTGTCTTAAGAACGGAACTTGAAGCCATGATTCATCAAACAACTAACTTGGAAGAGAAATTAGAGAAGTTGGAAACAGAAAAGGCTGAATTGGAGGATCGAGAAACCATCCTGAAAACTGAACTTGAAGCCAGGATTCATAAAACGACTGAGTTGGAAGATAAATTAGAGAAGTTGGAAACAGAAAAGGCTGAGGTGGAGTATGTAGACAGCATCCTAAGAACCGAACTTGAATCCAGGATTCATCGAACAGATCAACTAGAAGAGAACTTAAAGAAGTTGGAAGCGGAAAAGGATGAATCCAGAAATGGAGAAAGTATCCTCCGAACTGAACTTGAGGCCATGATCCATCGAACTGCCAAACTAGAAGAGATATTAAGAAATTTGGAAAAAGAAAAGGAGAAATCTATAAATGGTGAAAGTGTCCTGAGAAGTGAGCGGGAAGCCATGATTCATCGAACAGCTGAATTAGAAGACAAGTTAAAGAAGCTGGAAACAGAAAAGGCTGAATCTAGAAATGGAGAGAGTGTCCTGAGAACTCAACTCGATGCCATGACTCATCGAACAGCCGAATTGGAAGAGAAACTAGAGAAGTTGGAAGCAGAAAAGGCCGAATCCAGAAATGGAGAGAGCATCCTGAGAACTGAACTTGATGCCATGATTCATCGAATAGCTGAATTGGAAGAGAAACTAGAGAAGTTGGAAGCAGAAAAAGCCGAATCCAGAAATGGAGAGAGCGTCCTGAGAACTGAACTTGATGCCATGATTCATCGAACAGCTGAATTGGAAGAGAAACTAGAGAAGTTGGAAGCAGAAAAGGCTGAATCCGGAAACGAAGAGAGTGTCCTGAGAACTGAACTCAAAGCCATGAATTTTCGAACAGCTGTATTGGAAGAGAGAATAGAGAAATCGGCGACGGAAAAGGCTGAACTGGAGGCTGCTTTAACAAAGTGTCATGAATGTAATGAGACCTCACAACTTCAGCTTATGGAAGCAGATATGAAATTGGAGGTGTTGAAACAAGAACTGGAAATTGCAAAGGAATCAAGGCAGATGGTTGAGTCTCAGCTCGTCAGCTTAGAAGCTGAAACTCTGACAATGTCTGCAAAGGTCAAGCACTTAGAAGAAGAGATTTTGAGGGAGAGGGCTTTGTCTGCAGAAATTGCCATCAAGTGTCGAGAATTAGAGGAGGAGCTATCGAGCGAGAGAGAGGAAGTCCAACTCCAGCAAAATGCAAGCGCCAATGGTGAATTGAAGATGAAACAGGTTGGTTTAGTGGCTAACCTTTCTTGAGCTTTTGTGTTGCATTTTCTGAAACTTCTTTTTTAGTAATTTTTGTTACTCGTCTCGTACGAACATATCATAAACAATGTGCTTAATCGCTGTTACACTTTCTATCGCAGGAGGACCTAGCGGTAGCTGCCGGGAAACTTGCTGAATGCCAGAAAACAATAGCATCTCTTGGCAATCAACTCAAGTCTCTAGCAACTCTAGAAGATTTCTTGATCGACACTGCGAACCTACCCGAGTTCTCTGCATCTGCATCAATGATTCCTAGAACTGGAGAGCACTGGAAGTTGCACTCTAACCAGACATTTTCACCTAAAAGAGATTCCAATTCATCCAAAATGGGCGATGAAAGTTCCGTCCCTTCCCTAAAACAAAATCAAGAAAATTCCTCTCCCCCTTCGTCCTCGTCTTCATCTTCGTCAACTTCAGCTATGGTATTGTCAGCTCATGTCAGCTCTGAGAAGAACCGAAACGGTTTTGCTAAATTCTTCTCTCGAACTAAAAGTGGGATACGATTAGAAATTTAGTCAGGTTTAGGCGTAGAAACAGTGGACTTGAATCGATTTTCTTGCTGTAAAAGAGGATTTAGATTTTCTATTCAGTTAGAGGTCATTAAACAATCCTGTTTAATTGACACATTGATATTTAAAATAGTAGTCATTCATGAAATTCTCGAAAGCTAAGCAACAATTTAGCCTTTTATATATTTTTTGGGCAAGTTCTGGCTATGATTTGAGGTGTTTTCAAAATGGTTGTCAATTGTCAGCTGAGGATGTTTCTTGTGTGTCACACCCTCTTAATCAAATGAGTTTAAAAATCCAACGTTGTTCTATGTTTACCTAGTTCGTTTTAGTTATATATAATTTAAGTTAAATATGATACCTATAATGTTTTATAATATAAATAATTTAAAATATTAAACTTCATTACATTTAATTTATTTTATGATAATGTCTTCAGTTGTTTGCTTATTTATTATAAATAAAAATAATTAATTGGGTAAACATGGTATCAGCAAGTACTTCAAATTCGTGACGGGCAAATCCATTTTATCCCATGAACTTAAAAAGGTTAATGAGACGAAAAAATGGAGCGTTTTTAATCGGGGGAGGGTTATTCCACCTCATTTCCAGTTGTTGGGGTTAGCCGAGCACTCAACCCCAACCAGGGTGATCTCACAACACTAGATATTCTACCATACGAGGCTTAGTCTACTCAGTGGGCTGACCAAGATTAGCCGAACAGACTAGACGTTGGACAAAGTCCCACTACAAAGTGTTGGCCCTGGACAAGCTCTACTTTCTGATCAACAGATTAAACCTTTCCAAGCCCACCTTTCCGATCTTCACCTGACTGGCATATCTACGTGGTGTTCATCTCACGGTTCCTATGACAAGACCCCTGATTAGTTAGGTGCCAGGACACATGATAGTAGTCACTCTATCCATCGGGTCAGAACCAATACCACCCAATAGCTGCCTTGCATTTATAAAAATAGTGAGCATTCCACTTTAGTAGGTACATACATTTTTCCTTATCGTTACTCTGCTCCTCTGCTCGATCGATTAGGGCCTACTTATTGACTTAAGCATCGGAAAGTTAGTAGCAGACATATTGTTCCCTTATTCCGAGGTATTATTTCTTGTTTTGCACGTCATTCTAACAAGTCTATTTACCGTGTGCTTTCATATGTTGTGCCTAGATTTTGAAATCAATATTTTGATGTTAGAAGGACTGAAAGAGGGCTTATCCATTCTTCAAAGGTACTGAGATCATGAATTTAATTTATGATCCATAACAACATGAATTAGCATCTTGTGGACAGATTAAAATTTTAAATTCCTTGCCACCCTACCAATTATTTTTCGCAACAATTAGTTTCAGAGACAACTAATGATCAAGCTAGGCCTAAATTATGTGATCTATGTGAAAATGTTCATGTAAGATGCTTCCTTATTTTTACCAACAGGAAAAAAAGAAAAGAAAAGAAAAGAAAAGAAAATGAATTAGTTAGGTAAGTAAGCAAGATGAAGAAGCTAGAAATGGTGAGGCAAGAGGCTCTCCATCACTAGGAAAATTGTGTCCAAAATTTGGTAATCTAAGCTTGCTTCTTCTGATTAGCTCATATTAGCATGTACTTGTTTAAAAGAAGCCAGTCCCCCTCTCCTCTAGTCTTTTCAACAGTACTTGAATCTTAAGTCATCGGTCATGTTTCGCCCTCCAGTATAGTGAACGACTCCATGTTTCCTTCCGAATTTCGTCAATTCCAGGCTCAAGTGCTTGCACATCCATCTTCATACCAAGGCAATAATTGCTAAGGTGGATGGATATGTGGACAAATATGCTCTAAGATGAAAGGATTCAAACCTACGAATAACAGGACCAAAACTTGGTAACTTACCACTTGGCCACGCCCCATTTACTTTTATATTTGACTAACAAACAACCATATTGTTTTTGATTATTTGTCATCTTTAGTCTAAATATCTATGAGAATTCTATATATAAAAAATGAAAAAATTACCCATTCCGTAAGGTTATTTTTAACAATAATATATATCAACCGCTATCGATTTTACTTATAAATATTGTTTTGATATGATTTTGATCTATTTATAATATGAATAATAACGCACTGACAATCTATGTAGAAAGCTCCAAATTAACAAAAAAAAAAATTGATAAACCCTGAGACATGCGTGCAATGGAAAACAGAAATGGGGTGAGAGAGGCTCGAACTCTCGACCTCAGGATAACTCAGAAGCTATGAGACCTACGCGCTAGCCAACTGCGCCACCACCCCTTGTGTCAAACTTTTTGACCCTATTCTACTAAATTTAAAATATCTAAGTTATGTTCCCAACTATATAAGCAAACGAATCATGTCCCCAATTGTGCAGAGTTTTTCAGTTTTTGACTTATGTAGAAACCCTTGCATTGAAAAAAAAAAAAAAAAAAAAAAAACCCTATCCTCAGGAAATCTTAAAATAATAATAAAAAAACAATTATCCAAGTGAACATTTCATTGATCGCAGACATCCAAGGTTTTTTTTTTGTTTGTTTTTTGTTTTTGTTTTTGTTTTTGTTTTTTTTTTTTTTTTGGTCTTGGGTTAATTTTAAAATTGACCCTCAAAGATTAAACCCTAAAATTGCTGCAATTAGAGATAGCAATGTTTTTCACGGGGTTTTCAATCCAACGGGACGGGGATAAGGGACAATACTTGAGATGTGGACGAAGTCTTTTCTTCAAATTGAAAACTTGGAAGGGACGGAGGAAGCATCCCCCATCCCACCTCCACCCGATATACACGTATCGTATATATTCATAATATGCATATATATATATATATTAACTTTTTAAATTTAATTAGAATGTTTTAGTTTTAGTTTTTTTTCAAGATAATTACTAACTATATCTTTTTCACTTAAAAATAAAGGAAGAGGAAATAGAAAGTTAATTTTTCGTTGGTAACCTCATTCGGCTAATACTAATTAGTATGTGCTATTTAGTTTCCATACTTCGTTTTTTTTTTTTTTTTTTTTTAAGGAGTCATTTGTGCGAATTTATTAATAAGATAATTTGATTTTATTAACCTCAATTAGTTTTTTGAAACCTATGATTTTTGGTCTCACTTTCTAGTTAATTTTCACTTTATTCCTTTTGTTTTAAGTTGTGTAATTAACAAAAAAGTTATATAATTTTTAAAATGCATAATTATATTAATAGGAAATGAGACAAGTATGGGAAAGGCTCCCCCGACGGGAAATCCCACCTTCTGACTTGTCCTTTTTTAGGCCGAGATAGGGAATGAGGATGGAGAAGCAGTTCCCAGCCCCGCCCCCTCCTATGTAATCTCTAGTTGCAATTTTTGTTTTTCTATCTGTAAAATGTCAATTTTTAAATAGTTTTAACCATGTGTGATTGTCAGGTCACTCACATAGAATTTTATAATTTTTTAAAAAATTATTCCTTACCAATAAATCACATGACTTATATGTGATTAAATTAACGACGAAGAAAACCATTTACTGCAGTGGAGGTATCCACCTCCACTAAACTTAGAATAACAACAACAATAATAATAATAAAATTAATAAATGACATCAAAAATTGTGAGGGCTTATATGAGAACAATTAATTTTTAGTGGGATAAAGTAAGAAAATCATAAAAATTTTAAAGTTAGAAGGATAAAAATTCAGTTGGGGCTAATCAGCATCTGTGGTTGATTAAAATAGTTAAAAACTTGAAGTTTCAATTAAAAAATATACCAAAAATGCAACAATTGAAAATCTCATGGACAAATTTTGTTTCATTTTGAGTTGCAAAAGAGTACAAGGAGACAATCCTAATATGTAATATCCATATTTGAAATTAACCCCTATTTTAATCCTTAAAAAAGTTTTGTTGATTAAGCGTTGCACACGTCAATCCTTTTGTGGTACGAGAGGCCACAACCTAGATGAATGCAAAGCCAAGCCTATTTTAAATAAAGGCAAAGAACCTTTGCAGGATGATACAAAATACCCTTGTAAGTTGTAATATATATATATATATATATATATATATTTTTTTTTGAGAGACCCTTGTAAGATGGATTAATAACTCATTTCCTACTAAAAATGGTATATATATTCAAAATTTTCTCTCAAACGTATGTAAGGTACATAGAATAAATGGCTTTTATTAAGCTGTCCAAATATTCATATTTCTTAGCCAAAAAAAAAAAAAAAAAAGACTATTGAAATTGCTTTCTCGAATGGTTATAAAGAACCAGAAAATGTTATCAGCTAACCTGTTGTACATATAGAATTGAATAATATAAGATATGATGTATTATAAAAAAGTAGATTTTCATTGTCTTCTTTTACGAACTAATATTGAAATCTCTTTTTGGAGTTTCATTTTGCATCGACACATAAATTAAAGGTGCCTTTTACATTAAATTTTACTCATTTTCAATTTTGATTGTCTACCGCTTTTAGGTGATTTATTAGCATCGGATAACTTACTTAAATCTTTTCTTTTTTCTTAAACGGTAGAAAGAGGCACATCTACCAATCCACGTTGGAAAGAAATGAGCTTGAGTGTGATGGTGGAATTACTGTTGCATTTTGCTGCTCCTCTAGAGACGCAGAACGAGTGTTGATTCCGTACAGATTTTTGAGGGTGTTTAGTTGGTTAGTTTGAGTTGAAATATTTTAGTTGTAATAGTAAATTTTTTTGAATTTTCAGAAAAGACAAAAAACTTTTTGGGAAAAAGACAAAAACTTTTTAGGAAAAAGACAAAAAAAAGTTTGAAATGAGTTGAAAATGTGTTGTTGCCAGACTCCCCATTAATTATTGCAATACTTTACTTTATGGACAAACATGTGCTTTTATTTATTTATTGTTTAGTTATTATTAGTTTTTGGGCAATAGAAAGAGACCTGCGCTTCTTGATTGTTGTTTTATTTCTGAGAAAGAAATAAGCTTGATTGTGATGGTGAAATTATTGTTGCATTTTACTGCTCTTCTGGAAGCAGAGAACGAGTATTAATTGTATACATCTTCAATTATTGCAATACTTTACTTTATAGACAAATATGTGCTTTTATTTATTTATTGTTTAGTTATTATAATTATTTTTTTTTGGCAATAGAAAGAGACCTGCGCTTCTTGATTATTGTTTCATTTCCTTTTCTGACTTCTAATGCAAGCAAAAGTTATTCCTGGACCTTTGGCGAATAGGGGCTAGCTTCGTGTTCAAACTTATAAAATAATAGTTTGTGTTAAAGGGGTGGCAAATTGGTTCCATGGTGTAGTGGTTAGCACTCTGGACTTTGAATCCAGCGACCTGGGTTCGACTCCCGGTGGGACCTTTCGTTTTCTTTTTCTTTTATTGGTTCTTTTAGAGTCTGTTGCATTATTTGGATCCGAGAAAGAAAAAAAATAAAGATACATTTTGAATATTTTTTTTCGAATATATTTTAAATATTTCACTATTTTCTATATAAACAGAATTTTTCTAAAATTTTTTTTTCCACAAACACACATTTTCAATCAAACTTCTAAAACACTATTCATAGATATATCCCAAATGGATCTTATTAAAAATTTTGAAACATTGTATTGATACAGTTATGGAACCATATTGTAATTTTTTTTTTTGTGGTTTTAAGATGGAATATTTAAAGCTTTTGATACAAGAATTATAAAATGGTCTTGTATCACAATCTATTCATTTTTTAAACTTGAATCATCGAGTAAATAAGCAATACACGTTATGAATAATGCAAAGAACCGAGAGAGACAGAGAGTCGTAGAACATAGCATTTACATTATATTTGTACCTCTCCTAATATAAATATAAGATCCTGCAAAATGGAAGTAGGCAACAAATCCTACAGCACCGATTCGAGAGAGTAGCCAATGAAAGTAATCAAGATGACCCCTGTTTTGATTATTCGAAAACCAGTTATCCCGGTCCGCCCCACCGGTTGCTTTCTTAATGACTGAGACAAGAAAGCGGCTCAAGAAGCTCCCAACACCGAATATACAAAGGTAAAGGGCAAGTCCAATGCTTCTTAGTTCTGTAGGCACCTGATCGTAGAAGAACTCTTGCAGACCAACCATAGTAAGAATATTACATAATGGTATTGTATGGCATTTCTTTTCGTTTTTTTAGAATGGAATCACTGGGTAAATAAGCCATACACGTTATGAATAATGCAAAGAACCGAGAGACACAAGAGTCATAAAACATAGCATTAACAGCGCAGTAGTACCACTCCTATAAATATAAGATCTTGCAAAATAGAAACAGACAGCAAATCCTGTAGTACTGATTCCAGCGAGTAGCCAATAGAAGGAATCAAGATGAGCTCGGTTTAGATTATTCGAAAAACCAGATATCCCGGTCCGCTCCGTAATTAGTTGCTTTCTCAATGACAGAGACGAGAAAGCGGCTCAAGAAGCTTCCAAAACCGAACATACCAAGGCAGAGGGCAAGTCCGATGCTTCTTATTAGTTCGATCTGGTGGCACTTGATCATAGAAGAACTCTTGCAGAGGGCGAGTAAACCATGGCGAGAGTATCGGTTGTTCCAAACAAGAGGTGTGAGGTAACCACCACCAGATGCTCATTGGGATCGTCACACTTGGCTTGTCAACAAGGTTGTATACATTAGCAGTCTTGAGACGTTTAATCTCAACTAGAGCTGCAATTATCATTTCCAGCTCCTCTTCTGATCTGCAGTGTTGTGATTCCAGATGGTTTACTTGCCGAAGGAACAAAAATGCGGTGATATATAAATGGGAATGAAGGCAACAATGGCAATTCTGATGAAGCATTGGAGTGAAGCAGCTGTTATTTTGAAGTCAGAAGAAAATCGTTCTGTCCATTGTAGCCCCATGCTTTGTCAAAGAAAGCTTGTAACTGTGCAAACACATTGCCGTAGATTAAGTACAGACTTCACTTCTTCAACCTCGGCTACACTACAAACCCGAACCATCTTCCTTCAAATGATTTGGTGCAATCAAGGCTTTGTCGACAAATCTGCCAGACCACAGGATCCATATATAACACATTATCAGGACTTTGATTTAATTAATTATCAAAAAGCAGTTTAAGCAAAATCTCCTTAGCTCAGCTATATAGAGATAAAAGAGCTTTCGGAACATATAAATCAACAAAGTCAGAAAGTGCAAACTGACATTGGTGTGGTACGTTAGAGAATATTTCTATTATTAAGTACTTTAAACATACTTATAAAGTTGAGTTCCTTACTTGAATTGTTGAGAACTTTGTTGAGGAAAGAAAAGAAATAGAGTATTGATAGGGTTTATATGAGATAATTAAATTTTGAGTATTGATAAAAAAAGAAAAATCATAAAATATTTAGACTAAATTTTAAACTAAAAAAAAATTAATAGAGGTAGTAATTCTCACTTTACAACGTAACTTTGTCCCTGAGTGTACCCAGAAACGAGATTTACTGAGTGATTAACACAAGTAATAAATTTGAAATGAGACTTGACAATCCAACGTTGTTAGATTTCGTCTTTTTTCCCACCTCATATAAATTAGGTGTCATCGGCTCCTAACCTCCTACTTTGTCTTTCTCTTATTGCTCTCTCTTGGCAATAAATAGTAAAATCACGGGACATTTAGAAATCAGAAACAAAAAATAATGATTATAATAATAATAACTGTACTTGCTTTTTATTTTTATTTTCATTTTTTAAATTTATACACTCAATTAATATTTTTGGAAATTTTTTTTTTATAAATGATGAGAAAAAAAAAAAAAACTAATATCAGAGTGATTAAAGACATTCTAACTAGATGAACACTCATTTAACTACTCATCCTTTACAGGCACTACAAGAAAATCAATTTTCAGTTACCAAAAATTCGGTAGCTGAAAGTCATGTTTTTGGTAACAAAAAGTTTTTGTTACCAAATATATTTGGTAGCGGAAAGTCAGTCGCAAAAAGTATTTGTTACCAAATTTTTGGTAGCAAAAACTTTTTGTTACCAAAATTGATTTTGGTAACAAAATATATTTGGTAGCGAAAAATGTGACATTCTGTTACCAAAAAAAATTCGGTAACAAAAGATATTTGGTAACAAAAAGTCTATAATTTCAGGTACCAAAATTTTGGTAACAAAATGTAATTTGGTAGCCAAAAGTAGGAGATTCAGTTACCTAATTTTTGGTAACAAAAGGTATTTGGTAGCAAAAAATATGTGATTTAGTTACCAAATTTTCTGGTAACAAAATTTATTTGATAGCGAATTGTACAAGATTCTGTTACCAAATATTTGGTAACAAAACGTACGAGATTTAGTTACCGAATATTTTGGTAGCAGAATGTATTTTTGGTAGCAAAATATACAATATTTAGGTACCAAAATTTGGGTAACAAAAGGTATTTGGTAGCAAATTCTTATGTTTTAGCATCCAACTATTTGGTAGCAAAAAGGGCAAAAAAATTTCTAAATTTTTGGTGCCGAATTTTGTGGCCACCAAAACATAAACAAATTTGTGTACCTGT
This sequence comes from Ficus microcarpa, assembly GCA_025413485.1. Lineage (NCBI taxonomy): Eukaryota > Viridiplantae > Streptophyta > Magnoliopsida > Rosales > Moraceae > Ficus > Ficus microcarpa. Next base: position 46,910,336 of record CM046377.1, on the reverse strand, counting down.
AATTTTCCCCAAAATATATGTATGAAATTCAAATTTAATAGACAAAATACCAAATATTAATTAAAACAAAATACCAAATCTCTCTAAATATCTTGCTACATATTAGAATCCAAGACCATGCATTTGTCAATGTGTGTTATTCCCCGGCCAAGATGTTCCGTCTTGCATAGTCCAGCCATCTTCTGGTGTTTTCTGGGCTTTTGCTACTAAAGCATTAATTCTCACTTTAAACTCTTCATAATCTCTCTACACCAGTTCAAAACAAAATTATTATCACAAAATGCTTTCAAGATGATATATTGTTGATCGAACTTAAGCGACTAATTAGCTTTAAAATGATTTACTTTCATTGCTCGGCGTTCTTTCACGAAAGAAGGCTGAATTTTATCCTTCAGATAGTCAATCTTCTGTGAGAAGTAGAACTCGGGAGCACGTGGTTCGATTGCGAATTTTTTGCAGAAAGGAACCCACTTCCTTGCAAAATCGGCTGTTTCAACTAAAGATTCGAAGGTAAGCATGGCAGCACCATCATCAGACACATAGCAGGAGACTTTGTCGACGGGATAGTCTACTGCAAGGATGGAAAGCACCGTGTTGGCTGTGATCAACGGCGGTTCTTTCATTGGATCGACCGTACTCACAAAGAAATCCACAGCAGCAAGCTCTGACGGCTCGCCCTCTCTTTCGTACCTGTCATTCAATTACATATCCAAACATAGAGCCGAGTGAGGCTAGAAAACATTGTGTTCATAGGCCAAATAACAAGTTCAATTAACAATATAATTATTGCTAAAACTTAGTATAGCAGATGAAGAAGTGAACCTTGCGGAAAGCCTGTCAATGTATGTTTCCCGGCTGACTGGAGACCATTTGGGAAACTGATCCAACACCCAAGAAAAGGCAAACCATATCTCACAGATAACTGAGGTCATCCATAGACCGTAAGCACTGTCAACGGGGTGCGTTACTCGGTACTGGAAAAAGAGAACCAGAATGATCAATCTCACAGCTATCACAATCCTGTAGGGTGTGAGTTTGCTTTTGGAAAGTGGAATGAGAGTTGATAGTGTTTGTGCACCCGCACCCTCCGGGGACCTGCGAAAACAAAACAAAAGAATCAACTGCTTGAAAACCTTTTAAATTGGTTCAGATTCCTTAAAGGAGAATTAAAATACCCTCCAAACTCACTTTATGATAACTACATGGAGAGGAACATATAAATAAAATAGTAAAATAAGAAACAAAAACTTGGAAATTATTGACAAGTAGCATAATTCAGTGACTTGCTTGAGTAAAACATATGTATTGTTATTAGCAATATTTATTTCATTTATGATATCTACCTATTGAGGTATAGCTTTTGCTGGCATCAAGGGAAGAGTAAACTGTTGCATGAAAAAAGCAAGTGCACTCGGTTAATAAATCAATCCATTCTCTGATAAGCATAACATTGCGTTCTTATCCAAATGGCAGTAGCAGGTGGTTCCATGTTGAAGCCACTTATCCTGTTGGTGAAAAATAATTCATACTGAAGCCACTTGTCCTGTTGGTGAAAAACAACTAAAATTTAAGTCATGATTCTCATAAATCACCGGCACTTTCAAAAGATTCGAACACCACCAAAAAAAAAAAAACACAGGGGGGGTCATTTAAAAGGAAAGTCAACAGAAATTGGATTACCCAAATGACAGCAGCAGGTGGTGCCATGTTGACGCCACTTGTCTGCTGGCTGAAAAGTAAGAAAAATTTAAGACATAATGCTAATAAAATGAATGGCACTTCCAAAAGCAGAGCAGAATCAAATTGAAAGTATATTCATAGACTTGGCAAATAGTACAGTTACTTGAATCAACAAATCAAGCCAAATACAATAAGAACGAAAATTAACGGGTCCCATACCAGTTAAAATCTAAAATAATCATATCACCTCAGCAATTTTGTTAGATACTCCTATGTCCACAAGTTTACTGAAAATCAGTAACTATCAAGAAATAAATAAACCATCATGACTTCTACAAAAGAGGAGACGGTAAGCAATCACCACCCAAGTAACCATGGAAGAGTGAGAAGCCAAAGAAAGGCCATACTCAATAGTGAGAAAGAACAAGAATAGCGAGAGTCAGAAAATAAACGCATTGAAGGAAACCACTTCGGTCAATAATCAGCAATAGATCCCCTGCTTCATACAGCATGCCTGCTATGATCTAGGAAAGGGGAAGAGAAAAAATAGAAAATAAAACCTTTAAATTCCACAATGAATAAAATTCCCATTAAAAAAAAACCCCCCCAATTCTCTAGATTCTCAAATCCTTAGAGCAATTATAGAAACAATCTTCCACACGTATACACAATAAGCTTCAAATCCAAATAAATAAATAATACCCAATGCCGAGCGAGAACTCAAAGCCACTTCGCCTGTGGCTTGAATGTTAATGATTGTGGTGCTCCTCTGCCTAGTCACCAATGTCTTTGTGCCTTTCCTCACTCATCGGCGTGATGAATCCTTAGAGAGAGAGAGAGAGAGAGATTGCAATCCTTCTACGATGGTGGCTGAGATGGGACGCAATGCCTCTCACAACAGTTTGCCCCGAGATTTTCAGATTTAAAAGCGTGGGTTCTAGCGCGGCTAGGCTGGGGGTTGGGCACTGTTTGAGAGAGGCAGTGACCAGAGAGAGAGAGAGAGAGCGAGGCCGAAGAAATCCTCGGGGTGGTGGTAGAGCGAGTGCTGCATCATGTCCTGTTGGAGGCGATTCAAGTTCTGGAAAAAATAAAATTGAAAAAAACAAAAACTAAATCAAAGAAATTTAAGAACAAAGAAGAAAAGGAGCAAAAACAAAAAAGACAAAAGAAAAAAAAACTCGTATAACAGAGATGGTGAGAGGTGAACGAAGAACAAGTGATATGGTGAGCACTTGAATCTCTTCGAAACCCACCGAAGTTGTCTTTTGTGGGAGGTTTTTTTTTTTTTTTTTGTCTTCCTTTTTCTTTTTTTCCTCTCTCTTTCAAAAATCTTTTGTGATTTGGCGCACTTTCTTCAAATATTTCAGCCTTTTGGAGGCAAAACTAAGCGCCAACATATTTTCGGAAGAGGGAGAGGGAGAGAGAGAACAGAAGAATAAAAGCAATAAAAAAAAAAAAAGAAAGCAGCTTTTCGGAAAGAGAGAGTGCGGAAAGAAAAAGAAAAGGAAAAAAGAAAGCTACAATATTTTGCTACCAAAATTTGGTAGCAGAAACTTAGATTCTGTTACCAAATTTTGGTAGCAAAATACAATATTTTGTTACCAAAAATTTTTTGGTAACAGATGACATTAGGGGGAAATTTTTACTACCAAAATGTGTTTGGTAGCAAACTGTACGATTGCGCTACCAAAATTTTGGTAGCGGAAATATATAATGTGCTACCAAAATTTCATTTGGTAGCAAATAACACTGCCTGGGAAAAATTTGGCCTACCGCCAATTTTTTTTGCTACCAAATAATTTTGGTAGCAAAATATTACAATTTGCTACCAAATTTTGGTAGCAAATGTTAGCATTTTGTTACCAAATAGTGTTTTGGTAGCAAAATGTTATCGGCGGGAACTAAAATTCGATTCCCGCCCTGCCATCTGTTACCAAAAATATTTGGTAGCGGATTATGTAGTTTTTGCTACCAAATTTGGTAACAAAATGTCTACACCTTTCAGCCACCAAAATTTGGTAACAGAAACTCTATTTTCTGCTACCAAATTTTTTTTGGTAACAAAAGCTTTGGTCTCTTAAAATCACATTTTTTGTAGTGAGGCAACTCACACTAATTTATTAACACAAGAAATGAAAAGAGAAATTAGTTCTTATAAATGCCAAATAAAAAGAGGACACGCAAAAGTGCCAAAACCAAACTTGCACGCACGCAGGCAAAAAGAAATGAAGACCAAAAGAAAAAAGGACAAACTCGTCAAGGTTTGGAGAAACATTTCATAAAGAAAGCAACTGGGTATTTTACTTTCTCTGTATGTTGAAAGACCTCCTTAAAACCTTTTTCAAGAAAAACAGGTTAGAAAAACAAGAAAAAGAAAAAGAGTGCGTGAACAACCCTACTTTTAGAGAGAGATAAATCTATAATTATAAAATCCCGTCATGTTGTGTCCTACCAATTGTCGCATCCTACCGATCTATAATTAGAAACACATTTAAACACAAATTTAAAAAAATCAATATTTTTCGTAAAAATCCATATTTCTCAAATCCATAATTATTTTTTATTATTCTCAAATCCATATTTCTATATATTAAAAAAATCAATATTTTCAGAAAAATCAAAATATCTAAAAACACAATTAATCAAATTCAGAAATATCTCCACATCATTCTAAAAATATTCTTATTTTTATATTATATTCAAAATAAAATCATTCTCAAATTCCAAGAGAAAAACCATCTTCAGAATTTGACTCTTGATGCGTAATGTTTTTTTAACAGAAACTCTTGTTGTTAATTATGCCTCCCAAGATCATCTTCACTCTAACGTGGATCTTATCTTCGAACAAAAATGTACGAAAATTTGAATATGTTTTTTTTTTACTTTTAATAGAAAACATTATTTTATCTATACTTCAATTTATAAGCATTTCAATCTGTCGTTTTTTAGTGTATAGAAAAAATTATTTTAATGTATAAGTCAATTTATAAGGATTTCAAATGCTAATTTTCTGGAGTAAATTATTATGTTGGTCTCCAAACTCTCTACGAGGGTCATTTTGTCACTCTTTCTCCCTTTTTTTTTATATTTTTTTTTCAAATCAGGCTTGAATTCTTCTTCTCCTTCTCTTTTTTCTTTCTTTCTGGGGTCAGGCTTGAATTCTTAAAAAGGGTGCATAAAGTGGTAAATCTGTCACCGACGTTTAAAATCAGACGGATTTCCTATAAAGAGTTTAACGATTAATATAATAATTTACTCTTTTCTTAAATAATACGGATTCCTTATAAAGAGTTTAACGGTTAATATAATAATTTACTACTTTCTTAAATAATTGGTATGCAAAAATTAATTAGAATTAAAACTTCTACTATTATCCTTTTTGTTCAGGTTTTTTTTTTTAATTAAAACAAAGAGAATTCAAACTCTATAATTTACAATTGAATGAATTATAAAAAAGGATCAGTCTCCGATTCATGAAAAAAGAAAAAGAAATTTAAAAAAAATGGAGCAGTTGGATATGAAAAAGATAACCACGCACCGAAACGTCCAAGTGTAAGCTGAATGAAAATGTAAAAAAATCTCCAGAACAGGACTCTCCAATCATGACACGCGGGTCTGAATGTGGCCATGCAGACTCAAGTCGTGTCATCGGTCAAGAGCCACGTGTCTACACCCTCTTCCGCCACCGCAATTGCCAACCAAACCGCCAAAAATTTAACCCAGAAAAAACCTTAAAACCTCTACACGACCCGACCGAGGGACGTATTTGCCAAATAAAAAACCTTTACTCGTTTCTTCATCCCAGAAAAAAAACAAACAAAAGAAGAAGATGATGAACGTTGTTGCGCTTTGCCTTGTGGTGACTTCACTGGCGACGGCGGGAGTTTTTTCACCGGCACCGAAGAAGCAAAACGACGGCGACGATCTCATAGTGAAAGAGGGACACCGGGTGGTGGTGGTGGAGTACGACCAAGAAGGCCAGCCCATCACCAAAGTCTCTATCTCGCCGGACGACACTTCTCGCCACCACCTCTCTGCTGATAAGCTCTCTTCCACGGCGGAAATAGCGAAAGAGAGGTTCAACGAAGCCGCCTCTGTTCTCCCTGATCACGTCGAAGGCAAGTGGCGTGGTCCGAAGGAGCTCATCTGTGATGCCTACGGGAAATGCAAGCACAAGATTGCTGATGCCATAGGGAGGACTAAAGAGGCAGTTTCGGAGAAGGCGCATGATGTTTCCGAGAAGACGAAGGAGACGGTTCATGACGCAACCGAGAAGGCGAAGGGGAAGGCGCATGATGTTGCCGAGAAGACGAAAGAGACGGCTCGTGATGCCGCTGAGAAGGCGAAGGGGAAGGCGCATGATGTCGCCGAGAAGACGAAAGAGACGGCTCATGATGCCGCTGAGAAGGCGAAGGGGAAGGCCCGTGATGTCGCCGAGAAGACGAAAGAGAAGGCGCATGATGCCGCTGAGAACGCGACGGGGAAGGTGCAAGATGTCGTAGATAAGGTGAAGGAAGCGGCGCACGAGGCGACGGAGAAGAAGAAAAAGGCGGCGCAAAGAGTGGAGGAGGCAGCCGAGGAAGCGTACGAGAAGGCCAAGGAGACGGTAAGAAGCAAGGCTCATGATGTCGAGGAGCGAGCCAGGGAGACTTCAGAGAAGACTTGGGAGGCGGCGAAGGACGCCAAGGACTTGGGGATGACGGTGGGGAAGGACGTGGCGAAGAACGTGTCCTGGTTCTTCTCTTCGCTGCGTAAACAGGCGTGGGAGAAGGCGGGCGTGCTGAGCCACATGGTCTCCAGCGAGGCGCTGAACCCGATATCGGGGGCGACTTACTTGGTGGGGTTCTCGACGGCTTACGGGACGGCGGTTTGGGTGACTTTTATACTGAGTTATGTGTTGGCGGGGGCTTTGCCGAGGCAGCAGTTTGGGGTGGTGCAGAGCAAGATTTATCCGGTCTACTTCAGGACTATGGCTTGGGGGATCGGCACCGCGTTGTTGGGGTACTTGTTGAGCCACAGAGGAAGGGTTGTCACTAGCATGGCTGAGAAGTTTCAAGTCTATAACCTTTTGGCTTCTTTGGTGTTGGTTTTTGTTAATATACTCTACTTGGAGCCTAGAGCTACCAAGGTAACAACTTGTATTTTGTTTATATATTTTTTTTAAACCTTACATGTGACTTTTTTTTTTTTTTTTTTTGACTTTCTCTTGTTGTCATGGGGTTAATTACTGATATATATATATATATATTTGCATAAAGAGATTAATGGTTAATTTGGTTATTCTTCTAGTCATACGTTAGTTAACCATAATGCATTTTTTTTCTTAGTTTATTAGGCAGCCGTACCCTTTGCCAAGTAAAGGCATAACATAGCAAATACTGAAAACATACAGGGCGTTTTGTTGTTGTCACTACCATAGTGGTGATTTCGTATCTGACCCGATTATAGGATATAGAGTTCAAATCCTCACTTGAGCTAAAAATGATAACAATAACACGGTGTTTTTAGAGTTATTTTGTCTTGAGGCTTAACCAAGTGTTCTTGCTTAGTTTGAGGTCCATTTTTCCAAAATCCTTAGTACTCATCTAGATTATCGATTTCATTGGTCGAATACTTTAACCACTCACTTGTCATTATTATCAATGGAATAGTTGGTTGTTACTTGTTACATATGTATGTCTAGAAAAATTAAAAATAAAAAATAAAAAAAAGAAGTCAATGTGATCATAGTAAACATTATGAGACACCGAATTTGCATATGTAACCTAGGAATGACCCTTGTTTGTCTTTGTTGCGAACCATGTTTTTGCAGGTAATGTTCGAGAGGATGAAGATCGAGAAAGAAGAGGGAAGAGGAAGATCAGCAGAGCTTCCTGCCGAGCAGCAGGCAACGGCGGCCGATCCTGCACCGATAACCGTCGAGGCAGAACCGCTGGAGCAGGAGGCTGCAGCGCGGAACAAGGTGATCTTGTTGAAGGGGAGGCTAAAGAAGCTAAATACGCTGTCGTCTTTTCTCAACATCCTGTCTCTGATGTCCCTTTCTTGGCATGTCTATTATCTTGCACAGCGTCTCCACATGACATATTGACATGCTTGAAGGAATTTTGGGTGTCAAATGAGAATTGTAGTTTTGGCTGTTTTTGGCGGGAATGTATGTTGTAGGTTGAATTCTCTGTTTTCTGTTTTTAGAACCTTAAGGATTGTCTTGTACATATAAATGCCTCGCAAGCAATATATATAGATGATTTTGGACTGAAGTGCTTTGTAATTAACAAAAAAAGTTAGATGAACTTCACGTGATAGAACTGTTTTTCTACCTCTTTTCTTTTTAATTGACAGGAACTATTTTTTTATTATTAGATTTAATTGTTAGTTTATTTTTTTTATTAATCTGATTTTTTTTTTAATTTGACAATTTATTCTCTAAAATTTTTTTCTTGATGATTAACCCTTGAACTTTTAATTTTTGGAAATTAAGTCTTATTTATTTAAATTCATTAAAATTATGATAATTTTAATTTGCACGATACAAACACTTTATAGCTCAAAAGGAATCATGTTGATTATTTTTGTTTAATTTTAATATAAATTTCTTTTAAAGTTAAGGTTTTAAGTTTGATCATAATTAAATTAAGATTCAAATTTTTGAATATAATTGTATTGAAATTATGTAAAAATGATCAACAATGTTCTTCTTGGATTATAACGTGTAAGTTATGTGTAAAAAATATTCAAATTTTTATTAATTTCAGATATTGAATCGTCAAAATTTATAAATTTTGATTGCCAATAAAAAAAGTGCAAAGACTATGTTGTCAAATTTAAAAAATTATACCCTGTACAAATAATTCTATGTTTTAAAAACAATAATGTTAGAGATATAAATTCTAATAAATTAATGATAGTTTTTAAGAATCAATTTATATTATATGTTAGTTGTTAATTTTTTATTTGCAGGAGTTTAAAGTTTGTTCATATATTGATTATCATGTTAATTTTTATTTTTGCTCTTTAAACTATGATGCTTTTATAATTTTGTTCCATGAACTCTGAAAATTGGTAGAAATGTTCTCTAAACTTTGAAATGTTATATCTTTGTTTTTTTCATTAGTTAAATGGATGGAATTGTTGAATTGAAAACAACTAAAGTGCAATTTAACAGATGAAACTTTAATTTTGCATCAAAAACTTTAAAACTTATAACTTTATCACCCAAAGTTTAAAAATTGATGTTTATTTCCCTCAAATTATGAATAGTTAGTAATAATGACTCTCAAACTTTAAATCGTTAGCAAAAATTTTCATATTTTGGTCTAACAAGACTGAAAAACTTTATCTTTATTCTTAAATTTTAGTACATTTATAACTTTATCACTGAAAATTGAAAAACTAATACTTATACTTCTCAACCTTTAAACTGCCAATAAAATCACTTATATTACTGATGTGGCATTAGTAGAATAAAAGGTTAATTTAAATTAAAATTTTTGTAATCAAAAAAATTGTCTGAAAAATCTATCAAAATTTAAAGTATCTAAATGTACAAGTTCCTTTACTTTTCCATTTCTGTTTTTTCTTATAATGACTTTAATTTTAATAACAAATCTTATGAATACATTAGTCATTTTTAGGCTTGGGTATATATTGACTTTCTGTTTATTTTCTGTTTTTTAAATAATTTTCAGTGTTTTAAGCATTCAGAAGATTTATTTTTCAAATTGAAGTCATTTAAAAAAAAGGAAAAATGTCAAAAATTCTCTATGAACTTTGTCCCTATTGTCAAGATGCCCTGAACTTTGAAAAATGCCTGTTCTGTTCCTTAAACTTTGACAAACGTGTCATATTATCCCCCTAACAAATTCCGTCAAAATTTTAGAGAGATTTGCATGTGGGATGCACATAACAAGGGTAATATTGACAATTCATTCAATTTCTTAACCCATCCAATCGATGCATCTTTTCTTTACCAAAAAAAAAAAAAAAAAAAAAACCCCAATTAATTTTGTTGGTTGAGTTCCAGGAGAACCCCTCCTCCTGGGATGTCGCCACCTCCATTCTTTTGAAACTTCCCCACCACCACACAAATCGGGCTCAAAATCAATTTCAATCATCATCATCTTCATAATAGCAGCAGCAATAATTGTAATTCTGAAGCAGCAGCAGCAGAAGATGAAGGAGAGAATTACGAGATGCATTCCTTCGAAGCACACATCTGGAAGCGCGAGATCCAGAATGAAGCCTCCTTGTGTAGTTTGGACTCCCAAGCCGAACATGCTCTCCTCAATGCTCTTTTATCAATTGAGTTTTGTAGTTTTCCCAAATTCTAACTCAAAACCCTAAATCAGCTTTTTTTTTTTTTTTTTTTTTTTTTTTTTTTTTGGGTAAAGAAAAGATGAATCAATTAGATGGGTTAAGAAATTGAATGAAATGTCAAATTTACCCTTTTCATGTGCATCACACGTGCAAATCCATCCAAATTATTGACGGAATCCTTTACAGGTTGTCATATAACGCACTTGTCAAAATTTCGGGGGCACAACATACACTTTTCAAAATTCAGGAGTATCTTGATACTAGTGACAAAATTTAAGAAGAATTTTGACATTTTTCAAAAAAAAAAAATTACAAAACAAAAAATTAAAGGAACTAGTAGATTTAGATCCCTTAAATGTTTATTATATATTATATGGTTATTTTTAGTAATTTTTAAAATTTTATTTTAAAGTGACTTTTTATTATATATATTTATGCTACATCAATTTTAAGTGAACAAAATATAAATAACTTTGCAATTTGTTTAAAAGTGGGTCTATTAACACTCCTCATTTTACTTTTCCCACTCATTTTTTAAAACCACTTACCAGATTAATTTTAGAATTAAATAACTATTTGTTCCACTCTCATCTCACCCCCCCCCCCCCCCCCCCCGCCACCAAAAAAAAACCCTTATGAATAAATTATTTACTTTTTTCTTTCTCCTCCCATTATAGTCTAAATCCCTATACATTTTTTCCTCACTTTTTTTAAATGTTCTATTTTGTTGTTATTTTTTTATAAATATATTGGTTTGATTGGTTATTAATTTCATAAATAGTGGAGATAAATGGTTAGAAATTCATACAAATTCTGAATTGTGAGCTTTTTCCAATTATCTAATAAAAGTATTAACCAAATTCGTAATATTTTCAACTATGCTTGTGGAATACTTAGCTTCATCAGTATTTATCCCAAGTTTTTATCGTTTCAAGAAGAAGTATGCCAAATAGTAAGTTCATAGATTTTCATCTCAAGATTTAAACTAATGATTAATTTTCATCTGATATCTAAAAGGAAAAAAGAAAAAAATCTCGTAAAAAAAAATTCAAAAATAAAATAAAACAAAACATTTCTTAAAAAAAAAAAAAAAAAACTATGTAGTGGTTTAGATTTAGAATGTGGAGAAAGAAGAGAAAAAGAAGAAAGACAAATAATTTAGTTATAAGGGCTTTTCGGAAAAACTAAATGGTATAACAAGTAATTTTTTTAATTTTAAAATTAATTTGTTGATGATTTTGAAAAGTGAATGAGAAAAGCACAATGAAGATGTTAATAGATCCACCCTTAGTTTAAAGGTCAGAAAGTATGAGCACTGATTATTCAATATTCAGAGATAATATTAAATGTGTACTAAAATTTAGGAGGCAAAAGTTAATTAATATTACAAGTATTATAATAATAACATTTTGTAATTCAAGGAGTTTTTAAGTTCAGAAAACAAAAATATAAAAGCATTAGAATTGAGAGAGTAAAAATAAATTTAATCCTTAAAATTAAAGTCATGTGTTGTTGCTGGCATTACTCGCATACACGTATATACGTATATATTTTCCAAATGTCATTGTTAAACCGATCTCTTACTTCATCAAAGCGTGATTCTATCATTCTTATTTTAGTATTCTACAAGTTTAATACCTGTGTGTTACACGGGGAAGGAAGAAAAAATAAAAATGAAAAAAATTGAGTATTATAAAATAAAAACAGTTAATTAAGATATAGATTGTAATTACAGTAAGTATTTTTTTTAATATTTACTATTCTAATATTAAAGTACATATATTTATATTTATAAGCGTAATTTTCTTGAAATAAAAAGTTCAAATAATTAATAAAATTTCAAAAATTTAAGAAATCAAAGGGACAACAAAGTTGGGGGAAATTTTAATAAAATAAAAACCAATTAAATTAACAAATAAACGTAAAAATGAGTAAAAGTTTTAAAAAATTTATTTCTAAAGATTATAGATGTAAATATAAAAGAAACTTAGTGAACATTTTGTTTAAAAAACAAAGAAGAAAAAAATAACAAAAGTCAAAGAATTAAAAAATAATAATATCAAATATTAAAATAAAATATTAAGTGTAAGAATTGTTGTTAATAAAATAAAATAAAATAATATATTGTTACTAAAAAATTAGAAAGAATAAATAAAATTAAAAGCTTTTAAACTTAAATAGTCAAAAAAAATTTTAATAACTTAAGTAAATTTATTAAATTTAAAAAAAAGTAATTAAATCAATAAATAAACCTAGAAATGGAATAAATATTTTTAAAAAATTTAATTTTAAATAATAATATTAATATATGACATAAATAATAATTTAGCTATAATAATTATAAAGATATATTTTTGATAATTACGTTTCATTACTATAGAAAATTAATTATTATTTTTAATTATATTATAATTTTATTGACCTTTTTATATTTTGGAATTTCTGTAAATTATTATTTAATTTCAGATTTTTTAGTTTGTTTGATTATTTTGAATATTATAATTTAATTGTGTTAATTTATTTTTTAAATGTATTATTCTGTTTTATTTTTTGTTAAATTTTTATTAATTTAATAATTTAAAATTTTTAAATATTATATAACATATATATAATTTTATTTTTTATAATTGAAAATAATTTAATAAAATATATTTTTTATCTTATGATTTTTGCTTTTTCTATCTTTATTTTTTAAAATTTTATTTTAATATATATCGATATTTTTACTTTCTCTTTTTATCTCTATTTGTCTTTGTCTTTTTCTCTCTTTCTAATGACCGAACAATGTCACTTTCTCTCTCTCTTTAATGGCTGGATAATATCAAAAAGACAAAATTGATAAATCATTATAAACAAAAAAAAATGAGAAAAAAACCTAAAATTTACTGTTTATTACTGTATAATGAACAGTAACTCAGACTATTCTTTTTAGTATACGTTTACGTGATCTTTAAAAGCATTATTCTATTATCACGAGACCGACGTACCAAATTTGGTAAGTCATAAAGCACAGATATGCTCCAATGTAAATCAACTTATCACGCCTACACTAATTTGAAGTCTGAATTCACTCATTTATTCATAAGAAGTGGAATTGGTTTGTTTGCATAAGTGTAGTAGTTAACATTAATGGCCATTTCCATTTCTAACCCCATCGGAGCCACCGCCGCCGCCGCCGTCGATGATGTCGAAACTCCGTTGCTGAGAAGCAGCGTCGTGGACGGGGCCGTCGACTACAAGGGCCGTCCGGCGTCCAGATCAAGCTCCGGCGGTTGGAGATCGGCGGCTTTTATCATCGGTGAGAGCATCATGAGCCGTGAGACCGAAACGCCAGAAATTGTTTTGTCGTTATGATTGGATTTGTGACGGGTAAAAGTGACGATTTGAATGACAGTTGTGGAGATTGCTGAGAGGTTCGCATACTATGGAATCTCCGCCAACCTCATAACGTACCTGACTGGGCCTCTCCGCCAGTCCACGGCGGCGGCGGCGGCGAACGTCAACGCCTGGAGCGGAGCCGCGTCGTTGCTACCTCTCTTGGGGGCTTTCGTCGCTGACTCTTTTCTCGGCCGCTTCCGCACCATCGCCTTCTCTTCTCTGCTCTACATCCTGGTCAGTTAATTTGTCTATCGGGTTTTCAATATTTTCGGTATTAGGTTTGAAAAGTAAATTCTAATAGTTTTAAAAAACAATTTTTGTTTGTTAAGGGGGTGATTGGTTCGCTAGTTTGAGTTGAAATATTTTAGTTGTAATAGTAATTTTTTTTGAATTTTCAGAAAAGACAAAAAACTTTTTGGGAAAAAGACAAAAACTTTTTGGGAAAAGACAAAAAAAATTTGAGTTGGAACGGAGATGAACTCGCGAACCAAACACCCCCTAAATCACAAATATTGATAGAGTTTGGTAAATTATGCTGATCAAGTAAAGTGATATTACTTTAGAAAATTAAGATGGGTATCCTATATTTATTATCTAATTTAATAGATTGTCTAATTTTCTTTTAATTAGTTAAATGATCTAATGTTTATATTTTATTTAATCAATTTTTATTTTTCCCAAACACCTCCTTTCTCTCCTCTCTCTCTCCCAACTTTCTTTTTCTCCCTTTGCCCATTTCTCTCTTGGCTGGTCATTGTGTTTTTCTGCGTATTTATTCGATTTTCAATTCATTCTTTGAATTGCAATTGAAATTTGAATGTTTTTTTTTTGTTTTTTGTTTTTTTTTGTTTTTTATGCATTTTTTATTTGTGAATTTTGATTTTAACTTAGGTTTTTATGTAAGATTATTGGCTTATCTTTTTGCTTTTGCTTGTTTTATTTTCACTTCACTTTGGTTTCTATAATTTTTTGGGTTTTTGTTCATCAATTTTGGGGGAAAAAAAAAATATTTCAATTCATTTTTTTTATTGTTATGTGTTGTCTCGTGTTTTGATATGTTTATGATCAATTATTGATTAACTCTCATATCAAATTCCTCCAAAATTAACATATCCTTTAATACTCGTTTAGTCACTAATTATGTTAGAGTCAATCATTGATTGACCATTAGTTAATCAGTTTCTAACTAAAATCAATCAATGACTGACCATTAGTTAATAATTGATAAACCAATAGTCAATCAGTGATTTATTTGTCATCATTTAATGATTGACTATAAAAATTTGTAAGTTATATTATTATATTCAGTGATTGAGGGTCAATCAGTGATTAACTATAAAATATGGTCAATCAATGATTGATTATTTACAAAATTAATTAACCATTCTAGGGGAAAAACAAGGGCCTTTTAAATAATTTTTAAAAATTTGGACCACTTTTTAAAAAACTTATTAAAAAAAAGACTATTTAGCTATAAACCCCTAATATTTTCCAATTAATGATGACATTTATTTTATTTATATATTTATTGATTTTTTTTTTTGTCATTTCTTAATACAACTTTTGTTGGTTTTTTATATTTTTTAAGATTGCAAATAAAAAATAGAACAACATTCGCCTTTCTCTTCCCTCAGAAAATTAATTAAAACATAGGTGTTATTTGCTGCGCCTGTTTAAGCCGTGATGCAGGGGAAGACATCACTAAAAAAATGTTTGTCTGTATTGTATTTATTTATTTTTATTTTTTTGGTTGCAAGAAAAATTGTAAAGAAAATGTTAAACTGCATGATACTTGTTTTACCAATGGTTCAGGGCTTAAGCTTTGTTTTACATGAGTTCTTAATTTTTCTGCTTAGATTGATAGCAGAATTTCACAAATAAACTCATCTGAATGTATTAAGGGAAGAATTCTTTTGAAACCATAGAACTGCATAGCATAAAGAACAATTAAGACATGAATATTGTTCCTTTTTTTCTTCTTTTTGACAGAACTACTTATAAATGCTTTTAAGTCTGGCATATCAGAATGATACAGAACTCTTGGCTTAAATTTGGATCGATGGCAGGGGCTTGGTTTGTTGACTCTGTCAACTGCGTTTCCATCTTCAAGTCATTCTGACTGTGAAATCAATGATATCACGTCATGTTCTCGGCCTATGTTCCAAATAATATTGTTCTTCTTCGCTCTATATCTAGTAGCATTTGCTCAAGGTGGACACAAACCATGCACTCAGGCTTTTGGGGCTGATCAGTTTGATGGTGACGATCCAGACGAGTGCATAGCCAAGAGCTCGTTCTTCAACTGGTGGTATTTTGGTGTATCAACTGGTGCTATGGTAACAATTGGGATTGTAAGCTATATACAAGAGAATTTCAGTTGGGCTTTTGGATTCGCGATTCCTTGTATTGCAATGGTCATTGCATTGGTTGTTTTCTTGCTTGGAATAACGACTTATAGGTTTGGCATTGCCCACAATGGGAAAGGTCCCTTTGTGAGGATTGGTTGCGTGTTTGTGGCAGCATTTAGGAACTGGCGAGGAGCTCCATCGAGTATAGCAACTGAAGTAGAAGTCCTTCCTCACTCAGGTTCTGAACAATACAAGTAAGGAACTTAGCTCAGTCTTTAGGTTTGAAATAAAGTGAGTAAATGAACAGAGGAGGTTTTGCCTTAAACAGCTTTTAAATAATTACATAAATCAATTCCCCTCTAATATATTTTGGATCCCATAATCTGACAGATTCCTTGACAAAGCCTTGACTGCACCATGTCCTTTTAAGGAAGATGGTTGGGTTTGTAGTGCAGCCGAGGTTGAAGAAGCGAAGGCTGTACTTAGACTTGTTCCGATATGGGGGACGTGCTTGATATATGGTATTTTGTTTGGTCAGCCTCCAACTTTCTTCACAAAGCAAGGGGCTACAATGGAGAGAACGGTTGTGTCTGGCTTTAAAATACCAGCTGCTTCACTACAGTGTTTCACCGGCATTTCCATTATTGCCTCCATTCCCATTTATGACCACATTTTTGTTCCGTTGGCAAGAGCTTTCACAAGAAAACCATCTGGCATCACAACACTACAGAGAATAGGAGCTGGACTTTTTATATCTGTTTTCACAATGATAATTGCAGCTCTCGTTGAGATTAAGCGTCTCAAAACTGCTGAAGAATACAATCTGGTTGATAAGCTGGATGTGACAATCCCGATGAGTGTCTGTTGGTTGTTACCTCAGTACCTCTTGTTTGGAATAACCGATGTTCTCACCATTGTTGGTCTGCAAGAGTTCTTCTATGATCAGGTGCCTACAGAACTAAGAAGCATTGGACTTGCCCTATACCTAAGTATAGTTGGTGTTGGTAGCTACTTAAGCAGCTTTCTTGTCACTGTGATTGAGAAAGCAACCGGCAGGTCAGGGCGGGATAGCTGGTTTTCGAATAATTTGAACCGGGGTCATCTTGATTACTTCTATTGGCTGCTTGCCGGACTCAGTGCTGAAGGATTTGCTGCCTACTTTCATTTTGCAAGAGCTTATATTTACAATAGAAGAGGTACCGAATAAATGCTCTGCGTCCTTCGTACACGTTTTTAATTATTAAGTAAAAGCTTTATTATTGTTATTTGCTGAATAATTAAAAGTGATTTACTTGTAAACAAGGATGAAAATGTCTACAATATTCTCGACGTTTCTACAACATTATCAATATTTTAAAGTTCTCGACATGAATAATAGAGGGAAAAATATTTATTTCGGGAGTATCCATCAGATGTCCATAATGTTCAAAAATATCTGCAACAACCATGAATATTCGTGAATATCTAGGATATTTTTGGATATTTTCACAAAATGTCCAAAAACTCGGGGACATTTTTTTTTGTAAAAATTTTTAATTTTGTCATCTATTCCATTTTTTAAAATGTGATCGCATTTATAAACTCGTAACGGCTATACCAAAACAATATATAAGAAGATGTGATATCACCGAAATGAGTTAAACTAATGAGAATTCTATCATCTTGAGTTTTGATTACATGAAATTAGGAATCGAGTAAAGTTGATACGGTTATAATCCTTTTTATGATTCTCAAATAAGGTCTAGTTTACAAGTAGAAAGGCTAAATGATTTCTTTGATATATCGGTATATCTCTATCATAAATTGATATTGAGATATCATTGCATATCTATCAAGACTACACATCAAGTTGGATAAATCAAATATCCAATTAATGAGTTAACGTTTGGAAGTTAAGACTGAAAGACATACATGTGATACATTATCAACTACTTTCAAAATTATTCAAGGGTAATATTTCGGTAAATGTATTGTTTAGATCAAGATTAATACTCAAAATTTGTACGTATTCTTTTATGTTTGACATTTAATTTTTAGATACTATCTTATATTATTTTATTTTATTTTATTTATAATTATTAATGAGTACATAATATCATACTAAAATTATAATCAATGTATAATTGTTGTGATTTCCTCTTACATTATGGGATTTAATTTTCCATATTTACTACCAAATGCATTATTTTTGTTTTAAGTTAGTTCATATTAAGTAATATTGATTCTTTTCATGTCTTCTAAAATTTTAGCAAAAATTATAAGATTTTTTTTAAGTATCCATTTTTTCTCGGGATATCCGTCGACATCGACATTGACATCTCCATCGCCATTATTCATAAATTAAAATCTTAACAACTCTGTTGACATTGACATCCTTGACTCTATCACAGTTCTAAACCATACCGGTTATAATTCACCTGAAGAGTTATTTATTATTATAATTTTTTTTTTGAATCTGATTAGTTTATGCCCAAGAACTCTCATTATGATACCCTGTCATTTGAGACATTATCATCCCCGTAGTATGAGCTTTTTTTTTTTTGGGGACCTCAAATTCGGTTTTTTATCCTTTTAATCCAAATATGTCTAGCTGGATCTAGATTTTGATTCGATTCTTTTTTTGAACTTAAAATGAGAGGATTCAAATTCATACCTTTAGGTGAAATTAAATGTGATATTATCGTTAAACTATACTTGCAACGATTTAGATTGGATTATATTCTTTTTTTTAATGGATAGAATTGTGGTAAAGATCCTTTGAGGGTCTCTACCAATAAAGTCTTTTTTTAGGCCATTGAAATTTAATCGAATGGTTGAAATGTTGTTGATGTGCTATACTTATTACACATCTTACCTCATATTACCCTTCCCACCCAAAGTCTTCTCCGTCACCGGTGACGGACGCCGGCAACCCACCCTCGATGCCGACAACCCAGCTCCGGCCCCCAACCACTGGCCCCAGCCCCGGCCGCCCCTCGCCCAGCCCCGGCCCCCCACTCCCCGACCCCTAACAACCCCCCAGCCCCCCCGGCGCCCCTCACCCTAAGTCCCCCTTCCCCGACCTCCCCCCACCCACCCTCCCTGTTGCCTTTCAGCGTCCCCCAGATGGGGACCCCCTTCAGCGTCCCCCCAGATGGGGACCCCCTACCCCTTCTTTCTCTCTCTTATCTTCCAGGCCCGTGGCCCCCCCACCCCCGACGCGAGAAGAGAGAAAGAGAGGAGAAGAGAGAGAGGGGGGGATGGGGGGTCCCCGTCGGGGGTGGGGTGGGTGGGGTGGGGTGGGGGGCCGAGAAAAGAGAGAGAGAGAGAGGAGAAGAGAGAGAAAGAGAGGAAGAGAGAAAGGGGTGGGGGGTCCCCGTCAGGGGGGCGTCAAGAGGCGCCGAGGAGGGGGTGGGTGGGGGGAGGTCTGGGGAGGGGGACCTGGGGTGGCGAGGGCGCTGGGGGGGCTGGGGCCGGGGGGGGGGGGTGGCGGGGAAGGGCTGGGGGGGTTACTTGGGGCTGGGTGGGGGGCGGCCGGGGCTAGGGCAGTTGGTGGGGGGGAGTCGGGGGTGGGTCGTCAGTGACAGAGAAGACTTTGGGTGGGAAAGATAATATGAGGAAATGTGTATGATAAGTATGGTACACCAATAACATTTCAACCGTTTGATTAAATCTCAATGACCTAAAAAAATGCTTTATCATACCACAGTCCTACCCTTTTTTAATATGTGAATTTTTAACGTTTGGTTTTGTAAAAAAGTTATGTTAGATTATTTTATTGTCTTATAGAGTAAAAGGATGGAAAAGAAAATTCAAGTTAAAAAAAAAAAAAAAAAAAAAAAACTACGCTGGGTGTTAAAATAATCCGTGAAATATACACCCTATCTAAACTTGGCCATGACTTCTAATTTTGTACATCATACTATCTCAAATTTTTTTACTGTTATGAAAATTGCCCTTATAGTAGGAAATTATTAAATACTGATCAGTTTCTTGCACACGTTCAAATCATGTAACCTTTAATTAAGATTTTAATCATAATTAAATATTTTTGGGAGGAAAACTGTACCTCCAAAATAGCTTTGTGAAACTATAGATCTTTGAAAAAAAATATAATTACAATTTGCTTTTGAAATATCTCTAATTAAAATATAGTTTTCTTTTAAAAATATTTAATTATGAAAATACATCTAACACTCGTCGGTAATTTCAATTGAGGATATTAAATATAGAAATATGAAATGACACACATTGAAAGTATTTTTGACTCCTCTTATCCTTGTCAAATATGAATAAACAAATTACCTGTAAGAGAGAAATATGAAAAAAAAATAATAATAATAATAACAATCAACCATAAATATTTATTTTTTCAACTTAATTATAAGCATTTTACATTTAATATTTGCAATTCAAACTTCAAACAAGTGTCGTGTGTAATTTTTTTGGTCAAAAAGTAATTGAGTGAGAAAATTTGTAAGTTTTTTCAAAATTAAGGGAGAAGAATATTATAAATTAAAATTTGAAAAGTATTCTGTGATAAGACCTATAATTTAAAGGAAAAAAAATGTAATTTGTCCTTAAAATTCATAGGAGTTACAACGCCAAAAAAAAAAAAAAAAAAAAAAAAAGCCAATGAACATGAAATTTTTTTACCTTGTCCTCTTCTCATTATCATTACTCTGTTTATGACGCCAACCACAGACAAAGTTTGTTTCATTAATTAATAAAAACAGACATTAATTCAACAAATAACAAGTGGAATGGGTTGTTTTACTGTAGTCGTCAATATCAATGGACCTTTCCATTTCTAACGCCATCGGAGCCGGCGACAACGCCGAAACTCCGATGCTGGAAAACTGTGTTGTAAACGGCGCAGTCGACTACAAGGGCCTTCCAGCCGCCAAAGCCAGCTCTGGCGGTTGGACATCGGCGGCTTTTATCATAGGTGAGCTCATGATTGGTGAGGCTGAAACGCCTCGAGTTGTTTGTTGTTATATTGGATTGTAACAAACTGGTAAGTAGTTTGACTTTACAGGTGCGGAGTTTGGGGAGAGGTTCGCCTACTATGCAATCTCTGCCAACCTCATAACGTTTCTGACGGGGCCGCTCCGCCAGTCCACGGCGGCGGCGGCGGCGAACGTCAACGCGTGGGGCGGAGTGGCGTTGGTGATGCCTCTCTTGGGGGCTTTCGTCGCCGACTCTTTTCTCGGCCGCTTCCGCACCATCGCCTTCTCTTCCCTGCTCTATGTTGTGGTCAGTTTTCAACAATTCTTTTTCTTGGTTGTTGAAATATTGTGATGTTTATATAAAAATTGAACATTTATTTTCTTGAGTTAATTTTTAATATTGAGTTTTATCCAAACATGTTTAACACCACATCAAAAATACTGCTACATGTTGGTAAATTTTATTGAACAATAAAAGTGATCATTTTTATTTTTATTTTTTCAATTTGATGTCATTTTTTTTTTCTTTTGCAGCTGAAATGTTTTGTTTTGTGTTTTGTGTTTTTTTTTTTTTTTTTTTTTGTTTCCAGTGAGCGGAAATGTTATTAACATATTCCAACACAATTTCTGTCGGCGATTTTATTTTGAAGTTTGCAAACAGGGGCCCCTTTAAATGGATTTTTACTTCTTTATATTTAGGGGTAATTAATATTTTTATACAACGTATTTTGTTTTCATTGAGAAAGTTTATCCTGTATTTTGAACTTTTGCATTTCTATATCACAAATTATATTCAACGACTTGAGCTTTGTTTCCATGAGTTCCTAACTTTCTTCTTTAGATTCATAGCAAACATTTCACTAATAAACTCATCTTAGTATACAAGGAAAGTTTTCCTTTGAAGCCGTAAAACTGTATGTACGAGAAAATTTAAGACGTAAATATTGTACCCACTTTTCTTTCTTTTTGACAAAATGATTGTGAAATGCTCCTAATTATGGCATAATAAAATGATTTAAAACTCTTGTCTTATATTTGAATCAATTACAGGGGCTAGGATTGCTAACTTTGTCTGCTACTCTGTCATCTCTGAGTGGTTCTGATTGCCAAACCAACGATATCATGTCGTGTTCTGCATCGTTGTTCCAAGTAATATTGTTCTTCTTTGCTCTTTATCTAGTAGCATTTGCGCAAGGTGGACACAAGCCATGTATCCAGGCATTTGGAGCCGATCAGTTCGATGGTGAAGATCCAGAAGAGTGCAAAGCCAAGAGCTCATTCTTCAACTGGTTGTGCTTTGGTATATCAATGGCTTCCCTAGTAACAACGTCGATCGTAAGCTATATACAAGACAACCTCAGTTGGGCATTAGGATTTGGAATCCCTAGCATTTCCATGGTTGTTGCATTGATCATTTTCTTGCTTGGAACTACAACTTACAGGTTTAGCATTACACACAATGAGAAAGGTCCCTTTGTAAGGATCGGTAGGGTGTTTTTTGCAGCATTTTGGAATTGCCAAAGAGCTCCATCGATTATAGCCACTGAAGTGGAAATCCTGCATCGCCAAAAATCTGAACAATACAAGTAAGTAACTTAACTCTCTGTGTATGTTTAAGAGAAGAGGTAAAAGAACGGACGACAAATTAAAAACTTTAGTTACTTTCGAAACATTTAAATGCCCGTCAGATGTGTCTTAAAGAACCACTTTCTAATATTCCACATTAAAAAAAGACAAGCTTGTTCATAAACACTTTTACATGGGTTTTTTTTTTTTTTTTTTTTTTTTTTTTTTTTTATTTTTTATGTTTCAATTAAGGAAAAAAAAAATGATCTCAGGAAAAATGAAATCACTAATATAATTTTGGATCCCATGATCTGGCAGCTTCCTTCACAAAGCCTTGATTGCACCATGTCATTTGAAGGAAGATGACTGGGTTTGTAGTGTAGCTGAGGTTGAAGAAGCGAAGGCTGTACTTAGACTTATTCCAATACTGGGGACGTGCTTGATATATGGTATCTTTTATGCTCAGCCCGGAACCTTCTTTACAAAGCAAGGAGCTACAATGGAGAGAACGATTGTGTCTGGCTTCAAAATACCAGCTGCTTCACTACAATGTTTATCAGCATTGCTATGCTTACCTTCATTCCCATTTACGACCGTGTTTTTGTTCCGTTTGCTAGAGCTTTCACCAGAAAACCATCTGGCATCACAGCGCTACAGAGAATAGGAGCTGGAATTTTCTTATCTGTTCTCACAATGGTAATTGCAGCTCTAGTTGAGATTAAGCGTCTCAATACCGCTAAAGAATACAATCTGGTTGATAAGCCAGATGTGACAATCCCAATGAGTGTCTGGTGGTTGGTACCTCAGTACATCTTGTATGGAATAACCGTTGTTCTCACCATGGTTGGTCTGCAAGAGTTCTTCTATGATCAGGTGCCTACCGAACTAAGAAGCATTGGAATTGCCCTTTACCATTGTATATTTGGTGTCGGGAGCTTCTTAAGCAGCTTTCTTGTCACTGTCATTGATAATGCAACTGGCGGGTCAGGGCGGGATAGCTGGTTTTCGAGTAATCTAAACCGGGGTCATCTTGATTACTTCTATTGGCTACTTGCCGGACTCAGTGCCGTAGGATTTGCTGTCTACTGCCATTTTGCAAGATCTTACATCTATAATAGGAGAGAGACAATGTAAATGTTGTGTTCTACCAGTACAGTTTTCAGTAATTAGTGTAGCAGTTGCTGTCAATAATTTTCATACCAAAGATTGCTTTAAAAGCCTAGATTCTTTACTTGTAAATGTCCTTTAAAGCTGTTTTCATAAATTCTGGCAGTAGTCTCCGAAGTGGTTCGTTCGTGCCATAGTGTTTTCTCGGGTGTGTTTGTGTACTCTCTGTCTCTCTCTGTCTCTCTGTCTCTCACAACGTTGAGTTGAGCGAGTTTATTTCAAGTGAAAATTATACATATACTAAAAGGATGGACTGGTTATTATTCAGTGAACAGTGATAAATAGTGATTTTTTGGTTTTTTGGTTTTTTTTTTTTTTTTGCTTCTGTTATAGTGTTCTACAGTATGCTATAGTGCCACTACAGTACTGATACAGTAAAATTACGTTTTTGCCCTTCAATTCTCCTTATTTTTTCGGCTGCTACAGTAACTTGCCGTTTTTGCCTTTTTAGCATTATTCGGCCATTAGAGAGAGAGAGAGAGAGAGAGAAAGAGACCGGCCATGAGAGAGAAAGAGAAAGAGAGGGAGAGTAAAATATATATATTTACATTAAAATAAATTAAAAAAACAGAGATAGAAAAAGAAAATTTATAAGATAAAAAATTATATTTTATTAAATTATTTTCAATTATAAAAAATAAAATTATATACGTTAAATAATTTTTAAAAATTTTAAATTATTGAATTAATAAAAATTTAATGAAAAAAAGAATAATACATTTAAAAAATAAATTAATACAATTAAATTATAATATTCAAAATAAACAAACAAACTAAAAAATATGAAATTAAATAATAATTTACAAAAATTCTAAAATATAAAAAAGTCTATAAAATTACAATAAAATTAAAAATAAATAAATAATTTTTCTACTGTAATGAAACGTAATTATCAAAAATGTATATTTATAATTTTTTTATATATTTATAATTATTATAGCTAAATTATTATTTATATCGTATATTAATATTATTCTTTAAAATTAATTTTTTAAAAATTATTTATTCCATTACTAGGTTTATTTATTGAGTTAATTAACTTTGTTTAAATTTAATAAATTTACTTAAGTTATTAAATTTTTTTTGATTATTTAAGTTTAAAAGTTTTTAATTTTATTTATTCTTTCTGATTTTTTAATAACAATATATTATTATATTTTATTCTATTAACATCAATTCTTATACTTAATATTTTATTTTAATATTTGATATCATTAATTTTTTTTTCGTTGACTTCCGTTAATTTCTTCTTCTTTTTTTTTTTTAAACAAAATGTTCAATAAGTTTCTTTTATATTTATATCTATAATCTTCAGAAATAAATTTTTTAAAATTTTTATTCATGTTTATGTTTATGTTTATTTGTTAATTTAATTGGTTTTTATTTTATTAAATTTACCCCGCAATTTTGATATCCTTTTAAATTTTTCAAATTTTTTTAATTTTATTTATTATTTGAACTTTTTTATTTTAACAAAATTACGCTTATAAATATAAATGCATGTACTTTAATATTATAATAGTAAATACTAAAAAAAAAATATACTTACCGTAATTATAATCTATATCTTAATTAAATGCTTTTATTATATAGTACTCAATTTTTTTCATTTTTGTTTTTTCTTCCTTCCCCGTATAATTTATATCTTAATTAACTGCTTTTATTATATAATACTCAATTTTTTTTCTTTTTTTTTTCTTCCTTCTCCGTGGTATTAAACTCGTTTTGAACTAAACAAAGAGAATAGATAAATCCTAAAATTTTTGGTAGAATTTTTTTTCCGCTTTTTGTATTCTACTATCCTTATATACATACATATATATATATATATATATATATATATTCTTTCTTTCTCTCTTTCTTTGTTTCTACTATTTTACATGTATTATCACGTCGGTCAATATCATTCTCGTTTCATGGGAAAAGTGGTTGTGTTCTATTAGAAAATTAACGTGTTCTATATATTATAAATTGTTAAGGATTGAAACTCTAATAATACAAATATCAATTTATATAGTACGTGAATTGTTGATATGTGTTAATAGGGATGTCATTTTTACTCATGGATGTAGGTATCCATCCTTCATGGGATGGGTATGAGAGATAGTATATGGGTGCGGGTACGGATATAAGGGTTAAGTTTAACCATCCGCGCGGGTGTGGGGGAAGCTCCCCCATAACCACACTCACTCTGCAAATATTCCCTTATAATAGAAGAAGAATAAAATTAGTGTTTTAACATTTTAGGTTACTTTATGAATTTAGTTTTATAGATTTTTGAAGTTTGGATTTGTTTTTAATTGTGACTATGTTGTTAAAATTTATGAAAACTTTAGTAGAAGTTATTTTATTTTATTTTATTTAATAATTCTTGATGAGTAAATGTGTAAGGTATGAGTATAGCATCTCCAGCGGGTATTACTTACCCTCACACCCATATTAAATTAAGCGGGTATGGGGAGTAAAAATGGAGGAGGTTATGGGGTTTGGGGAAGCATACCCGCAACCACCCCACCCTGCCCCATTTGCTATCCCTATATATTAAAAGGATGTCATATGCATTGATTACCGGTTGTGGAGTTAAAAAAAAATTTTTTTTTTTTTTTGGGTGGGGGTGGAAGTGAGTTAAACTAAATTTTAGACTAAAAAATTGTTCAATTTTATATTCTTCTTTTTTTTTTTTTTCTTATATGAACTTTGTAATCTAAAATAATCAACTTTAAAAAACCCAAAATACGAATTTAAATAATATTGTAATTGACTCTTTGTTTACTTGTAATTTTAAATGTGAAATAATGTATATTTATAAATCCAATATTGGAACATAAATCAAACTTTTTAGAAAAATCTAAATAAAGTTTGTACCTCAAAATTTCAGGGGGCAAATTAGGGACTTAACTCAAAAAATTGGCGTGATAAGGGCATTAAAACAAAGGAGCCCATTGGGCCAGGGGTGACAACAGCCCTCGGGCAAAATGTAGCTCCATCAGTGTTGATTACAACTATCATGTGAGTTGATATTGAAAATTAGAATTAAAATCATGATGTCGTTAGCATTACCCATATTATAATAATTTATATATATAAACGGCTTGTCTTAAATCCGATACTGGATGACAAATGGTACCGACATGGTCTTCATTTTGTGTCAGCCAATGCACATGTGGTTGAAGGAGGGTGATTGTCACTGAAAAGGGCAGGATGGAAGTCAGAAAATTCAAGCTGGAAGTAACGAATGAATAATGTGTTTTAACCGAACGCAGGATGGATGGGTAATTTTATGTAGGTAGTAATTAAATAAAAGAATTGGAGGTGAATGTGTATTTAGGAAGGAATCTATGTAAATTTGAGGGAAATATAATGTGGAATTATTGTAGATGCAATGTAAAATGTAGCATGGATGTCGTTGCTGTTGGCATAGGGAAAAAACTTAAAGGTGTAGAGGGAACATATGTTAATTTGGTGACCAATAATGAAGAGACAGTGTAAATACAATGTGAAATACAACAGGATTTTCGTAACATATGTATATTAGGATTACCTAAAATAAAAAATTCACATTGTAAAGAATTGGTGAAATATAGTATGGGTGTTGTTGGCCTAGGACATTCTTAGAATGGTAAGAACAATTGGAAAGGGAAATAGTAACTACTATTGGTCACGAGACATACAAATAGTTAGGAGAAACGGGAAGGAAAATAAAAGTACTTAAACCGAAGGGAAATGAAGTAGGAATGTCGTTGGGATGGTGAAATTGCAACCATTGGAAGAAGTTTTGGAAAGGGAAAATGTAAATACGGGGATTTGAGACTGTAATTAAGCGGAGGAAGGACAAAAAATAAGTAGTGAGAAAATACCCATGATGCAATCAAGAGACTAATTAAAAATCATATAATGCAACAGATTGTTGATGATATTAAAGGGCAAGTTGGAAATCATAAAGCTATTATAGATGTGGTCATTTTATATATTTGGAAAAATGAAATTTTGAGGCCTTTAGAGGCCGAATGGGTTAAAACTCGAAACATGAAAGTTTTTCGAAACAAGTTTTCCTAGAGGACAACGTGAACGGAATATCAAAATAAGACTCCAACGGCCTTCATTTTCAACAAAACCCGTGGCTGATCCCTGGGGCCAGTTTCACCCAGATTTTTTAGGATCAGCCATTTTCAAATGAAAAATGGTATTGATACAGGCAGAATTGGATTTTTTGCAAAATACAAAAGTTTTATCATTTTTCGAGTGCTACAACTTTCGTGAAGAAAAGTTTTTCAGATTCTCGATGGATTTTTAAACTGAGCACGTTTTATGAGAGGTGCGCAAGGAATCCGAAAATTTCCTTCACCAAAGTTTTACAAAATGTTTTCAAAAAATTTGTAAAGTGTTCTAAACCGCTATTTTTAGCTATGAAAACTGTTCCAAAGGCAGCTTTCGACCCTAAACGACAATTACAAAGAATTATTTCAAAGAACAGAAGTTTATAAAGGGTTTTAAGGATTTTTGAGAAAAATGTTGTAAAAGTGCAATAGGAAGAAAAAATGTGATTTTTAAATTTAGAAAATGAAGTTGAGTTAAGAAAATAAATTTTCAAGCTAAAAATGGTAATCGAGCTGATTACGGGCCGTAGCCGAGAATAGGACCCGAGTTACCGGGCTTAGGCCCAAAGGGCCCAGAATTAACAAGGGTTGACCAGTAGTTGACCAATTGTCAACTTTGGTTGACCCACAATAAGAAAAAGGTAGGGTTATCCAACGTAACCCTAAGGACTACCATAAATTTAATGGGCCAAGCAAAATAGGTTAAGGTTATTGACCCAATATGCTATGATAGAATGGTAAAGCCCAAGGTATTAAAGAGTAATCCAATAGAAGATCAAGGAGATAATTAATAGGTTATCCAACGTAGCCTCTTAAGGGATTAATCAAGTTCAAATTAATCCCCAATAGTAAAAGGCCAATTTGGACAAATCAGTTATCTGATAGGGACATACAATTAGGTTTTAGTAGGTATGTTGGTTAGTGTACCAACATTCTACACAAGAAGCAGAATCTCACCTATGTCCTTTCTCAAGCAGGAGAGGACTTGTAGCTGTGCTCCCAGTATAGGACAGCGTCGGTGAGGATATAGCAGGAAAAAAAAAAGAGGTAAGTACAACTCCGCCTACAGCATAGGCTCTAGTTGATGCTTACTAAAGTAAGATTAGATGAATGCTAAGGGTGTATGAAATTGTATGCTATGCGATGATGTGCTATAAGTTAATTGCCATGCTATAAGTATTAGTATGCCATGTTATATGATGATGTAGAGAAAACATGATTAAGCATGATTTAAATATTCAGCATGAGTTAGAATTATGTGACATCACGAATGCATGTTCACTAATTCCTACAAGTTAAATAAACTCAAGATTGAGTTAAGAAAAGATAAGAAAACATAAGAA
The DNA here is from genome assembly GCA_025413485.1 of Ficus microcarpa. Taxonomy (NCBI): domain Eukaryota; kingdom Viridiplantae; phylum Streptophyta; class Magnoliopsida; order Rosales; family Moraceae; genus Ficus; species Ficus microcarpa. The sequence continues at coordinate 46,881,516 of CM046377.1, read as the reverse complement.
GGCAAGCGAGCTTGCCGGTGTAGTACCACCCGTCCGAGGTCGGGTTGGACTATGGTTTGAGTTGGAATGGACTGGCCGCCCCAACCACTCCATAGTCGCGCACCAGGTACGAACACCAAGGTAAGGGCTCTAAAAGGAAGATAAGTAAAGAAAGTAAATACGAGCATAACTGGACCATGCATGTATAGGCATTGTTAGTTTATGCTAGTATGGATGATGTTATGTGATTATGAATGGTTATGTATAGTTATGTATGTTCAGTTAGAAATGTATTTTGATATGGTTATAAGTAAGTCGCGGACGAGACAGTTGTACTTGCTGAGCGAAAGCTCACTGTCTTACGTCTATGCTGTAGGTAAGCAGCCTGTCAACAATGCATGATGTAAGGTGGCGAGGCGTGGCAAGGCAAGCTGTGAAATCGTGGGATATCAATGCCGCTACGCGTTTTGAAAACCTCAGTACTTTTGTTTTGTAAATATGTTTATTTCAAGACTTCTGTTTAAGAAACACATTTCCATTCGTGTATAAGAAAAAAAAAATTTTTCCGCTGTGTTTTGAGTCAATTTATAAGTATGTAAGTAAGTAAGTCAGCAGTGTAACGGCCTGTACAAGGCGGGTCGTTACAGGCGGCGGCTTTGAAAGCTTCACGAATGATCTCCGTCGTCGGCGACTGGACTTTCCCGAGTTCGATCATGAACTCTAAAGCATGCGTGTTTCTTGGATTTCCGGCGATATGGGGATGGTGGTGACTCGCTGAAGCTTCGCGACTCGTTCTCTGGTGATATGACTATGGTAGAAACAGTGGCAGTAATTGGAGATTTAGGATTAGCATTTGATTGAATTGGGACTTAATTTAGAATACTTTTGGGGTAATATTTATAATTTAATAAAATTTTGTAAATAAGTAAAAGTTTATTTTCAAAATGAAATATTGTTTTAAAAAAATAATTTCATTATTTAATGGAAATTTTCGTATTTATATATAATTACTAATACTTATTTGGTAAATATTTAGATTTACTATTTATACGAAGAGTATATAATGCAAGATAAATGAAGGATTTACGTGTAAATACCATTATTTATTAGTAAATATGTGCATTTACCAAACAAATTGAGATTCAAAACAATGCATATTGCACTGAAAATAACATAAATGTTTTATAATTTAAGAAATATTGTAAATATATAAAGATTATTTTAATTAAATATTATTTGAAAAATATTTTACTTATTTAATTGAAATTAATATATTTACATATAATTATTGATATTTAGGTTTAATTTTTAGATGAAATGTGTAACATACAAGATAAATAAAGGATTTACATGTAAATACTAATATTTATTAGTAAATATTTGGATTTACTGGAAATTATGTTAAATTAAAAGGAATTTTTTTAATGTTATAAAAATATTTACTTGAAAATAAATGTATTTGCCTAGAAAATAAACAACAAAAAAACAAATATTTACAAGTAAATCTTGTATTTATTGAATTAAAATGTCAAAAAACCTAGAAAATGAAATAAACTTATTTTCTTTGATAAATTCAATTACTTATTAGTAGATATAAAACCATATAAATATTAATATTTATCAGTAAATAAATTTAATTTCTTAGTAAATAACTCTTCCTTAAAGAAGATATTTATCAACCAGATAAATATCACTATTTACCAGTAAATAAATATTTACTTATAATAATTATTATTTACTAGTAAATACGAATTTTTGTTTGTTTTTTTTGTTACAATAGTTTTTTATTTACTTGTAAATAAACTATTTAATGAAGTAAAATAATAGTTTTTTGTTTTTATTTCATTAATTACAATTTTTACCCTTAATTTATTAAAAACAAAAAACAAAAAAAACCCCAAATCCCAACTTAGAAACCCCCCCTCAAAAAAACCCTAGATCTAATCTCATGTCATCACTGGAGAAGGCCTAACGATTTCGACGACAGAGACACTTGGTGAACTCATGGTGGGTGATTTGGGTAGATGCCAATGAGGAAGATCACGATTTTGGATTGCAATTACCGCGATATGGGTTCAATTGGGATGGCAGTAAGGACGGCGGCAACAACGAATTTTCCAGCTTGGGGAGAGAATGATCGACGACGCGATTCTTCAGCAAGGGGTGGCAGAGAGAAAGTCAGAGAAAAGAGATTAGTGGGGAGAGAAACTTAGAGTTATTTTTGATTTTTTTACCTTGCTATTTTATCATGATTATACTATTTGATAGCAATAATTTTGTTGGTATATTTTAAAAGCTTGTATTGTTTATGCTATTTTGACTGATAGATCTCTCTTTATTTAATTATAAATTTTATTATTTACCCCAAAAATTTTTAAAACTTACTAATTAGTTAATCATTGTAAAAGTTTTCTCCCAACAAAAAAAGTGGAATAAAGGTTTCCTCAAAATAGAAAACCGAAAATAAAATTATTTTTTCTAATTTTCTTGGAAACTTAATAAAACCAAAAAACTGTACAGGTAAGAAATATTTAAGGTGCAAATAGTGTACCTACTTTTCTTTCTTTTTGACGAAATTATAGAGAAATGCTCCCAAGTGTAACATATTTGATTCAAATTTAACTGTTGGCTTATTTTTTGATCGATGACAGGGGCTAGGTTTGCTGACCCTGTCGGCTATTTTGCCATCTCTGAGTGGCTCTGATTGCCAAACCAACGATATCATGTCGCGTTCTCCACCTTTGTTCCAAGTAATATTGTTCTTCCTTGCTCTTTATCTAGTAGCATTTGCGCAAGGTGCACACAGGCCATGCATTCTGGCATTTGGAGCCGATCAGTTCGATGGAGAAGATCCAGAAGAGTGCAAAGCCAAGAGCTCATTCTTCAACTGGTTGCGCTTTGGGGTATATATGGGTTCCTTAGTGGCAATTTCGACCGTAAGCTATATACAAGACAACCTGAATTGGGCTCTAGGATTTGGAATTCCTTGCATTGCCATGGTTGTTGCATTGGTCATTTTCTTGCTCGGAACTACAACTTATAGGTTTAGCATTCCACACAACGAGAAAGGTCCCATTGTGAGGATCGGTAAGGTGTTTGTTGCAGCATTTAGGAACTGGCGAATAGCTCCATCGACTATAGCCACTGACGTGGAAATCCCGCTTCGCCAAAAATCTGAACAATACAAGTAAGTAGCTAAACTCTCTGTGCATGTTTCAAGGAGAAGGGCTGCAAGAATGGAAGAAGAAATTAAATATTTCAATGAAACAATTAAATGCCCATCGTTGGTGTCTTAAAAGAATTATTTTCTACTATCCTGCATTAAAAAGAGCCAAGCTTGTTCAAAAACAATGTACATGGTTTTTCTTTATTATTATTATTTTTTTTCAATCTTTGAATTAATGAAAACCATGATCTCATGAAACATGGAATCCTTGTTTTAACATATCATTTGAATCAGTGCCCCTCTAATCTATTTTGTATACCATGATTTGGCAGATTCCTTGATAAGGCCTTGATTGCACCTTATAATTTGAACGAAGATGGTCGGGTTTGTAGTGTGGCAGAGGTTGAAGAAGCAAAGGCTGTAGTTAGACTTGTTCCGATATTGGGGACATGCTTGATATATGGTATCTTTTATGCTCAGCCCGGAACCTTCTTTACAGAGCAAGGGGCTACAATGGAAAGAACGATCGTGTCTGTCTTCAAAATACCAGCTGCTTCACTACAATGCTTTATCAGCATTGCTATCCTTACCTTCATTCCCATATATGACCGCGTTTTTGTTCCGTTTGCCAGAGCTTTCACCAGAAAACCATCTGGCATCACAACACTACAGAGAATAGGAGCTGGACTTTTTATGTCTGTTTTCACAATGATAATTGCAGCTCTAGTTGAGATTAAACGTCTCAAAACTGCTGAAGAATACAATCTCGTTGACGAGCCAAGTGTGACGATCCCGATGAGTGTCTGGTGGTTGGTACCTGTTGGGTTGTCCGCCCATGTTAGTGGGCTGGACAATATTGGGCCAAAAGCCCAATAGCTTTTGTAATTAAAAAAGAAAAAAAAAGGGGTATAAAGCTTGTTGAACAAGCTGTGTGTAGCGTGGAGCAGAAAAAGAAAAACAGTGGGCTGTAGTGGGTGTACGACGAAAAAGGCAGAGAGAAAGAAAGAGAGAGGGGGTAGACTTTTTGGGTTTGTACAAGACGATTGAGCGGTGAAACGGTGTCCGTTGGTGCTCAAATTTGACGTGGTGAATCCTTGTGGCAAGCTCTTCTCATCTATCGGTTCCGATTTTCAAATTGGTGTCTCTAAGGTGCTTTTCCCAAAAACCCATTTGAGAGCTAAAACTGATTTCTCTTTATGTTTTTTTACTGAAATCCATCTTGTTGATGATGAATCTTGTTGTTTAGCCAAGATTGTGTTTTATCTTGATGATTGTAAGCCTCTAGTTGTATCTAGAGAGAACTTTGTAATCCCATTATTGTTTATATAGTGGAAGTTGATATCGGACTACGGTCCCGTGGTTTTTCCCTTCGCATTGGAGGGTTTTTCACGTAAAAATCGGTGTCTCTTGTGTAGTTGTCTTTAAACGGTTTTTCGTAACAAAGTGGTATCAGAGCTTTTGGTTGGCTAGAGAAAAATTCTTGTGTGTTGAGATGGATGAACAAAATTCATTTGGGATGATAAAATTAACCTCGTCGAATTATTCCATTTGGAAGCGGAAAATGCAAGACATGTTGTATTGCAGAGATTTGTTTAGGCCTGTTCTAGGCAAGGAAAAGCCAGAAAAATTGAGCGATGAGGACTGGGAGTATTGCATATGAAGGTTGCTGCTACAATAAGGCAGTGGGTTGATCACAATATATTCCATCACATTGCTGAAGAAACCAAAGCTGATGCTCTCTGGCAAAAGTTAGCGGCGATGTATGAGAAGAATACTTTCAGAAATAAAGCCACGCTCATTAGAAGGCTCGTGAATTTGAAGTACAAAGATGGGAAGAGTATGACTTAACATACAAGCGATTTTCAAGGCTTGGTGAACCAGTTGACAACTATGAAGATGAAACTTGAAGATGAGCTACAAGCTTTGTTAATTCTCAGCTCATTGCCTGAAAGCTGGGAAACACTAGTGGTGTCACTAAGCACTTCAGCGCCAGAAGGAAAGCTAACCATGGAGATGATTAAGGATAGTTTGCTCAACAAAGAAGCCAGGAGAAAGGAAAAGGGTGAATCTTCTTCTGAGGTACTTGTTTCTGAAAAACATGAAAGGCGTGGAAGAGGCAAAAGCAAGTATGCTCAAGGTCATGGCAAAAAGGATACATCTAGAGGAAAATCCCAATACAGAAAAAGTTTCAAGTGTTACCACTGCAACAAACCAAGTCACATGAAGAAAGAGTGCAGGCTTTGGAAAAGAGAGCAGGGTGAAGGAAAGAAAGATGAGAAAGAGACTAATACAGTAGCCACTGAGGGTGATGTTGTCATTGTTTGTGATGATAATTATGTTAGCCTCGCATGCCAGGAAAGTGATTGGGTAATTGATTCTGGTGCTGCATTTCATGTTACTGCTCATGGTGATTTCTTCACTTCTTACTCTGCTGGTGATTTTGGCAATGTCAAGATGGGAAACAGTGATGCCTCTAAAATTGTGGGTATTGGTGACATTTGCTTGGAGACCAATCTTGGAAGCAAGTTAATACTCAAACATGTCAGACATGTACCAGATATTCGCCTCAACTTGATTTCCATAGGCAGACTTGATGACGAGGGCTTCATTAACTATTTTGGTAAAAGTAAATGGAAGCTCACTAAAGGTTCTCTAGTGATTGCAAGGGGAAGGAAGATGAATACGCTCTATGTCACACAAGCAAAGCTCAATAAGGGAGAGATAAATGCTATTCAGAATGATGCAAGTATTGATCTTTGGCACAAGAGGCTTGGTCACATCAGCGAGAAAGGACTACAAATTCTTGCTAGAAAGCAATTCCTCCCCAATTTGCAAGGTATGCCTCTTAAAACTTGTGTTGATTGTTTAGTTGGAAAAACACATAGAGTTGCGTTTCATTCACACCCTCAATCTAGAAGATCAAATACCCTTGATTTGATTCATACTGATGTTTGTTCTATGCTAACTAAAACTCTTGGAGGTTCACTCTATTTTGTAACTTTTATTAATGACCACTCAAGAAAAGTTTGGGCTATTGCTTTGAAAACTAAAGACCAGGTATTCGATGTCTTTAAAGAATTTCATGCCAAGATTGAAAGAGAGACGGGAAAGTAGTTGAAGTCAGTTCGAGCTGATAATGGTGGTGAATATAGGGGGCCATTTGAAAACTATTGCAAAGCCCATGGAATCAGGCTTGAGAAAACCCCAACAAAGACACCTCAGCTAAATGGTGTGGCAGAAAGAATGAACAGGACCATTGAAGAAAGGATAAGATGTATGCTTTCTCATGCTAAGCTCCCTAAGTCTTTTTGGGGGGAGGCTATGAGGACTGCAGTCGACTTGATTAATATTTCCCCAGCAGCTACCTTGAATGGTGATGTTCCTAACAGAGTTTGGACAGGGAAAGATGTCTCTTATAGTTATTTGAGAGTTTTTGGCTGCAGGGCATTTGTTCATATTCCTAAAGATAAGAGGTCCAAGCTTGACGATAAGGCAAAATCGTGTATTTTCTTGGGATATGGTCATGAAGAGTTTGGGTACAGATTATGGGATCCAGTGAACAGGAAGATTGTCAGAAGCAGAGATGTTGTATTCCTTGAAGATCAACTTGGTGATGATGCTGATAAAGTTGAAAAGACCAGTTCCTCTGTTGAAATTCCTGTCAATTTGAATCCAGTTCCTCCACCTGTAGTGAATACTGATCACGGGAGAGACATACAAGAAGATGGTGAAGATATTGTTGATGATAAGTCCCCTCCTGCTAATGATGTTGTCCCTCCTGCTAATGATGTTGTCCCTCCAGCTGAACAAGTTGAGTAATCACCGCCACCACCAACAGATGAGCCTCCATTGAGAAGATCTAGTAGAGAGCGCCAACCTCTTTCAAGATACAGTTCAAGTGAGTATGTGATGCTTACAGATGGTAGAGAGCCTGAAACTTACCAAGAAGCCATTTCTCATGAGCAAAAGAAAGAGTGGTCTAATGCCATGTAGGAAGAGATGAAATCCTTGTGTGAGAACCACACCTACGACTTGGTAAAGTTACCAAAAGGCAAGAAAGCACTGAAAAACAAATGGGTTTACAGGTTGAAACCTGAAAACAATAGCTCACAACTAAGGTACAAAGTTCGGTTGGTTGTGAAAGGATTTGGTCAGAAGAAAGGTGTTGACTTTGAAGAGATATTTTCTCCGGTAGTGAAGATGTCATCCATCAGAGTTGTTCTTGGTCTAGCTGCTCGTTTGAATTTAGAGATAGAGTAACTTGATGTGAAAACTGCATTTTTTCACGGTGATTTAGAAGAAGAAATTTATATGGAGCAGCCAGAAGGGTTCAAAGTCAAGGGAAAGGAGAATCATGTATGCAAGCTTCGAAAGAGTTTATATGGGCTCAAACAAGCACCAAGACAGTGGTACAAGAAGTTTGATTCTTTTATGGTGAGTCATGGGTACTCTAGAACTTCATCTGATTATTGTGTGTTTATAAAGAAATACTCCAGTGATGATTTCATTATCCTCCTGCTATATGTTGATGATATGCTGATTGTTGGCCATGATACTAGCAAGATTGAGAAGCTTAAAAAGGAGTTAAGTAAGTCTTTTGCAATGAAAGACTTAGGATCGGCAAAACAAATACTCGGCATGAAAATCTCCCGTGATAGGAAGAATGGGAAACTTTGGCTCTCTCAAGAAGGCTACGTTGAAAAAGTTCTTGAACGGTTCAATATGAGCAAGGCAAAAGCAGTTTGTTCTTCACTTGCCGGGCACTTTAAGCTTACTTCTAAGCAATGTCCAACAAGTGAGAAAGAAAAAGAAGAAATGAGTAAAGTTCCCTATGCGTCTGCAGTTGGCAGTTTGATGTATGCCATGGTTTGCACAAGACCAGATATTGCTCATGCTGTTGGAGTTATCAGCCGATTTCTTTCTAATCCTAGAAAAGAACATTGGGCAGCGGTGAAATGGATATTGAGATATGTAAGAGGTACTTCTAGGGTGTGTTTATGCTTTGGCAGTGGTGAGCCTATTTTAGAAGGGTACACAGATTCAGACATGGCAGGTGATGTTGATTCCAGGAAGTCCACTTCGGGCTTCTTGATGACCTTTGCAGGGGGAGCAGTCTCTTGGCAGTCTAAGTTACAGAAATGTGTTGCTTTATTCAGTACAGAAGCTGAGTACATTGCAATTACTGAAGCCTGTAAAGAAGTTGTGTGGATGAAAAAGTTTCTTGAAGAATTAGGTCTGCAACAAGAGAAGTACATTGTCTACAGTGACAGTCAGAGTGCCATCCACCTCTCCAAAAATTCAACATTCCATTCAAGATCCAAGCATATTGATGTTAGGTATCACTGGATTTGTGATGTACTTGAAATAAAGCAAATGCACTTAGAGAATATTCATACAAGTAAGAATGGATCAGATATGTTGACAAAATATTTGCCTAAGGAGAAACTTGAAGCGTGCAAGCAGAGAGCGGGCTTGGTCGAGCCCACTACATGACGCGGAGGGGGAGAATTGTTGGGTTATCCGCCCATGTTAGTGGACTGGACAATATGGGACAAAAGCCCAATAGCTTTTGTAATTAAAAAAGGAAAAAAAAAAGGGGTGTAAAGCTTGTTGAACAAGCTGTGTGTAGCGTGGAGCAGAAAAAGAAAAACAGTGGGCTGTAGTGGGTGTACGACGAAAAAGGCAGAGAGAAAGAAAGAGAGAGGGGGTAGACTTTTTGGGTTTGTACAAGACGATTGAGCGGTGAAACGGTGTCTGTTGGTGCTCAAATTTGACATGGTGAATCCTTGCGGCAAGCTCTTCTCATCTACCGGTTCCGATTTTCGAATTGGTGTCTCTAAGGTGCTTTTCCCAAAAACCCATTTGAGAGCTAAAACTGATTTCTCTTTACGTTTTTTGCTGAAATCAATCTTGTTGATGATGAATCTTGTTGTTTAGCCAAAATTGTGTTTTATCTTGATGATTGTAAGCCTCTAGTTGTATCTAGAGAGAACTTTGTAATCCCATTATTGTTTACATAGTGGAAGTTGATATCGGACTACGGTCCCGTGGTTTTTCCCTTCGCATTGGAGGGTTTTCCACGTAAAAATCGGTGTCTCTTGTGTAGTTGTCTTTAAACGGTTTTTCGTAACAGTACCACAGTAGCTCTTGTTTGGAATAACCGATGTTCTCACCATGGTTGGTCTGCAAGAGTTCTTCTATGATCAAGTGCCAACAGAAATAAGAAGCATTGGACTTTCCTATTTCTAATATATTTGGCATTGGGAGCTTCTTAAGTAGCTTTCTTATCAGTGTGATTGAAAACACAACCGGCGGATTGGGGCAGGAGAGCTGGTTTTCGAATAATCTAAACTGGGGTCATCTTGATTATTTCTATTGGCTTCTTGCCGGACTTAGTGCTATAGGATTTGCTGCCTACTTCCATTTTGCAAGATCTTATATTTACATTAAAAGAGGTAACATATAATGCTCCGTGTCCTTTGTATGTGTCTGTAATATTTAGGAAAATGGTTGCTCTATCACAGACAGTCATTCTCCATTAGGATAGACGGTCAACTTATGGAAAACACACCTATATTACTTCATCTCTGGTGTTTCTTCACTAAGATCAAGATCATGTTTGGCAAAAAAATGTCTGTATTATAAGTTAGTATTATGAATAAATTGATCGTTTACTGGTTTTAATGTTTATTTTCGTTAACTCCTCTCGTGAAATCTATTATCCCCAGTATTCATGACCTCTCAATTAACATTTCATAAGTAGCATTTTATTGATGTAACTGATGATGTTTGAATTTTGTCATTTATGGTTCTTACAGTTTGTCATTTAGTTTGTAACTTGATAGAAATTAAACTTGCATATATAATTGTAATTCGGTGAAAAGAAGAAAAGGGACTTGTTGAGCAAAATCAAAATTCCTAATTTGTCTTCTTCATCTCCCAAAAAAATTGACCAAAAAAAAAAAAAAAGTAGTTATATATGCTATTTTAACTTTCACCATTTTCAACGATATTCTATAAGAATACTCTCTTGTCTCACTTATTTAGTTGGTTTTGGTTCACCTAAAATAAAGTATCGACGATATTATCTGTTCTAAAAAGATGTTGAAATCATGTGGTTCCATCGGTATCGGATGGTTAACCTCATCTCATTAACCTCCAATTTTCAGAGAAAAGAAAAAGAATTAACTCGTAGTATAAATATTTTACAAACGAGTGCTAAACTTAAAGTCATTTTAAAAAAGACAAGAGTCCTCTCTATATATTGTTGCTCTCATAAAAGAAAAA
>CM046377.1:46830774-46870984 GCA_025413485.1 Ficus microcarpa | reverse complement strand
AAGAAAAATTCTTGGGTTTTTGAGCTTAGAGATCCGGTTCTTGAAGGAGTGAGAGCAAGAGAGAGATTGAGAAATTTTTGTGATCTTTCCTTGTGTGGCCGACCAAAGAGAAGGAGAACAAGAGGTGAGTGAGTCTTGATTTTTTTTCTTGGGGTTTTGCTCTTGAGGTTCGGCTTTGGAAGATGCAAGAAGAGCCAACAAATTTTTTCTTGGATCTCCATTTTTCCTAGGTTAGCCGTGAGCTTGGTGAGAGGAGAGAAGAAATTTTTTCCAACCAAACTAACCTTGGTTCTAGGTAATTTCTCAACCCTAATCCTCTTTATTTTGAGCTTATTTTGAGGTTCAATTTGAGGATTCAATATGGTTGTAAGGACTTAAGTCCATTTATGATTTTGTGCTCTAGTTGGTGTGTATGCTTGATTTCTAGCTCTAGGGTTGGTTTGGCTTTAAATTCTTGCTTGGTTTGTGATAATTTTTTTTGTATGAGTTTCATGCTAGAAAACGCTGTGTGTTTGAATCTTAGGCTCCCGAAGTGTTCGGTCGAGTTAGATTCGCGAAATAGGACGCAAACCGAAAACGAAACCGAAACTGTCCAGATTCGGTTTGAACCTGACCAGTTTTTGAAAATTGAGATTTTAAGGCCTCTAGAGGCCGAATGGGCTAAAACTCAAAACACGAAAGTTTCTCGGAACAAGTTTTTCTAGAGGACAACGCGGACGGAATACCAAAATAAGGCTCCAAAGGCCTTCGTTTTCAATGAAACCCGTGGCTGACCCCTGGGCGCAGTCCCACCGGATTTTTCGGAGTCAGCCGGTTTAAAAAAAAAACTGGTATCAATCTAGGCAGAATTGATTTTTTGCAAAACACGAAAGTTTTAGCATTTTTCGATAGCTACAACTTTCGTGAAGACAAGTTTTTCAAATTCCCGACGGATTTTTAAAATATACGTGTTTAATGAGAGGTGTGCAAGGAATCCGAAAATTCCTTCACCAAAGTTTTACAAAGTGTTTTCAAAAAAAATTGTAAAGTGTTATAAACCGTTATTTTAACTGCGAAAACCGTTCCAAAGGCGGGTTTCGACCTTAAATGACATTTATAAGTAATTATTTCAAAAGTTGGAATTTTATAAAGAGTTTTACGGATTTTTGAAAAAATCTTGTAAAAGTGCAAAAAGGAAGAAAATGTAATTTTAAGTTAAGAAAATTTAAGAAAATGTATTTTTCAAAATAAAAATGGTAATCAAGCCGATTACGGGCCGTAACCGGGAATAGGACCCGAGTTATTGGGCTTAGGCCCAAAGAGCCCAAAATTGACAAGGGTTGACCAGTAGTTGACCAATTGTCAACTTTGGTTGACCCACAATAAGAAAAAGGTAACCTTAAGGGTTATCCAAAGTAACCCTAAGGACTACCATAAGTTAATGGACCAAGCAAAATGGGTCAAGGCCATTGACCCCATATGCTATAATAGAATGGTAAGCCCAAGGTAGTAAAAAAATCCAATAGAAGTTAAAGGAGAAAATTAAGAGGTTATCCAACGTAGCCTTTTAAGGGATTAATCAAGTCCAAAATTTATTCCCAACAATAAATGGCCAATTAGGACAGGTCAGTAATCTGACGGGGACATACAACTAGGTTATAGGTATGTTGGTTAGGGTACCAACGTTCTACAATTAGAAACAGAAACTCACGTGTGTCCTTTCTCAAGCAGGAGAGGACGTGTAGCTGTACTTCGAGACAGGACAGCGACAGTAAAGGAATTAGCGCAAGAGGTAAGTACAACTCCGCCTACAGCATAGGCTCTAGTTGATGCTTACTAAAGTAAGATTAGATGAATGCTAAGGTGTATGAAATTGTATGCTATACGATGATGTGCTATACGATGATGTGCTATGCGATGATGTGCTATGCGATGATGTATTATAAGTTAATTGCCAGGCTATAAGTATTAGTATGCCATGTTATATGATGATGTATAGAAAGTATGATCAAATATGAATTAATGTTCAGTATGAGTTAGGATTATGTGACATCACGATTGCATGTTCACTAAATTCCTACAAGATAAATAAATTCAAGATTGAGCTAAGAAAAGATAAGAAAAGATAAGAAGGCAAGCGAGCTTGCCGGTGTAGTACCACCGTCCGAGTCGGGTAGAATTATGGTTTGAGTTGGACAGGGCTGGCCGCCCAACCACTCCATAGTTGCGCGCCGGGTACGAACACCAAAGGTAAGGGCCCTAAAAGAAAAATAAGCGAAGAAAGTAAATACGAGCATAACTGGACCATGCATGTGTAGACATTGTTAGTTTATGCTATTATGAATGACGTTATGTGATTATGAATGGTTATGTATGGCTATGTATGTTAAGTTAGAAATGTCATTCGATATGATTATAAGTAAGTCGCGGACGAGACAGTTGTACTTGCTGAGCGAAAGCTCACTGTCTTACGTCTATGCTGTAGGTAAGCAGCCGGTCAGCAATGCATGATGCAAGGTGGCGAGGCGTGGCGAGGCAAGCTGTGAAATCGTGGGACTTTATGCCGCTACGCGTTTTGACTTTTTGAGTTTTTATAATTATGTATTTATATTTTATCCAGACATCTTTTCTAAAAACACGTTTTAATTCGTGTATAAAAAAAAAAAAAAAATTTCCGCTGTGTTTTAGGCTAATTTATAAGTATGTAAGTAAGTAAGTCAGCAGTGTAACGGCCTGTGCAAGGCGGGTCGTTACAGAGTTGGTATCAGAGCGGTTTCCTGCGATAAGATTTCACAGTCTGCCAGTCATCGCTGCCACCATTGTAAGTTAAATTTTATTTTATTATGTTATGCGCTAGTATTTATTTTTCCGAGATTATGTATGTTAGACGCGTGAGATGGACCCGGAGTTGATCGACGACGACCGTGAGGCGGCCAAGGCGTTTTACGGATCACGGCCTTTACTTTACGATGGCACGGAACAGTCTGCTTCGATAGTGGCTTGGCTATATGATATGGAGACGATTTTCGATCTGCCATATCGTGAACCCTCTACGGTTCTACTGGCGAGTCGCTGCCTGATTGCGACGCCCGCACGTGGTGGATGACTGACGGTGAGCGCCAGATGCCTGACAGGACATGGACACAGTTTCGCATGATAGTATTGACGCGGTTCGGGCCGGTCCCTGCCGAGGGGCACGATATCGACGCCCAGTATCTAGATCTCGCGATCTACAGGGATATGTACCATCACCGCTTCCAGATTTTGGCTGCCGAGTGGCATGCCTATCCTCATGAGTCGATGCTGCATTACTGCAAGCGCTTTCGGGAGGCCATGCTGCCTCATATTCCGCAGGACATACCACTACCGCAGCTCCAGACCATAGTATTACTACGGAACGGAGTTCCCCCTCCGATCCGCCAGTACGTCATAGAACCTACACTTGGACGGACAATTGAGGACATGACAGAGTCTATTATGGAGGCGGAGATCATTGCCCACATGGGGCCAGCTGATGCGTATGTGGCCCCGCACGAGGTACCCGCTGATGACGCTGGTCAGGCGAGTCCCGTATATGAGCCTGATCCAGTTATTCCCGAGGACCCAATTCCTGACGTTCCGGAGGCCGACGTCCCCGAGGGAGTAGAGGACCCGATGGACGACGACGATGACAATGATGTCGTGCCAGTGATTGACATACCAGAGGACCCTCCACTCGTTATCCTTCTCAGCGACGATGAGGGGGAGGAGGTCGAGGCGGAGCCCGCAGCCGGGCTGGATGCCGAGGTCATCGAGATCGACGACGACGAGATGATAGTCGTCAGCGATGACGAGGAGTACGAGGACGACCCCGAGGAGGTCCTGTTCCATGATGGGGATGGGACCCAGACTCCGACGCAGACTCAGGCGTCTCGATTTATACACTTGAGGCCGTTCGCTAGCCTAGAGGCGTCTTTATGTATTTTTGTTTTGTGATTTCATGTATGTATGTTGACTTAAGACCCTATGTATAGGATGGAAAGTGGTAGACACTTCCATCCAGCCCTGATATTGTACGATGGAAAGTGACAGACACTTCCATCACCTTTTGATGGGCAAATATATGATGTACGATGGAAAGTGATAGACACTTCATCCCATTCTTTTTGACCATGTATTTGATCATGTATATACGACGGTAGAGTGGCAGATACTCCCGTCACCTTTTTGAGCCATGTTTATACGGCTTGATGGTAAAGTGATAGACACTTCCATCCTGTATTTTGACCAGGTGTATAAAAAGATGTATGAACAGTTTTATGAATGTTATATGAAATTACAGTATGGTAAATTATAATGTACAGTGTATGTGATTATAATTAGTATTATGTTGTACTTTTGAAAGTGTACAAAAGACCGTGTAGATACGGCATATGCATGACATGAGTATGTCTATTATGAAAGTTAAGATATGATTATGAAGCTATAATGTACTATTTATCTAGTGTGATGCTATAGTACTCTTTTTCATTATAATATGACATGTATGTTGATTTATGATGAGATATGTATGAGTTGATGTGTTAGTATACGATGAGCTAAGTTTGCATGGAAGAAAAGGTATTGATGAGATAATGATATCTTTCCTTATGATAGAGCATAGAAGATGGTTCGTCCAAGGAGAACCATGCCTTTGAACCCACCAGAGCCAAACCTGGCCGCCGTTGTAGCCGACTTACAACGACAGCTGCAAGAGTCGCAGCAGGAAACAGCGAGACTTCGAGCTCAAGTAGCTCAAATGCAGCAAGGACCCCGGGTCAACGAGGTCCCACCTCCAGTGCAACCGGTACCGCCAGTAGTACCACCGGTAGCACCGCCAGCACCAGCAGCACAACCAGCAGCCCAACCGGAGGTTCAGCCGCCGATTCCTCCGAATGTTAACATACCCATAGCACCTGTCGGAGTACAACTAGATCTGCCACCAGTGAGGGAAGATCTACTTTATGAGCGCTTCAGACGGATGAAGGCGCCGGAGTTCGAGGGCCCAACGGACCCGATTGCGGCAGACAACTGGCTAATCGATATCCAAGTTATCTTGGATTTCATGCGACTGACGGAGCAGGAAAAGGTTCTCTGCGCTTCGTTTGCCCTTAAGAAGGACGCACGGCACTGGTGGAGGACAGTCCAGATGCGCCGAGACGTCGCGGCCATGAACTGGCAAGATTTCGTGATGGAGTTTCGAACGATGTACTACAACCAAGAGATCCTCGCTGCTCAGCAGGACGAGTTTACCAACTTCCGACAGGGGTCGATGACGGTCATGGAGGCCGTGAAGAAATTTGAACAACTGGCTCGACTATGTCCGGATGTGGTGCCGAGTGAAAAAGAAAAGGTGCGAATGCTGATGAAGATGTTTCGGACCGATATCGCCAAGCAAGTGAGTGCTGGCAGCAGCCCACCTACAGTGGTGTCCGACTGTATCAGTCGGGCAATCAGGGCTGAGTACTGGATCAACCAAGACAAGGAGGCCAGAGCTCAAATCTTTAAGGCAAGGAAGGAAGAGAAAGCGATGACAAGGACAACGCAGCCCCGACAAGATTCGGAGTCACAACCGAAAGGCCAAGCGAGTAACCCCGCGCAAGACTCCAACCGATCTGGGAGGAACAAGCGAAAGGGAAATTTCTCAGGTCAGGGCCAACAAAGAAATTTTCCTCAGAAGAAGAACGATCGTGGGAATCAGAATACTAACACTGACTATACGGAGTGCGCAACTTGCGGGAGAAAACATCCGGGAGTGTGCAGGATGGGGACAAACACGTGCTTTCTGTGCGGCAAGGAGGGACACTATGCAAGGAGCTGCCCCCAGAACATCCAGAATCAGAACCCTCCGTATCCAAACCGGAACCCCAACAGTCATCAGCTGCACGCAGTTCAAGCAAGACTCGAAGGACCATCAATCACGCAAGGAAGATTGGAGGCTCCAGAACCCCAGACCAGGATTTACGCCTACACTGATGGAAACGCCGAAGCAGGAACTTCGCACGCAAGGACGAACTAGACTCCTACCGCTATATAATTATATATATATGTAACTTTATCGTACGGTATAATTTTGATGCCACTCCTTTGTGTGTATTTATGGAGTGTGCCTAGGAATTTGGAAGTAGTATGAATAGCTGAGACAGTTCTTTTTGCTGTGTAAAGAGACTTCATGGTCAGATATGGAATGTTAAAATACCCCAAAATTAGTATGGTGCTGATTTTATAGCTAACACGAGGAATGAAATGGCGAAAGACTTGTCAAAATACTTAACTTGTTAGAAAGTTAAGGTTAAGCGCCGACATCGTGAAGGAAATATGCAGATGATAGAGTCTCCAGAAGGAAAATGGAAGCAACTATCCCGAATTTGTGATAAGATTGCCTAAGACTACGAGTGAGAACGACACAATTTGGGAACTATCGTGGAAAGACTAAACCCGACAGTCCACTAAATCACGATTAAAGCTACCTTTTCAACAGAAAATTGGTAGAAATTCACGTAACTAAGGCCGTAAGACTGCCTGGAGTGCCGAAAGTGAGCATCTTAGGCTGCAATGGACGCTTCGCTACTTGACTTTATACATTTGTTCACACTCCTATGGGGTTGAAATTGGAGTTTAGCACGACATTTCACCCTAATCGAAGGGCCAAATCGACAAGAACTACCCCGAATGGTTCTAATTTTCGAGGACGAAAATTTTTAAGGGGGGTAGATTGTGATATCCGAATTTTCTATGTCCATATTTTTCTCTTAATGAATTAAATTCACAATATGTTCACAATCGTGAAAAAGCTTAATTTCGAGCTTTTAATCGATTTTATGAATTCTGATGGGTCGGGAAGACTCAAAATTTATTTCTAAACTCGGAAACGGACCTTTCAAGTCGAAACGGTCGAAACGGTACAAAATTTTACGAAAGTCAACTTTGACCGAAAAAGTCAAAGTTTGACCGACAAAAGTCAACCCTTTGACTTTTCGAGATTTTTCGAGTTCAGCGCGGAACGAGTTCCGAGAATGAGTTTTGTGAACTAGATAGCAAGAATAAGCCGTAAAACGTCCCTAGAAAATCAAGCACATCGAGTTAGAGTTTAAGGGCAAAAAGGGTTCGGAAAAATTCGAGAAAAATATTTTTCGATCCAAAATTCACACAGATAAATTTTGTACTTCGGTATGAGATAAAAATATTGTGTTTTGAAGAATCACAATATTAAAATTATCTGTGTAGCACAAAGGAGAATGAATTTTTGAAAGTTAACTAGACAAGTTAGAACCTAACCAAGCTAACCATCACCTTGTTGCATGACATCATTCCCCTACCAACTCAAGTCCTTCAAGTAGCAGCCTATCCCCCTCTCCATGGCCGGCTGCAGCTACAAGAAAAGCAAGAAAAGAAAGAAAAGAAAAGCATGGGTTAAAGCCTTAAAATAAGGAAAGCAACCAACCACTTGTCCAATCAAAGAAACCCCACCATTCCCCATTCAATTTTATTGAAAAAAATGAGCAAGTCCTTGCCCATCCCCCTAGAAAGTTCGGCAGCCCCATCCCACTCATCATACACGGCAATAGATAGAAGAAAAAGAGGGAGACAAAGTCCTTAAATTAAGGCAAGAAACCACCTACTCCTATCTATCAAACCTCCCTTTCATTTCCCTTCATTTTATTGAGAAAAGGTGAACCAAATCTTGCCCCTTTCATTTACATTTTCGGCAGCCAAAGGAGAGGAGAGAGAAGAGAGAAAATCAAAGAAAAATTCTTGGGTTTTTTGAGCTTAGAGATCCGGTTCTTGAAGGAGTGAGAGCAAGAGAGAGATTGAGAAATTTTTGTGATCTTTCCTTGTGGTGGCCGACCAAAGAGAAGGAGAACAAGAGGTGAGTGAGTCTTGATTTTTTTCTTGGGGTTTTGCTCTTGAGGTTCGGCTTTGGAAGGTGCAAGAAGAGCCAACAATTTTTTTTCTTGGATCTCCATTTTTTCCTAGGTTAGCCGTGAGCTTTGGTGAGCTAGGAGGAGGAAGAAATTCTTTTCCAACCAAACTAACCTTGGTTCTAGGTAATTTCTCAACCCTAATCCTCTTTATTTTGAGCTTATTTTGAGGTTCAATTTGAGGATTCAATATGGTTGTAAGGACTTAAGTCCATTTATGATTTTGTGCTCTAGATGGTGTGTATGCTTGATTTCTAGCTCTAGGGTTGGTTTGACTTTAAATTCTTACTTGATTTGTGATAATTTTTGTATGAACTTCATGCTAGAAAACGTTGTGTGTTTGAATCTTAGGCTGCCGAAGTGTTCGGTCGAGTTAGATGCGCGAAATAGAACGCAAAACGAAAACGAAATCGAAACTGTCCAGATTCGGGTTGAACCTGACCAGTTTTGGAAAAGTGAGATTTTAAGGCCTCTAGAGGCCGAATGGGTTAAAACTCAAAACACGAAAGTTTCTCGGAACAAGTTTTTCTAGAGGACAGCGCGGACGGAATACCAAAATAAGGCTCCAAAGGCCTTCGTTTTCAAAGAAACCCGTGGCTGACCCCTGGGCGCAGTCCCACCGGATTTTTCGGAGTCAGCCGGTTTTAAAAAAAAAACTGGTATCAATCTAGGTAGAATTGGATTTTTTGCAAAACACGAAAGTTTTAGCATTTTTCGATAGCTACAACTTTCGTGAAGACAAGTTTTTCAAATTCCCGACGGATTTTTAAAATATACGTGTTTAATGAGAGGTGTGCAAGGAATCCGAAAATTCCTTCACCAAAGTTTTACAAAGTGTTTTCAAAAAAATTGTAAAGTGTTATAAACCGTTATTTTAACTGCGAAAACCGTTCCAAAGGCGGGTTTCGACCTTAAATGACATTTATAAGTAATTATTTCAAAAGTTGGAATTTTATAAAGAGTTTTACGGATTTTGAGAAAAATCTTGTAAAAGTGCAAAAAGGAAGAAAATGTAATTTTAAGTTAAGAAAATTTAAGAAAATGTATTTTTCAAAATAAAAATGGTAATCAAGCCGATTACGGGCCGTAACCGGGAATAGGACCCGAGTTATTGGGCTTAGGCCCAAAGAGCCCAAAATTGACAAGGGTTGACCAGTAGTTGACCAATTGTCAACTTTGGTTGACCCACAATAAGAAAAAGGTAACCTTAAGGGTTATCCAAAGTAACCCTAAGGACTACCATAAGTTAATGGACCAAGCAAAATGGGTCAAGGCCATTGACCCCATATGCTATAATAGAATGGTAAGCCCAAGGTAGTAAAGAAAAATCCAATAGAAGTTAAAGGAGAAAATTAAGAGGTTATCCAACGTAGCCTTTTAAGGGATTAATCAAGTCCAAAATTTATTCCCAACAATAAATGGCCAATTAGGACAGGTCAGTAATCTGACGGGGACATACAACTAGGTTATAGTGGGTATGTTGGTTAGGGTACCAACGTTCTACAATTAGAAACAGAAACTCACGTGTGTCCTTTCTCAAGCAGGAGAGGACGTGTAGCTGTACTTCGAGACAGGACAGCGACAGTAAAGGAATTAGCGCAAGAGGTAAGTACAACTCCGCCTACAGCATAGGCTCTAGTTGATGCTTACTAAAGTAAGATTAGATGAATGCTAAGGATGTATGAAATTGTATGCTATACGATGATGTGCTATACGATGATGTGCTATGCGATGATGTGCTATGCGATGATGTATTATAAGTTAATTGCCAGGCTATAAGTATTAGTATGCCATGTTATATGATGATGTATAGAAAGTATGATCAAATATGAATTAATGTTCAGTATGAGTTAGGATTATGTGACATCACGATTGCATGTTCACTAAATTCCTACAAGATAAATAAATTCAAGATTGAGCTAAGAAAAGATAAGAAAAGATAAGAAGGCAAGCGAGCTTGCCGGTGTAGTACCACCCGTCCGAGGTCGGGTAGAATTATGGTTTGAGTTGGACAGGGCTGGCCGCCCCAACCACTCCATAGTTGCGCGCCGGGTACGAACACCAAAGGTAAGGGCCCTAAAAGAAAAATAAGCGAAGAAAGTAAATACGAGCATAACTGGACCATGCATGTGTAGACATTGTTAGTTTATGCTATTATGAATGACGTTATGTGATTATGAATGGTTATGTATGGCTATGTATGTTAAGTTAGAAATGTCATTCGATATGATTATAAGTAAGTCGCGGACGAGACAGTTGTACTTGCTGAGCGAAAGCTCACTGTCTTACGTCTATGCTGTAGGTAAGCAGCCGGTCAGCAATGCATGATGCAAGGTGGCGAGGCGTGGCGAGGCAAGCTGTGAAATCGTGGGACTTTATGCCGCTACGCGTTTTGACTTTTTGAGTTTTTATAATTATGTATTTATATTTTATCCAGACATCTTTTCTAAAAACACGTTTTAATTCGTGTATAAAAAAAAAAAAAAAAAATTTCCGCTGTGTTTTAAGCTAATTTATAAGTATGTAAGTAAGTAAGTCAGCAGTATAACGGCCTGTGCAAGGCGGGTCGTTACACGCTGAAGCTTCGCGACTCATTCTCTGGTGATATGACTATGGTAGAAACAGTGGCAGTAATTGGAGATTTAGGATTAGCATTTGATTGAATTGGGACTTAATTTAGGATACTTTTGAGGTGATATTTATAATTTAATAAAATTTTGTAAATAATTAAAAGTTTATTTTCAAAATGAAATATTGTTTTAAAAAAATAATTTCATTATTTAATGGAAATTTTCATATTTATATATAATTACTAATACTTATTTGGTAAATATTTAGATTTACTATTTATACGAAGAGTATATAATGCAAGATAAATAAAGGATTTACGTGTAAATACCATTATTTATTAGTAAATATGTGCATTTACCAGACAAATTGAGATTCAAAACAATGCATATTGCACTGAAAATAACGTAAATGTTTTATAATTTAAGAAATATTGTAAATATATAAATATTATTTTAATTAAATATTATTTGAAAAATATTTTACTTATTTAATTGAAATTAATATATTTACATATAATTATTGATATTTAGGTTTAATTTTTAGATGAAAAGTGTAACATACAAAGATAAATAAAGGATTTACATGTAAA
Source organism: Ficus microcarpa (assembly GCA_025413485.1). Taxonomy (NCBI): domain Eukaryota; kingdom Viridiplantae; phylum Streptophyta; class Magnoliopsida; order Rosales; family Moraceae; genus Ficus; species Ficus microcarpa. Next base: position 46,859,905 of record CM046377.1, on the reverse strand, counting down.
TACTAATATTTATTAGTAAATATTTGGATTTACTGGAAATTATGTTAAATTAAAAGGAATTTTTTTTAATGTTATAAAAATATTTACTTGAAAATAAATGTATTTGCCTAGAAAATAAACAACAACAAAAAAATATTTACAAGTAAATCTTCTATTTACTTAATTAAAATGTCAAAAAACCTAGAAAATGAAATAAACTTATTTTCTTGATAAATACAATTACTTATTAGTAGATATAAAACCATATAAATATTAATATTTATCAGTAAATAAATTTAATTTCTTAGTAAATAACTCTTCCTTAAAGAAGATATTTATCAACCAGATAAATATCACTATTTACCAGTAAATAAATATTTACTTATAATTATTATTATTTACTAGTAAATAAGAATTTTTGTTTGTTTTTTGTTACAATAGTTTTCTATATACTTGCAAATAAACTATTTAATGAAGTAAAATAATAGTTTTTTGCTTTTATTTCATTAATTACAATTTTTACCCTTAATTTATTAAAAAAAAAAACCAAAAAAAACCCCAAATCCCAACTTGGAAACCCCCCCCCCCCCCCCCAAAAAAAACCCTAGATCTAATCTCATGTCATTGCTGGAGAAGGCCTAACGAATTCGACGACAGAGACACTTGGTGAACTCATGGTGGGTGATCTGGGTAGATGCCAATGAGGAAGATCGCGATTTTGGATTGCGATTACCGCGATATGGGTTCAATTGGGATGGCAGCAAGGACGGTGGCAACAATGAATTTTCCAGCTTGGGGAGAGAATGATCAACGACGCGATTCTTCAGCAAGGGGTGGCAGAGAGAGAGTCAGAGAAAAGAGATTAGTGGGGAGAGAAACTTAGAGTTATTTTTTATTTTTTACCTTGCTATTTTATCATTGATTATACTATTTGATAGCAATAATTTAGTTTATGGTATATTTTAAAAGCTTGTATTGTTTTATGCTATTTTGACTGATAGATCTCTCTTTATTTAATTATAAACTTTACCATTTACCCCATAAATTTTTAAAACTTACTAAATAGTAAATCATTGTAAAAATTTTCTCCCAACAAAAAGAGTGGAATAAATGTTTCCTCAAAATAGAAAACCAAAAATAAAATTATTTTTTCTAATTTTCTTGGAAACTTAATTAAAAGATAGGTGTAATTTGACTGACCCGCACTAAAAAAAAAAAAAAAAAAAGAGCCTGCCCCGAATTTAAGCCTTGGTGCAGAGGAAAGGAAGTCACTCAGAATCTCTTACATCTTTTATTTTTCTTTTATTTATTTATTTATTTGCTAGAAAAAAAAAAAACAAAAAGAAAGAAAGAAATGTAAAGAAACTGTTAAACTGCATGGTACACGTTTCACCAATAGTTTGTCAAGGGCCTAAGCTTTGTTTTCTATGAGTTCTGAACTTTCTTCTTAGATTGATAGCAAACATTTCACTAATGTACAATGAAAGGTTTCTTTGAAACCGTAAAACTGTTTCCTTCAAAAAAAAAAAAAAAAAAATCCAAAAAACTGAACGGGTAAGAAATTTTTAAGGCGCAAACATTGTACCTACTTTTCTTTCTTTTTGACGAAATTATAGAGAAATGCTCCCAAGTGTGACATATTTGACTCATATTCATAATTTTCTTGCTGACCCTGTCGGCTATTTTGCCATCTCTGAGCGGCTCTGATTGCCAAACCAACGATATCATGTCGTGTTCTCCACCTTTGTTCCAAGTAATATTGTTCTTCCTTGCTCTTTATCTAGTAGCATTTGCGCAAGGTGCACACAGGCCATGCATTCTGGCATTTGGAGCCGATCAGTTCGATGGAGAAGATCCAGAAGAGCGCAATGCCAAGAGCTCATTCTTCAACTGGTTGCGCTTTGGGGTATATATGGGTTCCTTAGTGGCAATTTCGACCGAAAGCTATATACAAGACAACCTGAATTGGGCTCTAGGATTTGGAATTCCTTGCATTGCCATGGTTGTTGCATTGGTCATTTTCTTGCTCGGAACTACAACGTATAGGTTTAGCATTCCACACAACGAGAAAGGTCCCATTGTGAGGATCGGTAAGGTGTTTGTTGCAGCATTTAGGAACTGGCGAAGAGCTCCATCGACTATAGCCACTGACGTAGAAATCCCCGCATCGCCAAAAATCTGAACAATACAAGTAAGTAGCTAAACTCTCTGTGTATGTTTCAAGGAGACGGGCTACAAGAATGGAAGAAGAAATTAAATGGTTCAATGAAACAAATAAATGCCCATCGTTGGTGTCTTAAAAGAATTATTTTCTACTATCCTGCATTAAAAAGAGCCAAGCTTGTTTTAAAACAATGTACATGGTTTTTCTTTATTATTATTATTTTTTTCAATCTTTGAATTAATGAAAAACATGATCTCATGAAACATTGAATCCTTGTTTTAACATACCATTTGAATCAGTGCCCCTCTAATCTATTTTGGATACCATGATTTGGCAGATTCCTTGATAAAGCCTTGATTGCACCTTATAATTTGAACGAAGATGGTCGGGTCTGTAGTGTGGAAGAGGTTGAAGAAGCAAAGGCTGTAGTTAGACTTGTTCCGGTATTGGGGACATGCTTGATATATGGTATCTTTTATGCTCAGCCCGGAACCTTCTTTACAGAGCAAGGGGCTACAATGGAAAGAACGATCGTGTCTGGCGTCAAATTACCAGCTGCTTCACTACAAGGCTTTATCAGCATTGCTATCCTTACCTTCATTCCCTTATATGACCGCGTTTTTGTTCCGTTTGCCAGAGCTTTCACCAGAAAACCATCTGGCATCACAACACTACAGAGAATAGGAGCTGGACTTTTTATGTCTGTTTTCACAATGATAATTGCAGCTCTAGTTGAGATTAAACGTCTCAAAACTGCTGAAGAATACAATCTCGTTGACAAGCCAAGTGTGACGATCCCGATGAGTGTCTGGTGGTTGGTACCACAGTACATCTTGTTTGGAATAACCGATGTTCTCACCATGGTTGGTCTGCAAGAGTTCTTCTATGATCAAGTGCCAACAGAAATAAGAAGCATTGGACTTTCCCTATTTCCTAATATATTTGGCATTGGGAGCTTCTTAAGTAGCTTTCTTATCAGTGTGATTGAAAACACAACCGGCGGATCGGGGCAGGATAGCTGGTTTTCGAATAATCTAAACTGGGGTCATCTTGATTATTTCTGTTGGCTTCTTGCCGGACTTAGTGCTATAGGATTTGCTGCCTACTTCCATTTTGCAAGATCTTATATTTACATTAAAAGAGGTAACGCTCCGTGTCCTTTGTATGTGTCTGTAATATTTAGGAAAATGGTTGCTCTATCACAGACAGTCATTCTCCATTAGGATAGACGGTCAACTTATGAAAAACACACCTATATTACTTCATCGCTGGTGTTTCTTCAGCAAGATCAAGATCATGTTTGGCAAAAAAATGTCTGTATTATAAGTTAGTATTATGAATAAATTGATCGTTTACTGGTTTTAATGTTTATTTTCGTTAACTCCTCTCGTGAAATCTAATACCCCCAGTATTCATGACCTCTCAATTAACATTTCATAAGTAGCATTTTATTGATGTAACCGATGATGTTTGAATTTTGTCATTTATGATTCTTACAGTTTGTCATTTGGTTTGTAACTTGATAGAAATTAAACTTGCATATATAATTGTAATTCGCTGAAAAGAAGAAAAGGGACTTGTTGAGCAAAATCAAAATTCATAATTTGTCTTCTTCATCTCCCAAAAAAATTGACCAAAAAAAAATGTACTTATATGCTATTTTTCAACGATATTCTATAAGAATACTCTCTTGTCTCACTTATTTATGTGCGGTTATATATACATATAAATAAAGTACTTGGTTGGTTTTGGTTCACTTAAAATAAACTATCGACGATATTGTTGGTTCTAAAAGATGTTGAAATCATGTGGTTCCATCGGTGTGGGATGGTTAAGTCAGTCATTTTAAACAAAAGTAATGCATGTTTATGTCATCAACCTCCAATTTTCAGAGAAAAGAAAAAGAATTAACTCGTAATATAAATATTTTACAAATGAGTGCTAAACTTAAAGTCATTTTAAAAAAGACAAGAGTCCTCTCTATATATTGCTGCTCTCTTAAAAGGAAAAAAAAAAATTATAAATAATATTTTAGTCCACTACATCTGACATGTTAACGTGCCTAAAGTCCAGTACTGCTCCTGGTTACAAATTAATTGTTTGAATTAATCACCAAGTCCAACCATCAATTCATATTCTACGGAAATTTTGACTTTGGTACCTGCATTTTAATCTTTTTTCAATTTGATAAATTGGTGTTCGAGAAATCTCATTGCGGTACCTTTCTCATTTAAAAAATATCACCTCCCATGAGTTCATTTTTTAGGCATTAAATACCGATTGTATCATTTCAATCCAAAGATATATCGCTAGATCCGAACCTAGATCTAACTATGTTACGAATTTTTTACGTTTGGTTAAAAAAAAATAAGTGTTAATTTATTTATTTTATTACCTTTTTTTTTTTTTAAGTAAAAGAGCATAAAAGGGAATTCATGTCTCAAAAAACAGGTTTAGGTACCCTGAATGATATTTTCTAAAAAAGAGAAAATTACTTAAAAAATCATTCTCTCTTTTTTTTTTTTTTTTTTTATCTATTGACCAACATGACAAAAATTTCCCAATCTTGACTAAAATGACACAAATTTTAGTTCACTCTTGTTTAATTTTGCATCATGTTGGTCTAATATTAATTTTTTATGTCATGTAAGTATAAGAGTCTTTAAATTTATTTCATTCGGATGCTTTCCCCTTTTTAAAAACAACAATTTCTTAATTATATTTAGTATTCAAAAACACTAGGTATCAAATTGGAAAAAAAAGTTGAAATATAAAAAAAAAAATGCATACCATTGGTGTTAAACACCACTTAGTGTTATACATAATGTCATAGCATAAAACTCACATTTTATTAGTGTGTGATACTTAATGAAACGACCTGTTCTTTTGGGTCTATCATCCTTGTTGGCCACATTTCAAATTGGATATAAGTTCTAATACCATTTATAATGACCCATGTCTCCTTTTGGTATGATATTGTCTGCTTTGAGTTTCGTGCCTGTATAGTTTTACTCTTGAACCGTTTATAATGACCTATGCCTTCTTTTGGTACGATATTATCTGTTTTGGGTTTCATGCCTATATAGTTTTGTTCTTGAACTCACCTCAAAGGCCTCTTACCATTAGGAGGTGATCTATTTATTTATAAACTATCATATATATCCATTCTTAAAAAATATAGGACTACATAATTTACCATTTCTCTTTCTAGGACGGATAACTATCACACTTAACACTGTTACTAACGTTCAAGTAGCATCTTTCATTTTCTTTAAATTATTAACCTAATGTCCCATCTATCTCTGTACGCTTTTGCTTTTTCTTTTTCTTTCAAAGGAATATGTGCAGCTTTTTAAGTCATTACCTAATCAATTAAAGAATATATATTCCCACTTCCCACCGTTCTTTTTTTTTCGAAGTAGTGGTGGCGCATCTGTTAGTAGTTGATGATGGCCACTTCCAGTCTACTCGGCGGCTCCGACGGTGCCGAAACCCCTATGCTGGACACCGCTGTAGACGGTGCTGTCGACTACAAAGGCCGTCCTGCTTGGAGATCAAATTCCGGCGGTTGGAGATCAGCTGCTTTTACCATAGGTACATTAAAAGCTCGCGATGGGAATAATAAATGATATTTTATTTTTACATAAAATTTCTTCCTTCAAATGTAACACTAAGAAATTAGTTCTTAAACTATCTTACAACTTTTTAACGTCAGTGTTAAATTCTTGAGTACGTAATAAGTATATGTAAATATATATTTATAATTTTATATGCTTAGAGTTCTCTTGGACATGTTTTACTCCTCGTTTGTTTCCTTCAACGAACTGTCTTTGAGTCATGTTTTGAGAAATTATAGGATTTTAAAGTTGAGGTATGGTACAGGTGTGGAAGTTGCGGAGAGGTTCGCCTTCTACGGGATCGCCTCAAACCTCATAACATATCTGACTGGGCCACTAGGACAGTCCACGGCGACTGCGGCGGCGAACGTGAACGCTTGGAACGGAGCGGCGTCGTTGCTGCCTCTGTTAGGAGCTTTTGTGGCCGACTCTTTTCTTGGGTGCTACCGCACTATTGTCGTGGCTTCTTTATTCTATATTCTGGTTTGTCATTTTCCCCTCATTATTAGTTAGCTATAATGGCATGTTTATTTGGAGATAGCGGGGTCTCCTACTTCTAATGATAAAATCTATTTATTATTTTACCCTTATTTTAAATGCAAAAGGATTAGGGCAAAAATTTAAAAAAAAAAAAAAACATAAGCTTAAACATAAACAAAATTAAAAAAGAAATCAAGGCCTCGTTTGGTATCATTTCCAAAACATTTTGGAAAGTAATCTGATAGTTTCCAATAAAGTTGTTTTGAAAATGATTCTGAAATAATGTATATTTTACGCAAAGTCAGAAAATATAAATGAAAACAAAAAAAAAATCATTTTCATTTTTTGTTGAAGAATTTGAAAATAAAATAAAGTTATTTTTCTATTTTCGTTTTCATTTTTTAAAGCTTACATACTCAATAAATAATTTTAGAAATATACGTCAATACAATTTTACTTTTTCTTGTATTCAAACCAATTTCTCTAAAAATATAATCAAATACAATTTCAAAAATATCTCAAAGTCATTTTTAAAATATTTTCATTTCTATTTCATACCCACAATAAAATCATTACCAAAATGCTCCTGATCAACAGACACTAAATTATACATGCAAACGATACAATTACCAGTGATAATTTTTAGAGTAAATTATTTATTTAGTCCCTAAACTCTTAATATTATACAATTTTGGTCACTGAACCTTTTCTTTTTTTTTTTTTTTTTTTGATAAGGAATGCCCCTAAATTTTTAAAATGTTAATACAATAATTATTTTTGTTAATTTTTTAATAGAATTTTAATAATTTGGTCAAAAGTGATGCTAACTTTGGATTCCGTAAAAAAATTAACAAAAAAGACTACTGAAGTAACATTTTTAATACTTCATGATTATTCTTGCTAGGAGAAAAAAAATAGTGAATGGCTCTAAACTAATAAAATGTTACTATAATTGTCATTTTTGTTAATTTTTTAACGGAATCTCTTTGTAATTTGATTAAAAAGTGATGTTAACTAATGGATTCTATCCAAAAATTCATATAAAGGACTATTGTAGTAATATTTTAAAAGTTTAGGGACACTTCAACTACGAAATAAAGTTATATAAAGTTAAAAGTTCAGAGACTAACATAACAATTTATCCTAATTTTTATTGTAACTTTTAGCTCTTTATTAATTAGTGTCTTTTTTTTAGTCATATGATCATGCCTTAACCCAAATGTAAGTCATAGCTCTATAATTGTTATAAGTGAATATTGTACTACTATAATTCCTGACTTAAAATTGAAAAATTGGAACAGGGATTGGCTTTGTTGACTCTGTCGGCTGTTGCTCCATCTTCGAGTGGTTCTGATTGCGAAACCAACGATATCACGTCGTGTTCTCCTCCTTTGTTCCAAGTAATATTGTTCTCCTTTTCTCTATATCTAGTAGCATTTGCGCAAGGTGGACATAAGCCATGCATTCAGGCATTTGGAGCCGATCAGTTCGACGGCGAACATCCAGAAGAGTGCAAAGCCAAGAGCTCATTCTTCAACTGGTGGTACTTTGGGATATCTATGGGTTCTTTAGTGACGATGTCGATCGTAAGCTACATACAAGACAACTTGAGTTGGGCACTCGGATTTGGAATTCCTTGCGTTGCCATGGTTGTTGCATTGCTCATTTTTTTGCTTGGAACTACAACTTATAGGTTTAGCATTCCACACAATGAGAAAGGTCCATTCGTGAGGATCGGAAGGGTGTTCGTTGCCGCATTTAGGAACCGGCGGGCAGCAACATCCTCAGCTATAGGCACTGAAGAGGAGTCTGGCGGATTCTTGTTGCACCAAAATTCCGAACAATTCAAGTAAGCAACTTAATTAGCTTTAATTATCTTTAGAGGAAGAGGAAGGAAAAAAAAAAAAAAAAAAAAAAAAAAAAAAAAAAAAAAAAAAAAAAAAAAAAAGGAAGTAATTTTTAGAAACGAAGCTCTTTTTATTAACTTGAATTAGAGCTGTTTTAGTACTCTAGTTTTGATATGCATGTGATCTTGCAGATTCCTTAACAAAGCTCTGACTGCCTCGAATCATTTGAATGAAGAATATGGTTGGGTTTGTAGCGTGGCGGAGGTTGAAGAAGCCAAGGCTGTACTTAGACTTGTTCCGATATGGACGACATGCTTGATATTCGCTATTGTGTTCGCACAGCCCTCCACATTCTTCATAAAACAAGGAGCCACCATGGAGAGAACGGTTTTCTCTGGCTTTGAAATACCTTCTGCTTCGCTTCGATGCATAATCAGCCTTGCCATTCTCCTCTTCGTTCCCATTTACGACCGCATTTTTGTTCCGATTGCAAGAACTTTCACAGAAAATCCATCCGGCATCACAGTGCTACAAAGGATAGGAACGGGAATTTTCTTATCTATCTTCACAATGATAATTGCAGCACTAGTTGAGATTAAACGGCTCCAAATCACCAAAGAACACAACCTTGTTGACAAGCCAAGTTCCACGATTCCGATGTCCATTTGGTGGTTGGTACCTCAGTACCTGCTGTTGGGAATAGCGGATGTTTTCACTGTTGTTGGTATGCAAGAGTTCTTCGATGATCAGGTCCCAAAAGAATTAAGAAGCATTGGACTAGCCCTTTATCTCAGTGTCATTGGTGTTGGGAGCTTCTTGAGTGGCTTTCTTGTCTCGGTCATCGATGAAACAAGCGGCGGAAATAATGGTCGAGACAGCTGGTTTTCGAATAATCTGAACCGTGCTCATCTTGATTATTTCTATTGGCTACTTGCCGGACTCAGCGCGATTGGATTGGTTGCGTACCTGCATTTTGCAAGATCTTACATATATACCAGAAAAGTTATAAAATAAAAGCCATGTTCCATCATTGCCGTTCGTAGTAAGTAAGCAACTCTCAAGTAGAATTGAAAACCGGGTTATGAAAACTGACCCCATTACTCTCTCGCCGAGTTCATATCCTTTTAATTTGTCCTACTTTTTCTGTGCCCCTCCAATTAAAGTTTGACATCTATGTGAATTGCAGATATTTTTAATATTTATCTTTTATTTATGTGGTCTCAATATTGTCAGAATGACAGTAAAGAGGATATGATCAAAATGCATACAGCAGATATGGCATCTCCTCCCCACTTTCATAGTTTTTCTCTGACGTCTAAGATCATGATATATTTAATAGGATTGTCCACTAGACTCGCATATTGGTGTTATTTTGTAAAGGGGAAATGAGGGGGGCGTGTAAGCAACTCCAATCCAATATTTTTACATTCTTTATGCAATATTTCATAGGATTTGTTTGGTTGGTTAGTTTGAGTTGAAATATTTTAGTTGTAATAGTAAATTTTTTTGAATTTTTAGAAAAGACAAAAAACTTTTTGGAAAAAAAACAAAAACTTTTTGAAAAAAAAACAAAAAAAGTACAGTTTGAGTTGAAATGAGATGATGAGGCAAACATACCCATACACTTTGTTATTTATTTCAGACACTCCGTATATAGTAGTGGGAATTTGGACCGGGCCGGCCCGTGGCCCGGCCCGGCCCGGCCCGCATTTAACGGGTCCGGTAAAAGCCCGGCCCGATAATGACGGGCGGGCTGGGCTCTCCTTTCAAGCCCGACGGACTGGGCTGACCCGGCCCGAACATTTAACCCGATGGGCCAGCCCGTTATAAAAAAATAAAAAAAATTTAAAATATATATAATAAAATAAAAATTAAAAAATTAATTTATATATATTATTTTTATTTAAAAAATTATATATTAAATATTAATATTATATTATTATATTTAAAAAAAAAAAGAAAAAGAAAAAGGTGGAGCAACAGGCGCAGCAAGCCTACTACTGCCACATTGAGTCAAAAAAGCTTTTTGTTTTTTATCTTTTTGTTTGGTCAGTGACAGTGCCAGTGTGCCACTACCAGGCGCAGCCGCGCAGGGGGGCGTGCAGCGTGCTTGCTAGTGAAGAAAAAAGAGCCATTTGTGGTGGAATTGTGGGAAAAAAAAAAGACCGTTTGTGTCATTGTGTGGCAGTGTGGGGCTGTGGGCAAAAGTCCTCTGCTCTCTCCTCCTCCCAATGGCTGAAAGCCTGAAAATATTCTTAAATAGCCGTTGGTGACTACTAACTGGTGAGGTAAGATAGGGAGAACGTGGGAGGCTGGGATAGTGGGATGGTCAGATAGACAATTACCAACTGCTATTTTTATAACCGTTTGGAAAGTTCAATTTTTTTTTCATTCTCATAGCCGGCCAATGCCATCTGCCCTGCCCAATGCCCATTTCTATAAATACTCCCCCTTCCATTTCATTTTTTCCTACCTCTCTTCATTCAATCATTCTTCTCTTCTCAATCCTCATTTCAATCTCTTAGACTCCTCGTTCCCCAATCCTCCTCATTTCAATCATTCTTCTCTCCTCATTCGTCAATCCTCATATTTTCATTATTTTTATAATCCCCATTATTTTATAAATCATATTATCATAACCTATATAACAACATTCTCATTATTTCTCTACTTTTTTTAATAACTCATATTCTCATTCTCATTATTTCTAAATTTTAAATTTCTAATACTTACTTTCCTACAAAAAAAATCAAAATGGATCCAAATCCAAATGTTCAACAACCATTTTTTGATCTTGATGAGGACTACTACGGGATGGATGACCGCGACATTGAAGAAATGGAGATTTCCCGTATGGAGGCTGGTGACAATGTCCATGAGATTAGACGTAGGAGTTTCAATACTCCAATACCACCAAGTCCAATGTTGGCACCATCAAGAAGTAGTTCGGGAAGCACCAGTTGCCCACCAAAAAAGCTAAAAGATACTGCTAAACCCACTTCACGTGCTTGGCAATTCTTTGATGTTATGCAGCATGAGGAGATCGGCCCCGACGGCCAAAAAAAACAAACAAGAGTAGCAAAATGTAAGTTTTGTAAAAAAACTTTAATTGCTAACTCTTCCGGTGAGACTCGCCACTTACTAGCCCATGGTGAAAGATGTGTTGAGAAACATGTCAAAGGAAGGGAGCCAACACAAAGCACTCTAAAATTCAACTCCGATGGCTCGGTAGGTACGTTTTCTTATGATCCCATGGTAGCTAGAGAATCTCTAGCTTGTTTAATTGCCTCTACAGATTTACCTATTAGTTTTGGTGAAAATACTTTTTATGAAAAGCATATTCAAATATCTTTTTGTCCACAATTTAAAGGCGTTACTAGAAAAACTATTAGGAGTGATATTATATCTTATTATAGTAAAAAACGCATTGCATTAATATCTTATATGAATACAAACACATTTTGTATTGCATTAACATCTGATATTTGGGCTGCTAGGTCAAATCAAGATTATATTAGTATAGTTTTACATTATTTAGATCTCCAGTGACAATTACAAAAAAGAATTATTGGCTTCAGACTGATTGATCATTCTCATAGTGCTTTAATATTACTGATAATATTATGAGTGTTTTAAATGAATTTGGCATTAGCAATTGCATTATTTCAATCACCCTAGATAATGCTTCGGCAAATACCGCTGTAATTCGTTTTCTTGATAACAACTTGTCAGAATATATTGGTGGAATTTTATTACATCAACGTTGTGCATGTCATATCATCAACCTCATTGTAAAATCAGGTATGAAGTTGGTAAGTAGTAACATAGAAAATATTCGTAATGCTCTCCTTTGGATACATAATTCAAATCCACACATTGCTGAATTTAAGAGGTATTGCAAAGCAGAAGGTTTGAAACCTCGAAAATTCGGGACTGATATGCCGATAAGGTGGAACTCAACTTATTTAATGTTGAAAAATATAATAGAATATAAGAATGTTATTTCTATGTTTTATAATACAAAGCATAATAACATTTTATTATCTGATGTTGATTGGTTTATTGCTAAAAGAATGATTTATTTTTTAGAAACTTTTTATGATGCTACTGTTTTATTGTCTAGTGTTTATTATCTCACTTATCTACTAGTTTTCACCCAATTAATGCTTATTTCTTCATTGTTTTGTGAATATATAAATGATAATTTATTTAAACTAATAGTAGAAAAAATGGAGAAAAAGTTTATGAAATATTGGGATCATAATAACATGCATTTATTATATTGTCTTGCCATTGTTTTAAATCTTATAGTTAAATTAAATGGTCTTTATAATGGTCTTACTCATATTGCTGAACATATGAATGTAGATTTTGCTTCAACATATACTTTAACATTTACTAACACTAAATGCAAGTTATTTGAGATTTTTGCAACTTATCAGAACAAATTCGGGCAGCAAGTTAACATTGAAACCGAAGAAACTCTTTCGACTGCTGGTGATCAGAAAAAGAAAAAAGTTTTAGGTTTTTTCTCTACTCCAGCAAGATCGGGCTCCTCATCAAGTTCGAGTGTTACTCGTACAATTTCAGCAAGTTCAACTATTACGAGTACAACATACTCGGAGCTCACAAAATACTTGGATACAAATTTTTCACTGCTCGACCCAACTACAAATACTGAAGATTTTAAAATTTTATATTGGTGGAGGTTGCAGTCGACAAATTTTCCAGTGCTGTCCCGTTTAGCACGTGACATTTTAACCATTCTTGTTTCAACGGTATCTTCTGAATCAGCATTCAGCACAGCTGGAAGGATAATTAAAGATCGGAGGACCTCATTAACACCTGAGATGGTCGAGGTGCTTACATGCTTAAAAGATTGGGAACATGCAGATAAAAGGATGCAATATACAGTCGAAGATCAAGAGATACTCCAACACTTTAACGAAATTAATGAACATAATCGATGATGATGATATTGACAATGCTCCTGCGGTTCCCTCTTCCGGTTGCTGATGCTGATTGATATATTTTTTACATGCTTAAAAAATTGGGAACATGCAGATAAAAGGATGCAATATACAGTCGAAAATCAAGAGATACTCCAACACTTTAACGAAATGAACATAATCGATGATGATGATATTGACAATGCTCCTGCGGCTCCCCCTTCCGGTTGCTGATGCTGATTGATATATTTTTTTCATTGTAAAATTGTAAATATGAATTAAGATTGCACTCTTTTTTCTTTATTAAGGTTTTATCCTCATGGGTTTTACTTAGTAAAGTTTTTAATAAGGCAATCATGACATCAATAAGATTTATAATTTCTATTATCATTATGTGCTTAATTTATTTTTCAATTTAGTAATATTTAATCAAAAATAACTACTAAGCAAACACTGATAAATAATTATAATCTCAAACAACTAAAATTAAAAGTTTAATTATAATATTAAGTTAACTAAGACTAACTAAGTAATATTATAATTATTAAGTACTAACTAAGCAATTATAATATATAAATATAAAAATTAATAGAAATAGTATAATAAAATTTTTTTAACAAAGTATAAAATTTTTTTATTTTTTATCTAAGATAACATATTACATATTAAGATAAATTATTAAATTATCAAAAATATACAAATTTATTCAAAAATTACAAATAAAAAATAAAATTAAATAAAAATTTAAAAAATTGGTTTAGGCCCAGGCCCGGCCCGCTCTAAACACACGGGCCGGCCCGGCCCGTATATTAAATGGGCCGGGCCAAAATTTCAAAAAAAGCCCGTCGGGCTCGGGCCGGGCCGGACGGCCCGAATTCCCACCACTATCCGTATAGCTCCGATCCATGTGACGCTGCTTTTGATATATATGGGTCCCACCTTTCAGATAAACAAATGAATTTGAATTTTGTCACCCACGCGTGTGAACTGTTTGGAAGAAAACTACTGCACTCTCCAATCCCACCTCATGTGACTTAAACTTCCCAAAAAAAAAAAGCTATTTTCAAGGTACTTAGGCGACTATTAAGCTATTTTGTCCCACGTTTCTAACTTTCTTTTGATTGGATACCATATGAATTTCTTTTAACTTCTTTAGGAGGTCATTAAGTTCCTTTTTTTTTTTTTTTTTTCCTGCGTACTAAAATGTGTGTGTGTGTGTGTTTTTTTCTTTTTTTCACCAGGATGTTATATGAATTTTTTTTTTAACTGAGTACCATTTGAATGTAACTTTTTAGTTCATATAACTTTTTTTGACGTAATTTATAGTCATATAGCCTCTGACTATAAATCTGGTTAGAATTATGTTTTCTAATATATATATATATATATATATATATGAACTATCTTCTTGTATTGGAGTTCTCAATTATTTTTTAAAATTAAAATAATAGCATGTAAACTATTGTCTTGATGAGAAAAATCGGACTGTACACAGGTCCCTTTGCAAAATCACTTATGTATTTTTTATTTAACTATTTTGGCAAGTTCCAATTATGGTATACGTGAGTGCAATGGCTTTCTTCCCAATAGAGGCGCGTGTATTCTTTTTGCTCAAGAAGGTTAGTCGATTGATACTTCTCAATTAACTTACTGCCGAAGAGGTGGGACCCATATATGTCAAAAACAATGCCACATATGCGGAATTGGTATATGAGGATGTCGAATAGCAATGCTCATTTTAATATTCCCAACATTAGGTGAAATTAGACTTGAGACCAAACAAAGATAGCCAGTATTACCACCTTTTTTAAGTCCAAATAAGTAGTTTTATAAAATAATAATTATGGAAATTTATCATTTTCTTTCCTTCTTATCTATCAAATAACCTAAAGGAAACAAAAAAAAAATCCTTTTTATGGCTTTAATTTTCTATCTCTAATAAGTTTTCTCTACCCTTCTTTTTTTTTTTTTTCCTTCCTACAAGCGTAGTGTTGGAGAGAGATCTTAGACTACTCAAATAGTGTTAACTGGTAATGACAACAACTAAAGAGTCTCTATTTTAAAAAAGAAAAAAGACATGAAATCCTATAAATGAAAAGTACCCAAAAAAAAAAAATGCCATTACACAAAAACAATGCATAAAATCAATAAAATGGTCAGATTTTAACTCCCACAATAATTGAATTTGCCCAAAAATCAAAAGGATGTAATCTATTTTCCATATAGTTGATTAAGCCTGTTCTTGTGACTTGGAAAAGTGCATTTATTTGTGTTTTTTTTTTTTTTTTTAATCTCTGCTAGAAAAAATAATTAAAAAATAATACTGCTATACCAATATCCTCCTCCTCTAAGGAAAAGTGTTTATAATGAGAAGTATTTGTTTACATCAATGACGAGAAAAAGCAATTGGCATCAGAATGAATTAGGAGTTTGGACATTCAGACTAGGTTGACATTTCTTAGCATATGCATCTCATTCTAAGCTTCTAACTCAAATTTATTAAAGAAAAGAAAATTACAGAAGGTCAATGAAAGGAAGGGGAAAAAAACAAGGGAAAAAGATAAAAATATAAAATAAATAAAATAAAAAAGAAGAAGAAGAAGAAGGCCACGAAGCGAAAAAGAAGGGAAATAAATCACTTCAAAGAAAAACAACCAAAGTAGGCCAGAATCTTATCATGGAATGAAAATGAACACCAGGAGTTGACCCCAGAGGTGGAAGCCTAAACCTACCTTGACAGCTATAAAAACTTTATAGAAAAAAAAAAAAAAAGGAAATAAAGTATATATAATTATCCAAAAGGGTCAGTTTGTATTAAAATGATTCTTCATAAGAAACCAATTTGTCAGCCATCTGAATACCTTTTTAGAAAATGTGAGACACCTTAAAATGAATTATGGCACAATATTGAGGATAGTTCGATTTAAAGCACCGAGGTACATAATGTTTTATTGCGATCTGTCCCTAAGGTTTCAATTAATTAAATCAATATTGTTTTGATGATAACAAACATTTGTTTGAAAATTTATAATCAATCTTCTTGATTGTGAAGCTTAATTTTTATTAAAAACTTCTCGAAGATTCTAGAACTTCAAGATCGATGAGATGAATTACAAAAAAGCAATTGATATTTAAGGCACGAAGTTAGAATTCAAGAGCGAAAATTAATGCTTAAAGTTTTAAGAATCCAAGAGCTTGATGGATAAATGTACAAGATCTAATCGTTAATGTTTATGTTATTCTATGCTATTTCTACATGTAATAAGACTATATGTCGGAGACTAGATTATTTTGTGTTTGTTTAAGTTATTACTTTTTCACATGTATTACGACTATATATTTTGTGATTGTGTTTTTATTATGCTACTTGACTTTTATGTTAATAAGTTGCTATAGTTTTCTTTAGTTGAAAATTTTATTACCTAAAAATGATTGTTTTAGCTAAAATTTACTGGATTAGCTACCAATTTACTAGTTTTTGGTAAAACAAAAATTTGTAGCTTAAAATAGAATATTAGTAATTAAAAAAATTACTTTTGCAACTAGTTATAATATTGTTTTAGCTCACTTTCAAAAACAAAAAACAAAAACAAAAACAAAAACAAAAACAAAAACAAAAACAAAACAAAACGAAAAAACAAAACAATATTGTATTTAGCTACAACTATTAAAAAAAAAAAAAAATCCTTCCACTTATCCATAGGAAAAATGTACATGCCTTACGGTAAAGTTTTCCATATAATAAACATAAAGTACTTCGAAACATTAAGAACAAAAGTACTGCTATAAGAATATAATTTTGTTTGAATTAATCCCCACGTGATCCACATCGTCTATCCACAATTCACATTAGTATATCACAACCCCCACGCTTAACATTGTCTATTGTATAACCTAATTGAAGCAACGAAAGCTATACAATTATAAAATAAAATATGTGTAACCTGTTTTAACAAAAAAATTCTGTTAGTATTTGTTTCTACACTCAAAGGAATCTGTGCAGCTTTTTTGTGTCACAAAATCAACTAAAATGAATTGTGACAATTAGGAAATTGAGGGTAGTTCGATTTAAAGCGCCAAGTATTATGGTACTTTTCTATGCAATTTGTCCCTAAGGTTTCAATGGATTTAATCATGATTGTTTTGATGATAACAAACATTTCATTGAAAACTTCTACCAATCTTCTTGATTGTGAAGCTTATAATTTGTTTAAAGATTTCTAGAATTTCAGGTAGATGAGACGAATTACAGAAAAGCAACTGAGGCTTAGAGCATGAAGACAGCATTCAAGAGAGCAAAAATTAAGTTTTAAGAATTCAAGAGCTTGCATGAAGATAAAGATAAAATATTAAAGACTTCATCTCTAATGTTTTATGTTTATTTTTACACATGTACTGAGACTATGTTTAGGAGACTAAAATCTTTAAGATAAGATTATTGTGTTTGTTCATGTTCTAACGTCCTTTTTAACATGGAATATTACTATATATTATGTGATTGTGTGTGTGTGAGTGTGTGTGTGTTTTTTTTTTTTTTTTTTTTTTTTTTTTTACTGCTATTTGACTCAATTTATGTTAATAAATCTGCTATAGTTTTCCTTTATTACATATTTTATGGCCAAAAAACGATTATTTAGCTACAAATTTGTTGGATTAGCTACAAAGTTACTAGTTTTTAGTAACCCAACAATTTGTAGCTTAAAATATCATATTAGTTACAAAAATACTTTTGTAACTAATTTCAATATTATATTTAGCTACAACTTAAAAAATAAAATAAAATAAAAATAAAAACTTCCCTCATCGATAGGAAAAATTTACATATGCTTTAACATTAAAATTTTCATATAATAATCTCAAGTACTTCAAATTAATAATGATAAAAATACAAAGAACAATAATATAATTCTGTTTGTATTATTCACCACGTGATCCACGTCGTCCATCCATAATTCACATTATAATTCATTTTTTTAAGTATATTCAAAACCCACAGCATAACATTGTTTATTTTAACCTAACTAAAGTGAACAAATTTCAAGCAAAAAATAAATAAATAAATGAAAAGCGAACAAAGCTATACCAACTATAAAATAAAATATGCTATTTGTTTTTACCCTCAAAGGAATCTGTGCAGCTTTTTCCAAGTTGGAGGCGCATTATTAGTGTACTACGTAGTTGATGGCCAGTTGCAGCAACCTTTGCAGCTCCGATGGCACCGAAACTCCTATGCAGGATAGCGCCGTAGATGGCGCAGTTGACCACAAAGGCCGTCCTGCTTGGAGATCCGACTCCCGTGGTTGGAGAGCGCGCAGCAGCTTTTACCGTAGGTATATAGAAGCTAATTTGTCGATCGGCCGAGGCTATTTATCATGCATAAGGTCAATGTATTTTCTTTATGAGTGGTTTTTCTGCTTGACCATTGAGTGCCTATATTTATTATTATTATTATTATTATTTGTGATAAATTAGGTTTGGCTAGAATTTGTCGTTAAAAACTAATTTAATGGAAGATGGTATTCAATTCACCTATAAAACCATAGTAGTCTAGTAACTTGTTAATGTGTGACAAATTGAACTTATAGTATATATATATACATACATATATATATTCATGATTTATATAATATATAGGGCATGTTTGGTGGACCGTATTAGAGTATTGTAATGTTTTATAGCATTTGTTAAAATCATTGTATTGTATAAAATAGTATGGATTGTAAAATAATAGGAGATATCTTGTATTATCTAAAACAACAATTTTGGTGTATTGTGCTATATTATTTAAAATGATGACAAGTTCAAGGTTGAGGGACCGGGTCGTGACCGGGGTTGGGTTTCGGGATGAGAGACCTGGTCGGATTTTAAGATAGGAGCTACGTTTGTGTTTGGGACGTGGGTTAGGGTTATGTTTCGAAATAGGGGTTGGGACCAAGGTCAAGTTTCAAGACAAGGTCATGTCGTGTTTTGAAATGAAGGAGGGACCTAATCGGGGGTTTCGGAATAGGGTTGGGGTGAAGTTGTGGGACGAGTGTCAAGGTAGTGTTTTGAAACAGTAGTTGGGATCGAGGTCAAGTTTCAGGACGGGGGTCGAGGTCAGGTTTGGAGCGACAATTGAGATATTGTTTCATACAGGGTTAGGGTTAGGTTTTGGGATAGAGTTGAGTTTTAAGACGGGGGTCGAGGTCGAGTTTCAGGACAGGGCTAGGATCGAGTTTCGCGAGATAGGAATTGAGGTTGGGTTTCTGAACGGGGCTGGGTTTAGGTTTGAAATATGACCCCAACTCCCATCCCTAAACCTGACCCTGATCTCATTTCCGAAACCCAACATCGGTCTCTATCCCGACTCCGAAATTCAACTCCCACCCGAGTCCTGAAACCCGTTCCTGATCCCTGGACGACCAGACACCATCCTTGATCCGACCACAACCCCGTCTCCAGGCCAACTAAGACTTCGATTTTGGATTGAATGACCTTGTCCTTGATTAAAAGTTAAATGAAATATAATTTGAAAAGATAAATTTATTGTACAACACAATACAATTTAACAATACGCCAAACACTGTATGAAGTTATATATTTTTAATAAGTTACATAACTAATACCGTATTGCATAGATAATGCAATGCAATACAACACAATACGATACACCTAACCTAATACAAACAATACGGGCTATCAAACATAGCCATATGCACTTTGACTACGCTTGATTTCTTGTTTGCTTCCTTCAACATAGTCTCACTTAATTTAAGTAACATAAATAAATAAAAATAAAATAATAGGGTCAATGAGTTAATGAATGCAACAGAAATTAATAATGCAAGTTGGATACAACAGGTGTGGTAGTTGCAGAGAGGTTCGCCTTCTATGGTATCGACTCCAACCTTATGACCTATCTGAGTGGGCCGTTGGGACTGGCCACAGCGACTGCGGCGGCAAATGTGAATGCTTGGAACGGAACGGTGTCGTTGCTGCCTCTATTAGGACCTTTCGTGGCCGACTCTTTTCTTGGGCGCTACCACACGATCGTTGGGGCTTCCCAATTCTACATTTTGGTTTGTCCGAGTATCTCTTTTCTAACATATAATAATTACACCAAAAAGAAAAAAAATTTGTTGTGGTTGTGTGTTTGAGTAATGAGTTTGAATATAAATTTTTTTTTTTTTGTATAAAATTGAAAAAAAAAATTCTTAAAAGAGAAAACTACGTAGTAAAGTCTTTAAACCATAGTTTTTTGGATTTGAACCTATTACCTAAATGAACTATTAGTAATTGTGTCAAACACTACACTATCTTTTTTTACACTTTTAAGACCTGAGTGTAAAGGTAAGATGAATAAGGGTAAAAAAAAAAAGTTCTGATTTAATCGAAATATCCAATATATTATGTGTTTCTTTAAAAATTTTTGAAAGGGAAATTATCATTCAAATTAAAATTGGGCACAAATACCAATATCAATATCAAAATTTTTTGTGTTCTGATTTATTATATTTTGTGTTTCTTTAAAAAATTTTCAACTAAATAAGACTTACCTTTAACATAATTTTTTTCTTCCCAAGTTATACGTTTTTAATAAATTTTTTGGCTCAAATGACACAAAAGATATTTATGTTTCAAAAAATGGTTTAATTAACTCTTATGTAGAATGATAAATTTTTACAAAATAAAATATATAAAAGTTTTACAAAGTACCCCGATTAAATTATTAGAACTCCAGAGTAAGAATAATTATAAGTTTTAGAAATATAAAGATACCAAAATGACATACAGAAAATCACACGAAATTTATCAGTTATGTTAGAGTACTTGATAAAAAGTAATTTGATCATTTTTAATCTGTATAAAAATTATTAAAAAAAAAAAAAAAAAAAACGAAGCGCAACACAACAATTTTGTCAAACATCAATGAAAATAAATTTTCAAGAAAAAAAAAATTAAATTTAATTGTTGTGCCAAATTTAATGACCATGGGACCCAAGAAAATTTTTAACTTAGTGAATTTTTTACCTTTCGAGTAATATTATTCAGTAATCAAGGTATTCTAGGTATTTCATTTTACGAACAACAACTATATTCCCCATTTATTGTTTTGCTTAGTATAAATACGAATCTACTTTTCTTTTCTTTTCTGTTTTTTTTTTTAGTTTTTTTATTTTATCAAAACAGTATTTGTGTTTCACAAAATACGACATTACATTCTTCAATGCACTAAGATTATTATATTTATGAATATTGAGCCAAACAAAATTCTTAAGTAAAAAAAAAAAAAAAAAAAGCACAACTATAGACAAACATCTAAAAGACCCCTTAGTTTGGTCATATATATTTTATGGTACCTTAGAGAATTATTAATTCATATACATTTGGTGGGACCTATAGGATATTTAGAATATAATATTTAATATATTTACCGAATTATTAGCTTATATTATATTGATCCCAAATCGGAACCAATAACAAATATTATTTAACTGAAATCATGATTGGGGATTAATCGAGGTTTAACTGTAGTTTTTAATCATTACGCTAGAGTAAAATGGTTAAAAATGGTTAAATTGAGTTTAGAGGTGGAAATTCGGGCTGTCCGGCCCGAGCCCGATGGGCTATTTTAAAAATTCGGGCTGGGCCGAGCCGGCCCATTTAAAATACGGACCGGGCTGGCCGGCCCGAATTTTTGAAATGTAAGTCCAGCCCGCTGGCTTAGAGTAGGCCGTGAGTGGGCCGGGCCAGCCGGCCCAATTTTTTATATTTTTATGTAATTTTATTTTTTATTTGTAATTTTTGAATAAATTTGCATATTTTTGATAATTTAATAATTTATCTTAATATTTTATCGTAGATAAAAAATAAAAAATTTTATACTTTGTTAAAAAAATTTTATTATACTATTTCTATTAATTTATATATATATTTATATTATAATTGCTTAGTTAGTATTTAATAATTATAATATTAGTGAGTTAGCTAACTTAATATTACAATTAAACTTTTAATTTTAGTTGTTTAAGATTATAATTAAACTTTTATTTTTTTAATTTTTATTTTATTTTATATATATATAATTTTTTAATTAATTTTTTTATTTTTTTAAATAACGAGAGGGCTGGGACGGGCCGGGCCGGCCATCGGACTTAAATATTCGGGCCGGGCCGGGCCGTCGGCCTAAAAGGAGAGCCCGGCCCGGCCCTTACTATAGGTCCGGGCTTTTACCGGCACATAAAATGCGGGCCAGGCCGGGCCGGGCTATCGACCGGGCCTAAATTATGGGCCACAAGCCGTCCCGTTTGGCTCGGCCCAAATTCCCACCTTTACTTGAGTTCAAGTGGTCCAACTTCACCGTAATTTTACCTGAGTTTTAAAATGGTTTCATTATTATTATCTTCTCCTCATGTGCCTTTTTCATTTTGTAAAACACAAAATTCAAAATTGGATTTACCAATTGCTTCTCATGGGTTTTGTCATTGTTTTCCATGATGGCTTTAGGGCCGATCCGAAGAACTATCACTTAATTTATACCACATTTTAAAAAATAAACCAGATTTTGTAGCTGTTAGAAGAAATTACTGACAAAATGTCGTATTTTAGGGCAGTACTGGACACTTTTACATCCCTGAATTATTCTCGATTTCGTAATTAGTTGCGTCCCATTTTTTTTTTTTTTTTTTAAATTATATCTGAACTTAAAATTTCATGTAAAGACAGAGGCTGAAATTTCATATAATGATAAAAGCACGTTA
The DNA here is from genome assembly GCA_025413485.1 of Ficus microcarpa. Taxonomy (NCBI): domain Eukaryota; kingdom Viridiplantae; phylum Streptophyta; class Magnoliopsida; order Rosales; family Moraceae; genus Ficus; species Ficus microcarpa. The sequence goes on along the minus strand of CM046377.1, from coordinate 46,837,129 downwards.
TGTCACATGTCTCAAAGTGTTTCTTTTTCAAGTTTTAATTCTCTTCATCCAATCATGGTTAGGTATTCTATTATTACTTTATACATCGCTCAAAGTGTGTAATAATGGCCTAATGCTTGAGTACTATAGCCGGCGAATGAGTCCTTCAACTACTATAGCCGCTGAAGCGGAATCTGGTGGATTCTTGCCACACGAAAATTCTGAACAATTCAAGTAAGGAACTTGATTTTTTTTATTTATTTATTTATTTATTTATTTTTTAATGACTGTAAGTATTATTATTATGAGCACCCATTTTCACTAAAACATGCTAGAGCTATCAATACTAGTGTTAGCTGTGGGACGTACAGACACAATTTATTATCTATTAGTTGTGGTACTCAACACAAATGGCTAAGAATTTTTCTAGTCTAAATAGCTATTGGATTTTTATATGGACCGCGTTATGGATTGGTTCCTCATCATAAAACGCCTCTCTCTCTCTCTCTCTATACAGCTGGACCATGGAGACTTTTCACTTAATCCGCTTTTCAATTGTCGAACTTGTAGTAGAGCTCTCAAACTGTAGTTTTGTTTCTGCTATCTTGTAGTTTCCTCAACAAAGCTTTGATTGCCCAAAATCACGAACATCGATGGGTTTGTAGTGTGGCTGATGTTGAAGAAGCCAAGGCTGTACTTAGACTTGTCCCAATATGGGCGACATGTTTGGTATTTGCTATTGTGTTTGCACAGCCCTCCACATTATTCGTAAAGCAAGGGGCCACCATGGAGAGGACGATTTTCTCAGGCTTCAAAATACCTGCTGCGTAGCTTCGATGCATAATTGGCCTTGTCATTCTTACCTTCATCCCTATCTATGATCGCATTTTTGTTCCGATCGCAAGAGCTTCAACCCAAAAGCCATCTGGTATAACACTGCCACAAAGGATGAGAACCGGAATTTTCTTATGGATCTTCATATTGATAATTGCAGCTCTAGTTGAGATTAAACGACTCAAAACTGCCAAAGAATACAACCTTGTTGACAGGCCAAGTTCAACGATTCCAATGTCTATTTGGTGGTTGGTTCCTCAGTACCTCCTGTTGGGAATAGCAGATGTTTTTACTGTTGTCGGTCTGCAAGAGATCTTCTTGAGCAGCTTTCTTGTCATGGTCATTGATAAAGCAACGGGTGGGAATGGTCGGGACAGCTGGTTTTCGAGTAATCTAAACCGTGCTCATCTTGATTACTTCTATTGGCTACTTGCCGGACTTAGTGCGATTGGATTTGTTGCATACTTGTATTTTGCAAGATCATACATTTTTAATAGAAGAGGTACACACTAGTAGCTCTGTTCTATCATTGCAGTTTGCAAGCAGTAAGGAATTGTCATGTAGAAATCTTTTAGTCCAGACATGTATTGATGTGAAAACATACACAATCCTGATAAATCCCCCCTACTTCTTTTTCTTTATTTACTTGATTTTGTGTTCTCTCGATACAAACTTACGCGATTAAAATTTATATAAAAATAACACGAGTTCTATAATTTATGACAGGTCGTATTCAGGTAGATATTTTCCGATGTGTTTAATAAATGAGTTGTGTTTAGATTAATGTTTTTAACACCATTCACAAATTGGCTAACACAAACGTAATCTCTTAAAACGATTGCTTAACACATTTAGAATGCATTTATCAAACGATACCTCCTTCCTTTATTTCCTTTTTTAGTTGGTAAGATTTTTTAATACTAAGAAGAATATGGTGGTTATAGATGTAATTTAATAGTAATTTTATATCTGATGTTGAGGCCACCACCCGCTCCGAGTACGTGCTTGGATCCCGGGGAACAAGCGCCTGACCGGCGGTGCTCTCATTCCCGAGTACCTCCGGTCACATCACAAAGCCCGGCAAAGGTACCCGAAAACCACCAAGGGGACCCGCGACCGACCACTAGCTTTCGCCCGAGTACACGTGCCGACCGATGCCGACCATACCCTACACGCGCTGACCGCCCATCTCCGACCGTCGACAACCCGAGCATAGCCGACCACTCCCTCGGGGTACTGGGGGCTCGCTTCCTATTGCTCGGGAACATCCTTGTGCTCGGGGCACCTGGGCACCCGCCTCGCATCCGTGCGCCGCCACTCCACGAGGAAGTACACCCCATAACTTCAGGGGGTCAAATCACGGCCTACCGCCACCTGCCACCACTATCTCCCGAATTTCCGCCGTCTGAACCGGCTGGAACCATCCCTGCCGCCACCTGCTACAACCACCCCGGTGTCCTTAGCGCAGGGCAGATACCACGCGGCGCCACCAGATTGGCCCACGACCTGCGGGCACCATGCCCCTACTTACCCGCCGGGCGCCGTAGGGAGCCGACCCGATCGGGTCGCCCCGAGCACCCAGGCCCGCGGGAAACGCCTATAAATAGAGGACCTTTCCTCCATCCCAGGTACGGACATTCTTTCCTTGCCAAAACTCTGCCTCTCCCTTCGCTCAACAGACCCAAGTTCTGACTTAAGGATCGGAGTGCCCACGGCAGACACCCCAGACTCTGCTCAGCAGCTTCGGCCTCAGACTCGGCCTTCCTCTTCTCGGACCGCGCCTTCACAGCTTCTGTCTCAGCGGACCGAAGCTTGGCTTCCATGGCGTTGGCATACCCGCGAGAGGCCGAGTTCGCCGTGAAGGCCAGGCTGACCGCCTACGCAAAAACTTCAGTGAGACAAGAAAAGGATGGAGAAATGAGAGTTCGCGAACAGGATACACTTACCTCCACCAGCCTCTGAACAACACCATCAGTGGCCTCGATCGGGTCCGAGCACTTGGCCGACTCGGCCACCTGATCGGTCAGACGCTCGTCGAACTTCCGGAGGAGCGCCATCTGCACCGTGCTCCTCTGAGGAGCCTCGACCGCGGCTGGAGGACGGTCCTCCCGAGCCCTGTGCTCGTCTCGCCTTGCCCGGGCCTGATTCTCCTCCCTGGGCTCGTCCCGTCTCGCCCGGGAAGATACGGTTTGGGCCTGATGCTCCTCCCTGGGCCGAGCCGAGCGGCTCTCACGGACCGCCGACCCGGAACGCTGCTGGCTAGGCAACGCCGCGACAATGGCCCGACTATCTGATGTGGGCTGGGCGGAACGAGCGCTCGGAGCCTCGTCGGAACGCCGAGCGCTTGATGAATCATCCCGCGAGCGATGGCCGCTCGGCGCGCTTTGAGAGGACCTGCCCACCGGGGCCCCTTGAGAAGATCGGCTAACCGGGTCCCCCTGGGAGGACCTGCTGACCGGGGCCCCCTGACTAGGGACCGCAGACGAACCCTTCCCCTTTCCGCTACTGCCGGTCTTGAGCCGCTGTATCCGGGCAGCGCGCTCCTCGTTGCTCGGGCGCTTGGTTCCTCTCCTCTCCCGATCAGCCATGGGTTCTGCAATCACAAAAACCGAGTTAGTAACATACGGCTTACCCGAGAACGATTGACCTTAAAAAAGACGACCTTCGATCCGAATACCCCGCGCCGAGTATAGCTGCCTGACCACTAGGTCCATGTCCTCATCGGCGACCCTCGGGCCCCAGCTCCCGGGGGAGGAGCCACCCGACGACGGACCAGGGACCAAGGCCACTGGCACCCCCCGCGGGATCTCAGACCGATCCGAGCACTCCGCCGTGTCCGGGACGACGACCGTTCGCGCCCTATAATGCACGGCCGGGACGGGCATCCGCGACGCAACGGTCACTTCTCTCGCGGGTTGGTCATCCGGATCGCCCGAGGATGAAGATCCAACCCAGCCGCACCTCGCGAGATTTTCCGAGGAGAGGAGCCCTTGGTGATTCCTCTCCGGGTCAGACAACTCTCGAAGGCTGTCCACCCTGCTGGCGTTCTCGCCAATGTTTGGAGATCGCGCCCACACGTACCCGTTCCTGAACGTAACGGACACCTTCTCGTTCCCAGGGAGCTCCCGCCGTGACAACTGCCCGTGCAGCCACCTCCCCCCTGCGTAAAACCACAGGTGTTTGAATTGCTTGTCGGAGTCTGGGCACCCGGTGATGAACGTCCCCTTGTGTCCTTGAAAATAGTACGATCCAAGGGAGGACGGAGCTGACTTCATCCGGTACAAGTTCTGGAATACTCGGAAAGGCATCTCCACGCCGAATGTCTTCCTCCACAGCACATAACATCCGACCAGGATGCGGTAGACGTTCGCGTTCAACTGCATCGGGGCCACATTGAGCCGAGTAAGCGCTCGCCGTAAAAAAGGGTGGAAAGGTAGGCGGAGCCCGGCCCTAAAGAACTCGGCCGACAGCGTTATGTATCCGCGAGGGGGCCGGGACGGGAGGTCACCCTGACCGGGCACCACCAACCGCACGGACTCCGGGATGCCGAACTCCTCCCGGAGCGCTTGGAGATAGCTCAGGGTGACCGCCGTGGTGAAGTAATCCACCGTGTAGATGGGAAGGTTACCCGCCAGCTGCTCGGCTTCCCAGTCACCCATCTTGTAGACGCGCAGGCTGTTCACGCGCATCGGGCGGGTAGACTCTCTCTGCCTTCCAAAGGTCTCCCCAACAGGGGCCGTGCTCGTCGAACTCTCCGAGCCCTCCCGACCGGATGTGCTCGCCTCTCCAGCGGACCTCTCGGGCACCTCCTCAACCTCGGTCGGTCGCTCGGCCGGTTGAACCCGCGGGCTGGGAATGTCCGACAACCCGGATAAATTCCCGGGCAGACTCGAGCTGGTGCTCGAGCTGCTACTCGAATCCCCGGTCACATCAACGTCCCCGGACAAGTTCTCGTTCTCGGAATCTGAAACACTGCTCATGATAACTCTTTACCTTCTCGTAACTGCTCCGGTTGATCGCAAGGCTTCTTGTCCACTCCAATGCTCGGAATTCCTCGGCAGCTCTCGGATTCTTCAGGCGTTTGATAGGAAATGAGGAGTGAAGCCTCTTATTTATAGGAGCCGCTTTAGCGGGAAAAGCGGACACCAATTTCGAAACGACGTTTCGGTTTCCCGCCAATCCCGCTACTTCAGCATTAATGCCCCAAGAGTGCCGTTCGACCTCCCAGCCAACCCGGAATCGACACGTGGAACATGCCACGTCAGCTGGTTGAACCACGTCACCTCAGCTTGTTGCCACGTCATCCCTATACCCGGTATCACCGAGCACTACCGAAGGGGCGACCACATCCTCGCGCCCGGCAAAGACATCTTAAGCGGACCGGTCCCACTATTCGTCGCGGGAGGCTAACAGATCCAGGTAGCACCTCTGGCCGTACCCGCCCAGAGATGCTAGGGGGGCTTATGTTGAGGCCACCACCCGCTCCGAGTACGTGCTTGGATCCCGGGGAACAAGCGCCTGACCGGCGGTGCTCTCATTCCCGAGTACCTCCGGTCACATCACAAAGCCCGGCAAAGGTACCCGAAAACCACCAAGGGGACCCGCGACCGACCACTAGCTTGCGCCCGAGTACACGTGCCGACCGATGCCGACCATACCCTACACGCGCTGACCGCCCATCTCCGACCGCCGACAACCCGAGCATAGCCGACCACTCCCTCAGGGTACTGGGGGCTCGCTTCCTGTTGCTCGGGAACATCCTTGTGCTCGGGGCACCTGGGCACCCACCTCGCATCCGTGCGCCGCCACTCCACGAGGAAGTACACCCCATAACTTCAAGGGGTCAAATCACGGCCTACCGCCACCTGCCACCACTATCTCCCGAATTTCCGCCGTCTGAACCGGCTGGAACCATCCCTGCCGCCACCTGCTACAACCACCCCGGTGTCCTTGGCGCAGGGCAGATACCACGTGGCGCCACCAGATTGGCCCACGACCTGCGGGCACCATGCCCCTACTTACCCGCCGGGCGCCGTAGGGAGCCGACCCGATCGGGTCGCCCCGAACACCCAGGCTCGCGGGAAACGCCTATAAATAGAGGACCTTTCCTCCATCCCAGGTACGGACATTCTTTCCTTGCCAAAACTCTGCCTCTCCCTTCGCTCAACAGACCCAAGTTCTGACTTAAGCATCGGAGTGCCCACGGCAGACACCCCACCGGTGTCCCCGTCACTTCTAGGTGCTTCCTCCTTGTCTTGCAGGAGTACGAGAGCATGAGCAGAGCACACGGGCGAGGACGGTCGGAACAGCCGACCACATTGGGTGTTGGTGCCGGAGACATTTTTGGCATCAACATCTGATTCTATTAAAAAAGTAAAGAATTTAAATCCTCACTTCAAGTTCAAAAATAATAAGAAGAACATGAAAAATCTTTTAAATTCCTGGCGATTCGCTAAGAAACCACAAGAAATTAAGTAGAAACATCTTGCGGATTCGCGTAAAATACTGAGAATTTGGAAAGAATCATAATATAGTTTTCTCA
>CM046377.1:46805674-46830674 GCA_025413485.1 Ficus microcarpa | reverse complement strand
AATAATTTTCAACTTGTAAATGCAATATAAAATAACAGAACGCTGGGAGTCTATTTTTACTGAAAAGAGGGGCGACAAAAACAGAATAAAACCCAAACAAAATAATACGAATTAATATTATATTCCAGTGAATATTTAAAAACAATATAGTAATTAAATCTTATGGATTTCTGTAGATCTTCCCTTTTTACATTTTGTTCCCACATTAAACCGACAAAAGCAAATCATTAGTTTCCACAAAAAAAAAAAAAAAAATCATTATGCTTTTTTTTTTTTAGCATTGCGTATCTTTATAATTATTTAACTAGGAATATTTATTTTGAAAACGATAGAATACAATTAAAAATTAACATTTTTGAAAACCAATTCGATTTTTAACTATTATACCTTTATTAGATCATTTAAACTAAATTGTTATATTTTTTTAATTTGAAATAATTTTATAGTGAAAATTGAACCTAATCTTTTTAGACGATTCAAAGTAATATATCATCAATAAAGTATTTTTTTTTATACCCTAATAAATTTAATATAAAATATCATTTACATATGTCACATAGCTCGTTTGAATACCGACCTGCATATGTCACCTATATTTATATGCCATGCCACGAAAAGAGAAAATACTTTGGTGTAATATATAAACGACTTAAAGACTTAAACAATGCATTGGATACGTGTTAGACCCTCTTATTTGAGCTAAGAAATTAGGCCTGGAGCCCCACTCAATTGATGGCGCTGGCATGGCACAAGTTAGGACTTGGCATGAGAGAAAGGCAAAAAGGGCTAACGGCATGGGGGCATGGCCATGTAGCAGTCTTTGGTGCGGCACAAAGGTGTGGGTGGCAGCGCGTACAAAAGTCCTTGAGCAGGGAGACTTCGGCTATGTTAAGCCCAAACGTCAGGGTTATGTGCATCAAGAGCCAGTCTATTAATTGTTCTAGTGCAGGTGTAACATAAAGGATAAAGTTTTTAAGAGGATTTATGTAATGATCATTAATTTTTGGTGGAGACAAAATCAGAAAACTATAAAGCTTTTAAAGATAAAATTGAAAAAAGAAAATAAATCACTAGAGGTGTAAACCCCCACCCGGTCATAGTAGCATTGCCCTACATGTGGGCTGCCGACAAGCAAAGCAAAATGGTTAGCACATAGGTGGTGTGTACGAGGGTAGCGCTGGGAGAAGTCTCAGTATAGGCACTAGTGGAGCAATGTAGTGCACACGGTTCGGGCAAAATGGCGAGATTTGTAGGCTTGTTGTGGCATGATCAGCAGCTACAATGGCTAGCTGCTGATGAGGCGCCGCCAAGTGATCACATTCGTTTGAGTGGCTTCGCTCCTTATAGAAGCGACATGAAACACTTGCGCGTGAGTAACATGGATGATTGATGAGCGTGGGTGCATGCACATGAAAGATGCATGGTAGTTGTGATAGTGGGCCGTACAGCGTGGACGCATGACGCCATCCCACCAGAATAATAGGTTAATGTACTTGATTTATAATTTAAAAGTCCCTAAATAACTGTTCGATAATAAAAGATATAGGGGTGCGGAGACAGTCAGGACGCACAAATGGCACAGTTGGCCACAAAACTCAGAACAGATAACGAACAAGTCAATATAGTCGTTAGTGGGTGGTAGCGAGCATGTAGGAGTGCATATGGATATGGGCCAAGTGGCACACTTAGATGTGCCCCATGACGCCCACTCCTTTAAACATGGTTGTAAAAAGGTCTAGTGACTGGGAGGGCTTTGGATCTTGATTAAGAATGGACTTAGTGCATGTGAAGGCACGCACTTTGTGGGTTTTGTAATGGCCTAGAGTAGGACACTTGACAGTGGGCTGGTCAACAACTTAATTATTGTAGGCTATATATAAGACAAGGTCTGAGACACAAGGCACATTGGTCGAGAGTGCATGTTGTGGCTAGTTAAGTTGTGCTTCGGATTCGTTGGAAACTTTCAACTTGCGAAGGGTATAAATGTAAATAAATAAATAAATAAATAATTATTCTAAAATAATTATTCAATAACAGAAATTCGAAGTTTTAACAGTTACAAGAATAATGCAATTGCAATGGTAAAGTAGGCTGCAATATTTTGGACCGATGAGTAATAAACGTGACCATTTAGAATGGTGAAGGTGATGATTGAATCTTCTCAAGGTTGTACGAGAGTAATTATTATACTTTTCTAAGTGTTGTTCACTCTATTGGACTTGTGGTGTCTGCAGTAATTATGGTGTGTTGAAATTCTCTAGCAAGAGAATCTTGTACAAAGTTTGGCAAACTTTTGCAAGGTTGGACAACTTGAGTGAAGAGAAAAGCAACCTTGTTCAAAGTACACATTAAGCAGCTTTGTTCAAAATGAAACGTTGGACAAGAAACAAGAAACAAATGGCAACACATTCCTTAAAAAAATAATCAGAATATTATGAAAAGGGTAAATGTGGAACAAAAAAGTACGAAATTCAAACTTTGTTCGAATTTATAAATAAGTTTGAAAGTGTTTATTTTTTAAAAAGGATGTTTAAAAGTGATAATTTTGCGTAAATACTTCCTCAAAAGAAAATGAATTGGAAAACTGTCATGTAACTATCACATGGAGGTGATTGCAAAATAATTCTTCTTTTTGAACCATTTTTTTAAAAAATTAAAATCAAAACTCAAAACTCAAAAATTAGGTAAAAACAGATTCAAATATTTGATTATCTTGATCAATATTTGAGATTCAAATATTTGGAACTACGTCTTCGAGATTCTCGGGCGCCGGTACTGCTACGAGCGTATCTAGTCACACCACTCGGACTGTCGGCTACCTATGAATAGAGTATAAGATTTTCCATAGTGTGCTAGCTTAATTATGATGAGATAGAATTGGTTATTATAGTTTTTCACTTTCTAATTTTTTTATTTTTTACGAAAGGGACTTGTTTTGGGAATTAAGAAATCTCTGATTTCATTCTCTCTTGAGAACTTATATTACATCTTTCTGCTATATATATAATATATATATATATATATGCAGAGTTAACAAAAAGAAAGTTTGTTACAAAACTTAACTTACAAAACCAACAAACTAACGGAAACCACATCTTGGATGTATCAGCAAATAACCAACTACGCTAATTGATCATAAAACTCACCCTCAAGATAGACAGTGAATGTTTTTCACAACCATCTTGGATAAATGAGATTGCAAAAGAGTATATGACAAAGGCTTTGTGAAGATATCAGCAAGTTGAAGGTATAAACGAATTGGCATGAGTTTGATTGAACCTTCATAGACTTTATCACGAACAAAATGGTAGTCGATTTCAAAATGTTTAGTCCTCTCATGGAATGTGGGATTAGAAGCAATGTGCATCGCAGCTTGATTATCACAAAAAAGAAGCATAGGTGATGAAACATGAACAGAAAAATATTTCAACAGTTGCTTTAACAAAGCCAATTCACTAGTGGCTCCTGCCATAGCACGATATTCTACCCTCAGCAGAGGATCTAGAAATGGCAGTCTGACATTTTGCCTTCCATGAGACCAATGAGTCACCCAAGAACACACAGTAACCTATAACAAAACGTCTAGAATCCAGACAAGAACCCCAGTCTGTATCAGAAAAGGCATTGAGCTTCAGCAAAGAAGAAGAAGAGAAGAATAAGCCCTGAGTAGGATTGGACTTGATATGCCGAAAGAGATGATGAGTAGCATATAGATGAGATGTTTGAGGTTGAGCAAGAAATTGACTCATTATGAACAACGAATGTGATGTCTGGCCGTGAGAGATTAAGATACAACAATCGACCAATGAGTCAATGATATTGAAAGACCTCTTCCAAGACTATACCCTCATTCGCTGATAAATGAACCCGAGGATCCATAGGTACGGAAGTAGGCTTGCAAGCAAGAAATCCTGCGCCCTCGAGGAGCTATAATGCATATTGGCGTTGAGAAAGTACTATGCCTTTAGTAGACCTAGCGATCTCTAGGCCAAGAAATTACTTAAGTGAGCCCAAATCCTTGAGTTTAAACTGGCTATGAAGAAATTGTTTCAAGGATTCTATAACTTGTTTGGAGGGACCAATAATGATGATATCATCAACGTACACAAGCAACACAACAAATGAAGAACCTGATTCCTTGGTAAATAATGAGTAGTCTGCTTTGGACTGGTGAAACCCAAACTGAAGGAGTGAATAGGAAAACTTCAAGTACAATTGTTTAAGTCCATAAATGGACTTATGGAGTTTGCAAACCAATTTTCCGTTTGTAGAATTGTGCTCCCCCTGAACGTGATATTCTAAAGGAATGTCCATATAAACTTCTTCAAAAAAATCACCATTAAGGAATGCATTAGTGACATCAAGTTATACCAAATCCCATTGCTGACATGCTGCAAGTGCCAATAGAATTTTAACTGTCACAAGCTTAGCCACAGGAGAGAAAGTTTCAACAAAATCCACTCCCTCCTGTTGAGTATACCCTTTAGCGACCAAGCGTGCTTTATGCCTTGCAACCGAGCCATCAAAATTGTACTTGATTCGGAAGATCCAACGACAACCTATAGTATGTTTTCCTGGTGGCAAATGAACTATAGACTAGGTGTGATTTAGATCCATGGTGTCAAGTTCGGTCTTCATAACTTCACGCCATTGTGGGAATTTAACTGCTTGATGGAAGAACTACGGCTCAAATTGAGATGAAACACTCAACACGAAATGTTTGTAAGTAGGAGACAGCTGATCATACGCCAAATACTTGGATATAAGATATAAGACCGAATGTGGGTAAATAATTTTCGTGGTATCCATGGTATGAGCTGCCAAGTTATAGTGAAAGTCTTTCAAGTAGGATGGTGGCCTAGTCTGCCTGGTAAAGCGATAACAAGGCACAACATCAAGATTAATAGCTTGTGTATGAGGAACATCAGTTAGTGTCATCATAGGCTGTGACAAATCAAGAACTTCTAGAGAAGGATAAGGCAAAACTAGATCCAAAAAAGGATCTATCAATGCACCATAAGAATTCACCAAGTGAAAAGGAAAATAATCCTCGTAGTAAACTACATCTCGGGAAATGAAAATCTGCTTATTGTGGATATCATACAGCCTATAAGCTTTCATGCCAGGGGGATAACCAAGAAACACGCACACTCGAGCTCAAGGTTGAAACTTTGTTCGATGTGCGGAAAGAGTTGATGCAAAAGCCAAGGAACCAAAGACCCGTAGATGAGAATAATCAACCTTCTTGTGAAAGAGTAGTTCATAAGGAGACTTACGTAAAAGCACATGAGAATGAGTTCTATTGATTAAAAACACTGCAGTAAGAACACAATTTGTCCATAATTGCAGGGGAACCCATGATTGGAAATAAAGAGCACGAGCGACATTCAACAAATGTTGATGTTTTCTTTCAATCACTGAATTTTGTTGCGGCCTATCTACACAAGAAATCTGGTGAAGAATTCCTTTATCATTGAAGAATTTAGTGAATGCTAACTCTTTTGCATTGTCTGACCTAAACTCTTTAATTTTCTTGTTGAATTGAGTGAGCACAAGATTAAAGAACTTAGGAATGACCACAGCAACACAGACTTATGTTTAGGTAAAAAAAAAAAAAAAAAAACCAAGTAAATCTCATACTATCATCAACCAATGTGAGAAAATAATGCGGACCAGAGTAAGATGGCAAATTGTAAGGTCCCCAAATGTCACAATGTATAAGATCAAATGGAAATGTGACATATTATTGTGAGAAACAAAGGATAATTTTCTCTGTTTTTCCAATGGACAAATGTAACAAGGGAAATGAAGAGTAAAACTGGACATGTTACAATCCAATTGGTCTTTCAACAAATCTAAGCACTTATGAGACAAATGACCCAACATATTATGCCAAGTTTGTATGGAAACTTTATTAGCATATGTTATAGAATGAGATTTTAACAAATCAAGTTCAGTATTGCTTGAGTCAAGAACATATAAGCCTTCAAGCGTTTTACCCCAACCAATCATCCTCTTGATGGGTATTTCCTGAATAAGGAAGTGATCAAGAAAAAATTAATTGCAATCTTAGAGGCATTAGTAAGAGCACTCACAGAAAGCAAATTAAAATCAAATTGTGGCACAAATAGAACATCCCGTAGTACCAACTCCAAAGTGATCTTTATATCACCACCAAGACTTACTGGGATGGAAGTTCGATTAGGGAGGTTCACCATAGACATGGGAATGGGTCTCAAAAATTCAAAGACATTAGCATTAGAGCATATATGTTTGGATGCTCCAGAGTAAACTACCCATATCTATGGAGAGGACAAAACCTTAGCCACTGAAACAGATAAACAAGTACCTGTGACATATGAAGATGAGGGAATTTTTGTAGAATCATGCTGTTTGGTGAAATTGGACAAATGAGTTGATAGCAAATTCATTAATTATTGATACTGAGCAGAGCTCAGATTCTAGAGAAATGTTCTCATAGTTCCATTATCACAATTAGCATTGTCACTAGTGAAATTCTGAGTACTGACTTGATTTGCTATAGCATTTAAATTGTTAAAAGGCTGGTTTTTGTTTTTCTGACGAAACCCTGGGGGTAGCCATGAATTTTGTAACATTTTTCAACAGTGTGACCATGATAGCGCAATGAGTACAAATGGCCGCTCTTTCTTCTGATTTTTGTTTTCAGGATGAGTATTAGGACCAGTATCGAATCATGAAGCAGCCTCACGCTTACAACGAAAGCCATTGTATTGTTTGAATCATTAACTAAAGCAGCTTGAGAACCTATCTTCCTCTGACGTTCCTCCTGGGAAATTAGCGAGAAAACCTTGTTGATTGGCAATAATGGATCCATGAGAAGTAGCTGGCCACCAACTTGAACAAACGAATCATTGAGTCCCATAAGGAATGACATAATGTATTCCATTTGGTAGTGAGAATTAAGGCCTTTAACACCTTCACAAGTACATTTGCCACACATACATACTGGCCTGAAATTGCTTAGCTCGTCCCATAAAGCTTTCAGTTTAGTGAAGTAAACACTAACTGAAAGTTGATCCTGAGTCAGGTTAATCAAATCGCATCGCAATTGAAAGATACGAGGACTGTTGCTCTGTTGAAAATGATCTTTAAGATCGAGCCAAATCTCAGCAGCAGATTTGAAGAAAATGATGCTGGCTGAGATTTCCTTGGAGACGGAGTTTAAAATCCAAGAGATCACAACATTATTGTTTCTGATCCATGAATTAAGTAGGGGCAAGTTAGTACCATCAGGTTTCATAATGGACCCATCGATAAACCCTAATTTGTTATTCACGGAAATAGCAATCATCATAGCCTAACTCCAGGAAGCGTAGTTGTCACCAATCAGAGGTTGAAAAACCAGAGACAAACCTGGACTATCAGTATGATGAAGATGATACGACTGGACGGATCATCAATGGCAGATTTGCCATTTCACGAAAGAACTGAACCATAAGCTGGAGAATCCATGAAAACTGACTAGCTAATGGAGGGCAATCAAGAACAGAGATGATCGCGAAAGTGAAAAGCAGATCAGGATGAACCAGGGATGATAAGAGAACTCAACTAGAGATCATGTAGAACTTATCTATGCTCTGATACCATTTTACGAAAGGGACTTGTTTTGGGAATTAAGAAATCTCTGATTTCATTCTCTCTTGAAAACTTATATTACATCTTCTGCTATATATTTATATATGCAGAGTTAACAAAAAGAAAGTTTGTTACAAAACTTATCTTACAAAACCAACAATCTAACAGAAACCACATCTTGGACATATAACCACCTAGCTAGGCTGATTGATCATAAAATTATTTGAAGTAACAACAATAATTTAAAAAAAAAAATTGACGGTGGTGGTAATCAACGGATGTAGACATTCCATTTAGACTGTCACTTTTTAAGTACCTTTTCATCATTTATCGATCCCACTAATTAAAGTAATAAAGACAAACCAAAAAAAAGAATTCAACGCACACAGAAGAAGGGGAAAAACAAAAGGACACCCTAAAAACAAGTAGGGCAAAAAGAAATTGAACATCCCAAAAACCAAGAACTAAGAACGAAACAAAACCTACAATGTCTGGAATAAGTCTGTCTCAAAATCTATATATAGAGAGATATATATATATATATATATCTATACGTCTTCTATGCATTTGGTTCGGCATTCTTCCCAATAGCCTGGCCAACACCAGGGCTCTGGCCGGATGCTGTGGGACGGAAACCATCATTGTATCCTGTAACGAAATATTGGTGGCCTTTTGGGCTGCTATTTACAGCCTGTCCCACAAGTTTATTATTCTCATTTGCAAAAGAAGGTCCACCTCCGCGGCTTTTACCTGGTCTTGTGGGTGCAGGTCGAAGAGCGTTTGTTGAATAATATTTGCCGCCGGAGATTGGTCTCGGTGGTGTTGTAGGTGCAGGTCGAAAAGCGTTTGTCGAATCACCGGAGATCGGTCTTGATGGTGAGTCGATATTATCGAAGCGTTCTTCTTTATTCATTTGCTGCAATGGCCTTGCCTGGACGAAAAGAACTTGATGACATGCAAATAACATAAGATATGCAAAAGCACATTTCCAAACGAGTAGTTGGGCACTATTCATGATAAGAAATGGGGAAGAAATTTGGGCTAGAACAAAAATAATTAATCACGTTCAAAGATGAAAATTATTTGCTGTTATACAACACCACGATAAGAGAGAAAGGAAAAAATAGACGATGATGAAGAAAATACAAGGTTTGGTGACGAAAGATTTTCGTGATCACACGATATTTATAATGTAACCAAAGCTTACCATATTATGATCCTAACCGCTGATTACTCCATAAACAAATAAAGTATGTTGACAGCACCGATTTCAACCTTGGACGGTTTGTAGGTAATAAACTTTTGGTGGGCCCTCTAATCACACCAATATACATATGCTCTCTTATGATTAGGAAGATCCTCCTTGCTAGATTCATGTTAGTGTGCACTTTTTCTAAATTAGTTTCTTTAATTTGTTGGTAGTTTTTCCTCTATTTACATATTTATTTATATATTAATAAATATATAAATGATAAATATTAGGAATACCAATTCTAATCCTAATTTTTAAG
Organism: Ficus microcarpa; assembly: GCA_025413485.1. Taxonomy (NCBI): domain Eukaryota; kingdom Viridiplantae; phylum Streptophyta; class Magnoliopsida; order Rosales; family Moraceae; genus Ficus; species Ficus microcarpa. The sequence goes on along the minus strand of CM046377.1, from coordinate 46,821,546 downwards.
CACTAACCTATGTGGTATGAGTTGTCATTTTTTTATTAGTAAATGTTTAAAATATTACCCCATCAATTGATTGCAATTACTAATAAAAATATGACATATGAGTTGGTACGCAAGAAGTTAGGATTGGAGTTGATGTTCTAACATTACTCTATATATATATATATATATATATATATATATGCGTGAAACAACTTGATCACTCTTAGCAATACTCAAGCCATTCAAGCTTGAAAAACTAGCCGAAAACTATAGTGACCTTTCATGGTGGCCAAAGTGTGATAATTAAGGGTTCGTTTGGTTCTCCATTTATCTCCAACTAAACTGTACTTTTCTTACTGGATTGATGTCTTTTTCTGAAAAGTCAACAAAAATTATAACTTATTTTTGAAAAATCAATCAACTCTAACTGAAAAATTTCAACTCCAACCGACGATTAAATGCAAACTAATTTTTAAATGGTAGTTGATAATGGCGGTTACTAAGAAATAATTAATGTGCCTTTTCACAGATAGAAAGGGTTTGCTTGCTACCTCTACCTCTATATAAATATCAATAGATTTTCATTTTTCATTTTTCTGGATTTTTTTTCCTACTTCTACTGTCATCAATACTCTTCCTCCCCTCTGAACACAACGCAAGATGAAAATATTTTTGTTATAATTTAACAACATTGGGAAATTTTTTTTACCAAAAAATTAACTTTGGGAAATTTTTCCTCTCTGAGAAGAAAGAGAAATTTTCACAAATAAATTAAAGAGAACATAGCAATCTCATCGGCATAGGCAGACTCAGCACATGGGGTTACATAGAAAAGGTAGCCCTATAAGCTTGATCGACAAAGAAACACAAGAGGGCTCCCACTTGCAGGGAATTAAAAGCAGCTAGTATCCATCATGAGAATCTTTCGAGGATTTGGGAGGGCATTTTTATATTTTAAAGTTTCTACGTTATGATTAATTATAAGAAATGTTCTTTCAAGTACGAATTAAAAAAAGTAGCCCTATAGACACATAAATATCTCTCAACAGAATCCTCTGGGGCAAGTACGACCTGCGCAATTTCGAAAAGCTTGATTGACAAAGAAACACAAGAGGGCTCCCACTTGCGGGGCAAAAGCAGCTATTATTCATCACGAGAATCTTTCAAAAAGATCTGGAAGGATTTTGGGAGGTGATTTTATGTTTGGGAGTATTATGGAAGGAACTCTTTGTTCATTATAGGCAAGAATTGTTATTTTAGCTGTTTAATTATTATTATTATTATTATTATTACTATTATTATTTGGTTAGGCTAGCTCTGTTACATGTGTTGTAAATTTTTAACATGAACACATACATATTAAACCGCTAAATAATTTAATTAATATTTAAAAATTAAGTCCTACTAATAGCACAAAATAGAAAGTGACACTCATATTTGCCTTTATATTTATTCCAAAAGAAAAGTAAAGGGGTGTTTGATAAATGAGTTGAGTTTGAAAATTTTAAGTTTCAATAGTAATTTTTGTTGACTTTTCAAAAAAATTAAAAAACTTTTTCAGAAAAGACAAAAAACAATTTCAAAAAAAGACAAAAAAAATAGTTTAACTTGAGTGCCAAACAGGGCCTAAAGGTAGTATTATATATATCTCCTAAAAGTTTGATATTTATAGAATTATCTAATTAAATGGTGGTTCAGAGGTGGAGGGAATCATGGAAAAGAAAATCTGTGTAGGAATCTGTGCAGCTTTTTCCAAGTGGGAGGCGCATTATTAGTGTACTACGTAGTTGACGGCCAGTTCCAGCAACCTTTGCAGCTCCGATGGCACCGAAACTCCTATGCAGGATAGCGCCGTAGATAGCGCTGTTGACCACAAAGGCCGTCCTGCTTGGAGATTTTGGAGAGCAGCAGCTTTTACCATATGTATGTAGAAGCTAATTAGGTCGATGAATTTTCTTTACCATTGAGTGGCTATATTTGTTATGTTTATTACTTTTTTTTTTTTTTTTTTGGTGTGATAAATTAGGTTTGGCTAGAATTTGTTGTTAAAAACTAATTTCACAGAAGATGGAACTCAATCCACATATAAAACCATAGCAATCTAATAACTTGTTAATGTGTGACAAATTGAACTTCATATGTACATATATGTATTCATGATTTACATAACATATAGAGCATGTTTGGAGGACCAAACTAGAGTATTGTAATGTTTTATAGTGTTTTTTAAGAGCTTTGTATTGTACAAAATAGTATGGATTGCAAATTTATAGGATATATCCTGTACAATCTAAAACAACAATTTTTGGTGTATTGTACTGTATTATTTCAAACGATGATCAAGTTCGAGGTTGAAGGACGGGATCGTGACTGTGGTTGGGTTTTCGGACAAGAGACATGGTCAGATTTTGAGACGGGGGCTAGGTTCGTGTTGGCATGTGTGTCAGGGTCGTGTTTTGAAACAAGGTTTGGGATCAATGTTGGGTTTTGAGACAAGGTCAAGTCGTGTTTCAAAACAAGGGTTGGGATCTGATCAGGTTTCGAGATGGGGTCGTGGTCAAGTTGTGGGACGAGTGTCGGGTTAGTGTTTCGAAACAATAGTTGCGACCGGGGTTGAGTTTCAAAATGGGGATCGAGGTCAGGTTTAGAGACAAGAGTCAAGATATTGTTTCATACTAGGGTTAGAATCAGATTTTGGGATAAGTTTGAGTTTTGAGATGGGATCGAGTTGGGTTTCAGGACAGGGGTCGGAGTTAGGTTTTGGAACACAGGTCAAGGTCAGGTTTCAGGACAGGGCCATAATCAGGTTTCAGGATAGGGACTGGGGTTGGGTTTCTGAACAGGGACAAGGGTTCAAGTTGGGTCATCCCTAAACTTTGCCCTGATTCCAGTTTCCGAAACCCAACCTTGGTCCCGATCCCTACTCCAAAATTCAACTTCCACCCGAGTCCTGAAACCGGTCCCTGATCCCTAGACAACCACACACCATCCTCGATCCAACCACAACCCCATCTTTGGGACAACTATAAACTCGGTTTCATGTTGCTGACCTCGCCCCCGATTAAAGGTTAAATGAATTATAATTTGAAAAGATGAATTTATTGTACGGTACAATACAATTTAAAATACACCAAACACTGTCTTAAGTTATATATTTTTAATAAGTTACATAACTAAATACCGTATTGCATAGATAATGCAATATAATACAACACAATATGATACACACCTTAAATAATACAAACAATACGGGCTATCAAACATAGCCATATGCACTTTGACTGCGCTTGATTTCTTGTTTGTTTCCTTCAACATAGTCTCACTTAAATATAAGTAAGTAACAGAAATAAATAAAAATAAAATAATAGGGTCAATGAGGTGATGAATGCAAGAGAAATTAATAATGCAAGTTGGATACAACAGGCGTGGAAGTTGGGGAGAATTTCGCCTTCCATGGTATCGGCTCCAACCTTATAACCTATATGAGTGGGCCGTTGGGACTGTCCACATGAGCGACTGCGGCGGCGTCGTTGCTGCCTCTATTAGGAGCTTTCGTGGCCGACTCTTTTCTTGGGCGCTACCCCACGATCGTTGGGACTTCCGTATTCTCTGTTTTGGTTTGTCCGAGTATCTATTTTCTAGCAAATAATAATTAAACAAATTTTTTTTTTTTTTTTGTTATGTGTTTGAGCAATGAGTTTGAATATAATTTTTTTTTGTATAAAATTAATAGAAAAAAAAATCTTAAAAGAGAAAACACGGTAGTAGAGTGTTTAAACCATAGTTTTTAAGATTTGAACCTATTGCCTAAATGAACTATTAGTAATTGTGTTAAACACTACAGTATCTTTTTTTATACTTTTAAGACCTGAGTGTAAAAATTAAGATGAATAAGAGAGAAGGGAAAAAAAAAAGTTCTGATTTAATCGAAATATGCAATATATTTTGTGTTTCTTTAAAATTTTTTTAAAAGAGAAGTTATCATTCAAATTAAAATTGGGCACAAACACCAATATCAATATGAAAATTTTTTGTGTTCTGATTTATTATATTTTGCGTTTCTTTAAAAATTTTTAACTAAATAAGACTTACCTTTAACATAATTTTTTGCTTCCCACGTTATACGTTTCTAATAAAATTTTTTGACTCAAATGACACAAGAGATATTTATGTCTCCAAAAATGGTCTAATTAACTCTTATGGTAGAATGATACTTTTTCACAAAAAATAAATAAATATATAAATAAAAGTTTTACAAAGTACCCCGACTAAATTATCAGAACACCAAAATAAGAATTCACTAGTAAAAATTAGTCATTTAACATCATTTTTTAAGAAAAGCAACGTTAAAAACATTTAACGTCGCTTTTCTGAGCGACGTCTAGGTAAGGGAAGTTAAAAGTACCAGCCTTTGATGCCAGTTTAGAAGCAATGTTAAATGTATATTTTAGACGTCCGTTTTTCCAAAAACCAACGTCTAAAGTGACTATTATTAGAGGTCACTAATAAAAAAGTGACGTTAAAGGATATACAAAAAAATTACAACAAAATAAATCAATTTTAATTTTTGATTTTTAATTTTTAATTTTTAATCTTTAATTTTCAAAATTTTCCTCACTACAAAATTTTAAATAAAATAAAATAAATTAGAATTACATATTACAAATCCTAGAATCTGATGAATTTTTTCCAAATAACTTCAAGAACGCAAAATTTTCCAAATCCGAAGCATTCATTAACTAAAACTAAAGTAGCAAATCAAGACCCAAAAACAATCATATGAGGGAAAAAAAAACTAAAAAATTACAAGACACAAATCAAGTTAATTCTTATTGAATTTAGAAATACAAGTCAGAGAGAGGGAAAAAAAAAAAGCACAAACAAATAAAGTTGAAATGAAAAAACGCCTAATATGAAAGTCAAGACCTTTGCTCTCAATTTTTCCAGGCCAAGTATTCGAATTACTAAATCTGCAATCCACTTCGTTCAACAAGAAATTTATATTTGAGGGAAAATCACCTATCATCTCAGCATTGTCCCCTGCAACTTCCCTACTTGAACACCGACATTATGTTGCTTGAAATCTACACAAAGAAAAGAAAAGAAGAAGAAGAAAAAAGAGAAAAAGAAGCACAAGTCAGACCAACATGCAAAACTGCCATCTTCCACCAAAACCAAACACTTAATCCACACAAACCCGAGTTCCAAAACCTCGACTTTTCAAATACCAGAAATCATATATATTTTCAAAAAAATATATACATATACACAAACCAACATTCTCCATTTCGTGCGTTTCAGGAATTGTTGTTGCAGCCGTTTGCAAAAGCCCAAACCTAGACAGATAGAGAGAGGACAAAAGTCATTACTAGGACTAGCTGAAAATCCCAAAACATTTTAAACGAAAATCGGAGAAATAGAGAGCAAAATGAAATTAAAAAAAAAAAAAAAAAAAGAGCAGGGAAAACATGACAAAACAAAAAAGAAAAGAAAAGGGCGCCATCTTTGGTGCCCATTGTTTCCCCCAAAACAAATTGAGGGGTTAAAGTTTTGGGGAAGAGTTTGGAAAAATAAATAACTAAAATAAATTAATGGGGGATTAAAAAAAGTTTTCTTTGTATTAGTACATTCTAAACTTATCATAGAGTTGTAATTTACACTATGAACTTCTAATTATGACAATTTACACTATGCAGCTAACAGATTGATTATGTGAAAAGTATGTGTCATATTTTTTGAAACTCAAGTAAGCAATTTCAAAGTTTTTTAGAAATTTTTGAGAAATTATGGTGGGAGAAAGAGAGAGAGGGGGGGGGGGGGGGGGCGATCGGCGACGGAGATAGAGGTAGCGTGAGTTCGGTGACGGTGACAGCGGCGCCTGGAGGTGGCGGGGGAGCCAACCCAGATTAGAGCCAACCTGTGTCGGGGAGGGGGGCCGCGAAAACACCCAGATCGAAACTGGTGTGGGGGGAGGGGCCAACCAGATCGGAAGGAGAGATAGGAGGGGGGGGGGGGGGGGGCAATGATGCCGCGGGGAAAATTCTAAAGAACAGTGATTTCCTTCAATCGAAAATTATGAATTTTGTTTCTGTAATTGTTTTTGATTTCTTCCATTGAATTTGCCTGAAGAAGAAGAAGAAGAAGAAGAAGAAGAGCAGCCATGGGTTCTCAGAAGAAAGGAGCATCCAAGGCTGATGAGGCTGATGAGGACTTGACACGTGTCCCCTTGCAAGCCATCCTCCTCACTGATAGTTTCGCCGCCACTTTCCGACCAATCACCCCTGAAAGCCCCGAGGTCTCTGCTCTCCATGGCTTTTACACATATAATTATATACATATACAAATATATATAAGAGTTTGTATCACAATCAACTCATTTCAAACTTTTTTTTTTTTATCTTTTTTCAAAAAAATTTTTGTCTTTTTCCCAAAAAGTTTTTTGTCTTTTCTGAAAATTCAAAAAAATTTACTATTACAACAAAAATATTTTCAATTCAAACTAACCAACCAAACATCCTCTAAATATATATATCTATATATTTATAATTGATAGAGACGTATAAGATTTGATGTAGATATAGATATAAAATTTTTAGTTGTAGGAGTCAAGTGGAAATTTTGTGAAGTTTTACCGAACTCAATTGAAGTTTGCGAGTAGAAATTCTGTGGTTGAACTATTGGGTTGCTAAATATTTGCGAAAGAAACAGGAAAGAAGGGCAGGGGCAACCAGATCGGAAGGAGAGAGGGGCGAGGGGCATCGGTGCCGCAGTAGGGGAGGCATCGGTTGCCACGCGAGGAGGGGGGGTCCATCAGTGCCACGTGGGGGAGTCCAAAAACCTAGATTGCAATTTTGTTCCGGGAGGGGGGGGAGCGAACCAGATTGGAATTTGTGAGGGAGAGGGAGGGAAGGTATTTAGTTTTTTACTCGGAAAAAGATAATTTCAGTAATATTCCAATAGAAATTTAACGGAATTAGGTAGAAAGAACCAAAATATCACATTTTTAGAGAGTTTAGGATCAGTATGATTAAAAAAAAAAAAAAAAGATCAAAGTGTCACCTTTTATAAAGTTCAAGGATTATTTGGGTCAATTAATCTTCCTTTTTTTTTATTTTTTTCTAAACAATCCTTTTTTTAGTGGGTTTTTTTTTCTTTTTTCTTTTTACCATTAAATTTCTTAATAATCCTAAAATAAATAATAATTATGGTTCTAGATATAATCTAGAGGTTTTATAAATATATATATATATATATATATAATCCAGAGGTAATTTTAAACATCACTTCTCCTTAAAATATTGAGTTTGATTCTCCTTAAATCCCCAAATTCAATAAACTAATGTGAATATGTTTATATCATTCTCTCTCTCAGTAAAGACACGATGAAGGAAAAAATTGTTCATTCAACTGATATGAATATTATTATCAAGTGTTATGATATGAATCAATCACCTTAAAAAAAACTTAAAACATATCCCTGAACAAAGACAATTAGATAAACAAATTGCTATATACATGCTAAAAATTGAAAAAGCAAAAAGAATAATGACCCTATATATGTTAGAGAACAACACAAACTAGTCGTCATTACAACAAAATCAAGAAAACTTAATATTGATTGACATAACTATTTACATATATATATATATATCACCTAAATTTAGTCTAACCTTTTAGGCATCAGTTTTAGAAAAACGACATTGTTTGGAAAATAAATACATTTGACGTCGCTTTATTAAAAGTGACATTAAAAGCGTTTTAAATAGTCACTTTAAACATCATTTTTAAAAAAGTGACGTTATATTAGTGATGTCTAATGTTATTTTTCTACTAGTGATTATATGATAAATTTTAAAAATATAAAGATACCAAAATGACATACAGAAAATCACACGAAATTTATCATTTATGTTAGTGTACTTGATCAAAAGTAATTTGATCATTTTTTATCTGTTAAAAAAAAAAAAAAAACGCAACACGACAATTTTATCAAACATCAATGAAAATAAATTTTCAAGAAAAAAAAAATCAAATTTAATGACCTTGGGACCAAAGAAAGTTTTAACTTAGTGAATTTTTTATTTTTCGAGTAATATTAAGGTATTCCAGGTATTTCATTTTACGAACTACAACTATATTCCCCATATATTGTTTTGCTTAGTATAAATACGAATCTACTTTTCTTTTCTTTTCTTTTTTCTTTTTTTTTTTCTTTTTCCAAAACAGTATGTCTGTTTCACAAAATACGACATTACATGCTTCAATGCACTAACATTACTATATCTATGAATACTGAACCAAACAAAATTTTTAAGTAAATAAAAACAATAGCACAACTATAGACAAACATCTCAAAGACCTCCTAGTTAGGTCATATATATTTTATGCTACATTAGAGAATTATTAATTCATACGTATTTGGTGGGACCTATAGGATATTTAGAATATAATATTTTATATATTTACCGAATTATTATCTTATATTACATTGATCCCAGTTGGAAACCAATAACAAATATTATTTAACAGAAATCGTGATTGGGCATTAACCGAGGTTTTGCTGTAGTTTTTAATGATTGCGCCAGAATAAAATGGTTAAAAATGGTTGACTTGAGTTCAATAGTCCGACTTCATCGTTATTTTACCCGAGTTTAAAAATGGTTTCATTATTAATGTCTTGTCAACATGTGTCTTTTTCATTTTGTAAAACACAAACTTCAAAATTGGATTTACCAATTGCTTCTCATGGGTTTGTCATTGTTGTCCATGATAGCTTTTGGGCCGATGCGAAGTACTGTCACTTAATTTATACCACATTTTAAAAAATATGCCAGATTTTGTGGCTGTTAGAAGAAATTGCTAACAAAATGTCGTATTTTAGGGCAATTGACACCTGTACATCCCTGAATTGTTCTCGATTTCGTAATTAAGTTGCTTCCCAATTTTTTTTTTTTTTAATTTTTAAATTATATCTGAACTTAAAATTTCATGTAAGGACAGGCTGAAATTTCATTTAATGATAAAAGCCCGTTATGTCACAAGTCTCAAAGTGTTTCTTTTTCAAGTTTTGATTTTCTTCATCCAATCATAGTTAGGTATTATATTATTGCTTTATACATCACTCAAACTGTGTCATAATGGTCTAATGCTTGACTACTGTAACCGGCGAATAAGTCCTTCAACTACTATAGCCGCTGAAGCGGAATCTGGTGGATTCTTGCCACACCAAAATTCTGAACAATTCAAGTAAGCAACTTGGGGTTTTTTTTTTTTTTTTTTTTTTTTTTTAATGACTGTAAGTATTATTATTATGAGCACCCATTTTCACTAAAATATGCTAGAGGTATTAATATTAGTGTTAGCTGTGGGATATACAGATGCAATATATTATTTATTAGTTGTGGTGCTCAACACGAATAGTTAAGGATTTTTTTAGTCTATATAGCTATTGGATTTTTATATGGACCGTCTTATTAATTGGTTCCTTGTCATCAAACGCCCCTCTCTCTCTCTCTCTATACGGCTGGACCATGGAGACTTTTCACTTAATCTGCTTTTCAATTGTCGAACTTGTAGTAGAGCTCTCAAACTGTAGTTTCGTTTCTGCTATCTTGTAGTTCCTTAACAAAGCTTTGATTGCCCAAAATCGCGAACATGGATGGGTTTATAGTGTCGCTGATGTTGAAGAAGCCAAGGCTGTACTTAGACTTGCCCCAATATGGGCGACATGTTTGGTATTTGCTATTGTGTTATGCACAGCCCTCCACATTATTCGTAAAGCAAGGGGCCACCATGGAGAGGACGATTTTCTCAGGCTTCAAAATTCCTGCTGCTTCGCTTCGATGCATAATTGGCCTTGTCATTCTCACCTTCATCCCTATCTATGAACGAGAGCTTTAACCCGAAAGCCATCTGGTATAACACTGCTACAAAGGATAAGAACCGGAATTTTCTTGTATATCTTCATATTGATAATTGCAGCTCTAGTTGAGATTAAACGACTCAAAACTGCCAAAGAATACAACCTTGTTGAGAAGCCAAGTTCGACGATTCCGATGTCTATTTGGTGGTTGGTTCCCCAATACCTCCTGTTGGGAATAGCAGATGTTTTTACTGTTGTCGGTCTGCAAGAGTTCTTCTTAAGCAGCTTTCTTGTCTTGGTCATTGATAAAGCACTGGGTGGGAATGGTCCGGACAGCTGGTTTTCGAGTAATCCAAACAGTGCTCATCTTGATTACTTCTATTGGCTACTTGCCGGACTTGGTGCGATTGAATTTGTTGCATACTTGTATTTTGCAAGATCTTACATTTTTAATGGAAGAGGTACACACTAGTAGCTCTGTTCTATCATTGCAGTTTGTAAGCAGTAAGGAATTGTCATGTAGAAATCTTTTAGTCCAGACATGCATAGATGTGAAAACACACACAATCCTGATTAATCCCGCCTACTTCTTTTTCTTTTTCTTTATTTGATTTTGTGTTCTCTCAACACAAACTTACACGATTAAAATTTATATAAAAATAACACAAGTTCTATAATTTATGATAGGTCGTATTCAGGCAGATATTTTTAGACATGTTTAATAAATGAGTTGTGTTTAGATTGATGTTTTTAACACCATTCGCAAATTGGCTAACATGAACGTAATCTCTTAACATGATTGCTTAACACATTTAGAATGCATTTATCAAATGATACCTCCTTCCCTTATTTTCCTTTTTTAGTTGGTAAGATTTTTTAATGCTAAGAAGAATACGGTGGTTATAGATATAGTTTAACAATAATCTCATATATGGTTCTATTAAAAAAGTGTAGAATTTAAATCCCCACCTTCAAATTCAAAAATAAATAATAAGAAAGAACATGAAAAATCTTTTAAATTCCTGGCGATTCGCTAAGAAACCACAAGAAATTAAGTAGAAACATCTTGCGGATTCGAGTAAAATACTGAGAATTTGGAAAGAATCATAATATAGTTTTCTCAAATAATTTTGAACTAGTAAATTCAATATAAAATAGCAGAACTGGGAGTCTATTTATACCGAAAAGAGGGGCGACAAAAACAGAATAAAACCCAAATAAAATAATACGAATTAATATTATATTCCAGTGAATATTTAAAAACAATATAGTAATTAAATCTTATGGACTTCTGTATATCTTCCCCTTTTAACATTTTGTTCCCACATTAAACCGACAAAAGCAAATCATTAGTTCCCACCAAAAAAAAAAATCATTATGTTTTTTTTTTCTTTTTTAGCATTACGTATCTTTATAATTATTTAACTAGGAAAATTTATTTTGGAAACGATAGAATACAATTAAAAATTAACAGTTTTGAAAAAAAAATGTGATTTTTAACTATTATACCGTTATTAGATCATTTAAACTAAATTGTTATATTTTTTAATTTGAAATAATTTTATGGTGAAAATTGAACCTAATCTTTTTAGACGATTCAAAATAACATATCATCAATAAAGTTTTTTTTTTTTTGTACACTAATAAATTTAATATAAAATATGTCATTTACATATGTCACATAGCTCGTTTGAATACCGACCTGCATATGTCACCTATATTTATATGCCATGCCACGACAAGAGAAAATACTTTTGTAAAATATATAAACGACTTAAAAGACTTAAACAATGCATTGGATATGTGTTAGACCCTCTTATTTGAGCTAAGAAATTAGGCCTGGGGCCCCGCTCAATTGATGGCGCTGGCAGGGCACAAGTTAGGGCTTGGCATGAGAGAAAGGCAAAATGGGCTAATGGCATGGGGGCATGGCCATGTAGCAGTCTTTGGTGCGGCACAAAGGCGCAGGTGGCAAGGCAGCGCGGACAAAAGTCCTTGAGCGGGAAGACTTCGGCTATGTTAAGCCCAGACATCAGGGTCGTGTGCATCAAGAGCCAGTCTATTAATTGTTTCAGTGCATGTGTAACATTAAAGGATAAAGTTTTTAAGAGGATTTACGTAACGATCATTAATTTTTGGTGGAGACAAAATCAGAAAAATATAAAGCTTTTAATAAAAAAAAATTGAAAAAAGAAAATAAATCACTAGAGGTGTAAGCCCTCTCTCAGTCATGGTAGCTTTGCCCTACGTGTGGGCCACCGACAAGCAAAGCAAAATGGTTAGCACATAGGCGGTGTGCACGAGGGTAGCGCTAGGAGAAGTCCCAACATAGGCACTAGTGGAGCAATGTAGTGCACATGGTTCGGGCAAAAGGGCGAGATTTGTAGGCTTGTTGTGGCATGATCAGCAGCTACAATGGCTAGTTGCTGATGAAGCGCTACCAAGTGATCACATTCGCTTGAGTGGCTTCGCATGAAACACTTGTGCGTGAGTAACATGGATGATTGATGAGCGTGGGTGCATGCACACGAAAGATGCATGGTAGTTGTGATATTGGGCCGTACAGCGTGGGCGCATGACGCCATCCCCTCAGAATAATAGGTTTATGTACTTGATTTACAATTTAATAGTCCCTAAATAACGGTTCAATAATAAAAGAAGTAGGGATGTGGAGACAGTCAATATAGTTAAAACAGATAACGACCAAGTCTATATAGTCGTTATTGGGTGGCAGCGAGCGTGTAGGAGTGCATATGGATATGGGCCAAGTGGCACACTTAGATGTGCCCCATGACGCCCACTCCTTTAAACATGGTTGTAAAAAGGTCTAGTGACTGGGAGGGCTTTGGATTTTGAGCAAGAAGGGACTTAGTGCGCACTTTGTGAGTTTTGTAATGGCCTAGTGTGTAGGACACTTGACAGTGGGGTGGTCAACAACTTAATTAGTGTGGGCTATATATAAGACAAGAGATGAGACACAAAGCACATTGGTCGAGATTGCATGTTGTGGCTAGTTAAGTTGTGCTTCGGATTCGATGGGAACTTTCAACTTGCGAAGGGTATAAATGTAAATAACAATAATAATAATAATAATAATAATAATTCTGAAATAATTATTCAATAACAGAAATTCGAAGTTTTAACAGTTAGAAAAATAATGCAATTGCAATGGTAAAATAGGCTACTCTATTTGGACGGATGAGTAATAAACATAACTATTTAGAGTGGTGAAGGTGATGATTGAATCTTCTTAAGGTCGTACAAGAGTAATTATTATACTTTTCTAAAGGTTGTGTTGTTCACTCTATTGGACTTGTGGCGTCTGTAATAATTGTGGTGTGTTGAAATTCTCTGGCAAGAGAATCTTGTACAAAGTTAGGCAACCTTTTGCAAGCTTGGACAACTTGAGTGAAGACAAGAGCAAACTTGTTCAAAGTACACCTTAAGCTGCTTTGTTCAAAATGCAAGGTTGGACAAGAAACAAGAAAAAGCAACCTATAAAATGCAGTTAGTGGTGGAACCACATTGGGCCCGCAAGCAGCTGCCCCCTGACCAATGAGCACCAATAAGTTTTCACCCCCAATCACAAGACTTATTTCAAATTATATATCCCAAGTAAATTATAAAAAATAAAAAAAAAATTACTTGGATTTTTTTTTTTTTTTTTAAGTTCCCAACACTGTTAAAAGAGAACAAGGGAACCTTGTTCAAAAAGCAAGGTTAAGGAAAAGATGTGATTTTACGTACCACCCTAAGTCATGCCTTCTCTTAACAGGTCCGCTTAAAGGATATACACTATAACAATGTTGGATTAAAATCACTTCATTCCATCTTCAAATATTTTTTAACAAAATTACTGTGTTCACATCCTGAATTAGTTTGTTGGTCATTTTTCTTACAAACAAATAGTAATTAGTATTCCTTTGTTTATGATTAATCGAAGATTCGGATTGATTCTCATATCTTCGGGGTGGTTTTTTTAATTTGTGGTTGTCTTTAATTCATTAGTCATAATGTTTATGGGTATGATTCACTCGGGAAAATCGTGCCGTAACGGAAAGATTTTGAGTGAGAAAGCTAACCCCTCCTCATTCGTCAATATGCGTATTTATGGACCCCCCCTCCTTTCTTTCTCAAACAAAGTCAGCTCTTTTATCTGTTCCTTTCCTTTGTTCATGGAATGATTTTAATGAGCAAAAAAACATCTCTTGCCATAATATTAGAAAATATGCCCGTCACAAACAAGAAAGTAGCTTTCCAAAAATAAACCCACTAAAATAAAAAGTAAAAAACAAAATCAAACCATAATAAAAGTAAAATAAAAGAGAGTATATACATAAACACAAATTGTATATTCACTTTTATTCGATAATTCTTGATTACATACGTGTATTTGCCATAAAAACATCTAGAAGACATTGCTTATTTATTAGTTTGATAAACAAAGGAAGCTATCACCAACTACCGAGTAATCAGAAGGTGCTTGCTCTTTCAACTAGAGATTTTGCATTTAAGTTGTCACTACTGTCATAGTCAGCATATATAAGCAAACAACTTCAAGAGAGATCTAAATATCATGTAAGGGCTTCCCTCCCTATAAAGTTATTTGAGTACGTCATCCTCTATCCCTATAATCCTTTTTTTTAAGACATGTACTAAAAACTAAAGTAACTGATCACCAACTAGCCATTTTACCAGTTCATTGACACACACACACGTGTGTGTGTGTGTGATATACAATTAACAGCAGTTCCCCATGCACAGCCGAGTAGGGAATTGAAAAACGAAGCAAGAACATCCACTAGGACAAAATTGGCCGTTTTCACAAGCGCCACAATTACTATTCTGCAGTAGCTTCCTGGTGATCAGCCCATAATTTGTTTGATGAGAAGGAATATCAACCATATTGTTGGTCGGAAAATGGCTGGCAGAGGCAGATGGAAGAGAAGAAAAGTGGCCAAAAGCACCGTTATTATTGCAGCTGCCACCAAGCCAGTCTTGCTCTTACTCTCCGTATCTAATTTTATTTTCTGATCTTCTATGAGTAGTGTAATTGTGTTTTGTATGCCTCCCCAAACACCCCTTTTTAAATAGTCCATTGGAAAATTCTTGCTCTTATATATATATATATATATATATATATATATGTTCATATATCTTATCCATAAATTAATGAGTTAAGACAGACAATATTCTTGTGGAAGTATCATCAATTATTGTTATATCCTTTACCTTTCTGTGAAGGCCAATCCCATGCATTGAACAATGATTTGAGGGGAAAAAAAAAAAAAAAGGATAAACACAAATTATTATAATAATAATAGAGGAGTGCTAGCACTCCGGCTGCCGCTATGCAGCCACCCTTTATGACTATTATCAACTTTGTCTTCCCCACGTCGAGGGAGGGGAAAAAAATAAGGAAAATTATCGACTTGTATTTTTGTTTCCATTGTGAAGGTGTTTTGGTGTTTTGATTGTTAGGATTATGTTTTCTAACATTAATTTTATTTATGAAGGCTTTTTTTTTTTTTTTTTTTGAAACTAAAGAATAGAGTATTCAAACTCCATATTTTTTTGGTGAAATCACTTATGAAATTATTATTAGACTATGTACATAATCATTATTAACTACAGTTTTAGTTTAGTGTCTTATTTATTATGTATATATCTATAAATTTAAATATATCAAATATCATAATTATATGTTGTATTTACAAAGATTTCATAATCAAAAGCCATGTCCACAACTATAAATAAAATAAGACGTTTTATTTATGATAATTATAGTATGACATTTATTTATTTCTTTTATCCTATCACTATAGTAAGTTGTTTAAATTTTAAAAGTTAGATTTACAGGCTTGACCACTTTTATTAAACACAAGGATGTAATTTTTTTTTTTTTTTTTTATTTTAACATGTAAACTCATATATCCGACCATAAAAATTGAATTTGATTCTAAAAAAAAAAAAAAGTTGTTCTACCTTGTACACAAAACAACGGGTCCTACCATACTGATATTAAATAGTA